>CM037854.1:134678954-134715589 GCA_021234595.1 Delia radicum
TAAACCTCATTTACACAAAAATGTTTACTCTTTGAAATATATTTTTAGCTATTTTTTGATTAATTTAATCTTAAAGTTCTTCGTTCAAAGTATGTATGACATGTGTTTTTTTTCAGGCAACTTCATCAGGGGTTTCTTTTAAAATGTTTTAAGAAAATTCTTAATTTGTTATGTAAAAACCATAGTAAAGTTGCTTGAATAAAGCAGATGTCATATAGGCTTTAACTTGACCGATTTTATTGTATTTAATTAAAATATTTTTAAAAATTGTTAATGTCCCCAAAAAAATAAACGAAATGTTTTTGAAATCCACAAAAAATCGCCTGTCCCCAATTAAAAATTTCTGTCCCACCACACCAATAAAAAATCTCAAATTTGGGGACAAACCCATAAGTCTGACAAACCTGGTTAGTAATGAATTTGAGAGTGAACTAAAAAGAGATTGCTGTAATATCTTTTGTAATTAAACTATATCTTTTGAAATATTGACTTTCTTGTACTCGTACAATAGTGAATTGTTGTTTTTTGGGTATGAGTTAAACGTAGCTAATTAATGACCTCATGAATATATTTATTTTATTTAACATAATTAATGCGAAAACTATTTATATTACATGGTCAAGTCATTTTGTTTAAAGTTGAAATATCGCTCATTTACTTCAAGAACGTCACGACACAAAAAACATGATTCTTGAGTTAGTGATGCAGACTTATTCGTATTGCGTTAAAAAGTCGTGTTGATATCTTGTATAATCAACTTTTGAGAGAAATTATGTCGTTATTTTTTCTTCAAGCAATTGAATTTTTTCGCTTTAGTTGAAGAACACATTTTAAAATTTGAAATTAGAGTTTTGAAAAGCACACCAAAAATTTTGTCTGTTTTTGATATTAACTTAAGACAAGTTAACGACATCCAAAAAAAAAACTTCTTCAATATCTCTCAATTTTGAGCCTTTTGAAAAAAAAGAAAAATTCTATTGCAGTACTCAATTGGAAAAATGCTCGAATTTTTCGGTCAAATAATGATTGGCGCATAAGTGGTCTGTAGCAGTATTTATTACTGGGCTAGTTATTAACCGATTTTGGATTTGTATACCTTTTTGAATACATAATATTATCATTATATCGAATAATTTATCATTAAGAATAAAAACTATTACAATATTTAAAAAAAATTGCAAAAAATTAAAAAAAGTAATTTTTTCCCATATATTATTTTTTATTTTTTTTTATTTTTTAAAGAGAAGAAACACTCAGGAAGTTCTTCCTATTTAATTAATGTTTTGCTTTCTTTGGAAAGGGGATAGTGGAGAGATGAAAGGTGGTGAATGATGAAGTTCTTCAAACATGGCAACACTGCAATTGCGCGAGATGATAAGGTTAGAACAGTTGTTGCTCGAAACCTGATGTAGATTTGGCGAATTTATTGAAGTTTTTTGTTTCATAGCCCTGATTCATTATTTTACTTCGGTGGTGTTAAGTGCTATGTTAACACCGAAGGTGGGCGCAGCGATACATATAAGTGATAGAAAACTCATACATATTATTTTTCTAAATTGATGTTGTCGTCACCGGGAATCGAACCCGTGACCATCTGTGTAACAGTCTAAAGCGCTAACCATTACACCACAACAGCCACATATAAACGCATGTTTGGCTCTTTAAGGTCTAGTTGCTTAAGGAAGGCGTTGTCGTAGAGGCCTTAAACTACACATGAGCTATATTTAAGTCTAATATTAGAAAATTAGAGTTCAATATTTCCAATATTTATACTTAAGAAACACTCTAATATATGTATATATATATATATATATATATATATACATACATATATACCTTTTTATGGATAAATTAAGCCAGAATACACTCATTCGTATTCTCCTATTATTAAATCCCCTTTCTATAAAAAACATTAAGCGCCTGTTTGGTCTTACAAAAAAATAAAAATCCTTTACCATATACATGAATAGTAGAGTATATTTCATTATATTGAATATGTTTTGACATAATGCTAGGATGTTGTATTCATGGACATGTCATAGGCTTAAGGATCTACTTGATATGTATGTAATATTGGATTACTTTCACGTTTCAGTTGCCGTTTTTTTCTCTCGTGTTAGCCAAAACTTTTTTTTTTAAATTTTCTGTATATATATTTTTTTTCTATCACAGGAATCCTTTAAAAGGTTTTTTCCCTGTAACATGTGTTTTTTGTTTTGCTATTACAATAATCATTGATGATGACGATAACAAGTGTATTTGTTTTTCATCTATTCGGTGTACATGAATAGTTTCTTTTCAATAAAGAGAAAAAAAAACACATCCATTTATTAATGAACATAAATTTTCTTTTGTAAACAAAATTCAAAGGATTTGAGTTCTTTTTCTTTCATTTTAATATGTTGCATCACAACATAGTGATGATAGTCAGGAATAACTTTTAATATTAAAATTCAATGAAGTGAAGAAATTCAACAATATTGTGAAATATTTCATTATAGCGGTATAATGTTTATGGTTATAAAGATTTCTGCAGTTATTGACAAAAGCCAATGCCTTGATGAAGAAAATTACATGTAGGGTAGAAGAGGGTAGCTTTCCCCAATGGTGCACAAACACCGCCCCCCATTATCTCCAAATTTAAGAGAGATAATAAAAATGCTTAAATGACAATTTGCTCAGTTTTTGATCATATTTTATATATTAAAGTTTAAGTGGTTTACTATGAGGGTAGTCGCGGACATACACATTTTTGTCTTTTTAGAGTGGTTAGAAAAATATAAGAATATACCTTTGGTATCTTATAACTTTTTTAATTGGCGTATTAAAAAATTTATCTTTTGGTATGATGTTATGCTGACTTCATTATAAAAAATTCGGATGGGTTTTTGAAAAGTGTAAAAAAAGTTATGAGTTTTTGAGAGGGGTTGCACATGGAGTACACCAACCATCCTGCAGCTATAACAGTTTCTTAATAAACGTGATTGATTCATAAATTGTAAACGTTCTCCGAAGACAATAAATACGGTAAAGCAAACCAATAACGGCGACTCCTGTAACTCTCCTTAATGAACAATTTTTGTACAAGGTAATCATCAAATCAAACTTGGATTAAAATGGCATCTCATTTCCGCTGTCTTTTTGAAACTAATGTCGACTCATAATTATAATCAAAACCCGATAATATGGATTATGTTCCACGAGGAGGTACAGTTTAGCTGTTAAATACTGTTCTGAAAAACATTAAAAATATTATATATAAGGCAAAGGAATAATGGGAATTTAATGCATTTGAATGCATAATGTGTAAATCTTAAGATAAAAAATAATTGTTCAAAAAATGTATGGGTTTGTTAAAGAAGGCGCTTCGAATGAAAACGTAGCTATTGGTCCCCAGTCCTACAACTATTTTTGAGGAGACATAAATGATAAAAGTTTGATTCTGCAGATTGCCTAATTGATAGTTTGTTAGTGCGATGACATTTGCGAATTACTTTTTTTATTTTTTTTACAAAACACTTTAATGGATGTTACAGATAAGTGTAAAAAACTATATGAAAATTTAGAACTAAGCTCCAAGGTGAACACCTTATAAAATCCATTACTTATTCTGTGTTATTATTAGAACAATACTTAATTAGAGCTAGTTTTATGTACAAAAATATATTTTCAATAAAGCCGTATTATTTTTGTTAAGAATTGTCTCTTCTAATAAATTTGTTTAACGACTTCTAGTTTAGTTTCGATTTAAAGTTTCAGATTTCTGCCTTAAAGGCTTTGCAGAGGTCATTAAACTAACTTTTTATTTAAACAACAGTAATACAAAAACTTTTATAAGAAACTCTAAAAAAATATATTCACACACAGAATAAACTAAACTCGAGTTTCGGGCGGTGTGGTGTAATGGTCAGCGCGTTGAACTGTTACACAGATGATCGCGGGTTTGATTCCCGGTAACAACAACAACAATTTAGAAAAATAATATATATGAGTTTTCTATTCCTCATAAGTATCGCAGCGCCCGCCTTCAGTGTTACCATTGCACTTATCCCCACCGAAGTAAAATAATGAATCAGGGCTATGAATTAAAAAGCTTCAATAAGTTCGCCAACTCTCCTTCAGGTGGCGAGCAACAACTACTCTAAAACTGATTATCTCGCGAAATTACAGCGTTGCCATAGTTGAAGCCCTTCATCTTTCCCCAGCTTTCACGTCTTTACTATGCCCTTTCCAAAAAAAACAACACATTAATTAATATGCAGAATTCCTGAGTGCTGCTTCTCTTTATACAAAAAAAAAAAATAAAAATTAAGATTTTAGTCATTTCTATTTAAAAATTAATTGAATGCTTTTTTCTAATGTAAAAAAAAATATTTAGTCGATACTAGATTAATCGCTGAATTTTAATCAAACAACTGTTCTAGTAAATTAAAATTCCCAATTTCGAGTCGCGAATAACTGGAACAATTTTGGCCGATAAATCAAGTTAATCAAATAAAACATAATAATATTTTGTAAAACAAACTTAAATTGTTTCGTACATTTTAAAAATATTTTTTTAAAAGTTTGTTATAATTTTTATTAGAAATAAAAATTATGTTTTTTTCGACCTTTAATTGTGCAATGAAAATGAAAATTATTCAAGTTCGAGGAGATACTCTATTTTACTTTATTGGGATATTGTCCTAACAAATAATCTATAGAGTTTTTTGTTTTCAAGTTTATTATTTGACCCTTTCAGGAATGTGTTGATAGATCTATTTCGGGAATTTTCTAAGTTCCCATCATCAGAACACGTTTTGAAAGCGGTAACAATCCCATGCCAAACATCAAACATTCATATGAACTAGTTTACTCACTACATGAGAACTAATATACATATGAGTTTAAAGTTAAAGATTATGACCATTGATCAAACAATAAATTGAAAACTTGTTTGATGTGCAAGATCCACCTCTGGTGGATATTCATTACACGTTTTTTGTTTTTCTCTCCTTTTTTATATTTTGTTTAGTTTGTAAATAAAACAGGGGAAGTAAACTAGGCGGTACTTTGCCTTTTTTACAAGTTTGTTATAATTTTTATTAAAAATAAAAATTATGTTTTTTTCGACCTTTAATTGTGTAATGAAAATGAAAATTATTCAAGTTCGAGGCCATACTCCATATTTCTTCATTGGGATATTGTCCTAACAAATAATCTATAGCGTTTTTTGTTTTCAAATTTATTATTTGACCCTTTCAGGAATGTGTTGATAGATCTATTTCGGGAATTTTCTAAGTTCCCATCATCAGAACACGTTTTGAAAGCGGTAACAATCCCATGCCAAACATCATCCCGAAATAGATCTATCAACACATTCCTGAAAGGGTCAAATAATAAATTTGAAAACAAAAAACTCTATAGATTATTTGTTAGGACAATATCCCAATGAAGAAATATAGAGTATGGCCTCGAACTTGAATAATTTTCATTTTCAATATTTTTTTAATATAAATCTACATTCACACTGAACCCAAGAATACATATTTTAGTTTTCGACTTTCACATTTCATACAAATTTTAAATCGAAAACGTATTTCGGGGTTTAATATGAACGTAGTATAAAATATGGACCAATGTGTCAGTTACCGTGTTAGTAGAGCTATAACATTTTTACGTTACACCACGATATAGGCGATACTGTACTGATAAAAACTATTTTTCTTTTATCATTTTGAAGAAAAGACGTTCGGCATCGACACCAATGCCTAAAATATTACATTTTTTTAGCAATTTCTGCAGATATTTTTAAAATATCCTTGAACAATTACAGAAACTGTAAAAAAAAAATTAAGACCGAAAGTTCCGATTTCCATAAAATGAGCGAAATTTTTAAATATCCAAAATATTCAACAAAAAATAAAAATCACAAAAATCGCAAAACCATTAGATTGTGTTAACTTTGTTTGCAAGTTTAAAATTTTACTTAACTCATCATAATTTGTTTGTTTTATAGCTCGGATTGGACCGTTTACTCTTTTCTTCAATTCGGATATATGTTGTAACTTAATCAAAATAAATTAAAACTTAATGTAATTTATGTGATTTTTACTCCATATTTTTCCGAAGCAAAGACTGCTATGCCAAATTTTTTTTTTTTTGATATTTACAAAAATTCTAAAATTGACATCTCTAATCTCTTCTTACAGTCGAACTTTATAAAAACGAAAGAAAATAATTTGAAACCCCTCAATGTTATATTTTTTAATAAAATGTATTTTGGAACTTTTGATTTTGTATTTATTTTGGGATTAATGATGAATTTTTAGGGAAAAAAGCAATGCAATATAACTATTGAAATTATTCGAGATACGCGAGTAATTTTAAAATCTTACTCAATTAATCGAATACATTAAAAACCTCAAAATCGAGTTACTCGTTTACTCGTAAAAAAACCAAACCCGAGTAATTTGAATACCCTAGTAGATGATATTAAAGCTTTAAATAAATTGTTAAAAAATATCTGTGAATTGAAATTTCTGAAATTTAAAAAAAAATCCCGAAATTTGAAAAAAATTTACAAAATTAAAAAATAATCACAAAAAATTTTAAAGTAGTTAACACTTAAAAAAATCGAAACCGTGGTTTTTAAATTTTTTTAAATCGAAACTGCGGTTTTGAAGTTTTTCCGTAAACTCTAATTTAACCCTTAATTTAACAAAACTCGTATTTTTCGCAACCACCTTAATCGACCTAAAACCACTAACACTTCTCTCTTCATTAAGGGCACCCTGGCGTATGATCAATAATTAATTATATATAATATCACTCATACGCTTAAGTGTCTTTCAGATAACTTTTTTTTATTACGGAAAGAGAATGCTTCATAAAATTGCACGATATAGAAGTTTTATCAAATGAAGTCTTAACGATTTTAATGAAACATTTAATTTATTTAATTTACTACTATAATGTGTTTACTATATATAATCAAAGCATTTGTGAACTAAATTTCAATGATAGTAATTTTTTAAATAATAATTTCCATTCCATTTTTTTTTTTTAAATAAATTAGAGATATATGTTTTAACTTTTAAGATTTTGTAAGAAAATAAATGATACACACAGAGAAACATTTTGCCATTTGCCAACAGAAATTCGGATACTACAAAAAAATCGATTGTTATGACTGAATATTGGTCTTCACACCGAAAAAAATCTATTATTTTTTTTACATAAATTATAGATTTATGTTTTACTACAAAAAAAACTCGATTGGTATGACTGAATATTGGTTTTCACACCGAAATAAATCTTTAATTTTTTTATATAAATTATAGATTTATGTTTTACCTTTTAAGATTTTGTATGAAAATAAATGATACACACAGAGAAATATTTTGCCATTTGATAACTGAAATTCGGTTACTACAAAAAAATCGATTGGTAAGACTGAATATTGGTTTCCACACCGAAATAAATCATTATTTTTTTTTTACATAAATTATAGATATATGTTTTAACTTTTAAGATTTTTTATGAAAATAAATGATACACACAGAAAAACATTTTTCCATTTGCCAACTGAAATTCCGTTACTGCAAAAAAGTCGATTGGTATGACTGAATATTGGTTTTCACACTGAAATAAATCTTTAAATTTTTTTTATATAAATAAATAATAAATTTTATGATAATAAATGATGCACACAGAGAAATATTTTGCCATTTGCCTACTGAAATTCGGTTACTACAAAAAAAAAAATCGATTGGTATGACTGAATATTGGTTTTCACACCGAAATTCGGTTAATACAACTGATTTGTAGTTCAGCCACAAAAACTATTATAAATCTGATTTGACTATGGTTGTATTGACCGAATTTATTGGTTATAACCACCAAACTACACTTTTCAATTCGATTGGCACTTTATTTTCATGTGTGTATAAACTTGATGCTAAAGAACAAATTCTACAAAACCTTATAGGGTTTCTTTACCCTCAAACAAATTTGCTTGCAGCATATTTAAGAGAAACATAAAAGCACAACAATATCCAAATTATTTTAAATCAAACTTTCTGTTAGAAAATTTTTAATCTTTTATATATTTTATGTTTAAGTTAATAACACACAATTGAAAAATAAATTGAATAAGCTCATTTTACACCTACACACATTAATACCCACTCAAATACACGTGCACAAAAATATTTTTTATATTATCTTTTTAAAAAAATGTCTCTAAACAAATGTGCAAAAATACTGATAAGCTTAAAAGAGTAGAAAATAAGAAACAAATTTGTATTTATCCCTAAAACGCATTTGTAGCTATTTAAATCCTAAAAGTAGGCAAGAAAATAATAAAATAACATGTGTGCTGAACACTTCCGGCGGATATGATGCGTAACATAAAGGTTTATTTTTGTATTTATCAATGGATACAAACGAAAGAATACCATTCAAAGGCATTATTTTTATATTGTTATGGCTGCCGTAGCTAAAGCGATTCTTTCTGTATTGTTATTTCTGTTGATAGACCATTTAGTTGAAACACAAAATAAAAAATCCATGGGTTTTTATATTAATATCCATGTTAACACCTGGTAAATATTTATAGTTTGGTGGTATTTTGGCATTCAAAACAACTTTGGTCATCTGTATGAACATCTACACCAATTCCAATTGAAATTGAGAGCATTTCATGCTAAATTGAGATAATAACAGTTTATATTGAAATGTTCCCTATGAAATTGAGGAAAAAGAAAATTAAATTTAGATTTTACATTTAAAATTTAGCAGAACAAATAAAATTGAGACTTTCCATATGATATTGAGAAAAAAAAGTGAAATTCATATTTTTCACTTAAATTAAGAAAATAACAACTGAAATTAAGATTTTTAATATGAGATTATTAATAAGAACAAACGAATTTAAGATTTTCTATATGAAATTCAGAAAATATCAACTGATATTGAGATATTACATTTGAAATTGATACAGTTTAAAAAGTTTGAAAAAATGTTGTTGAATAACCGCATTTTTCCAATTTATTGCATGGCAAATGTAAAATTGTATTATGGAATCATTGGAGGGGTTAAAAAAAATTAAATTCAACAAAATAAGAAGTTTTAAAAGTGATCCTCCGATACACTTGGGTATAGCAGCGATTTAATTTTTGCGGATTCTGAGGAACTTGTGTTTCTTGGTAATATCAAGGCTAATTTGTTGTCAGAAAATATTTAGAATCGAAAACTTCTGTTCTTCTTTTCAACCTTCTGTTATTTAGTTTTATTAAATTTACTTAAGGTAAAAAAAAAATGTTTTTGGACATTATTAACCCATATGGATTATTAACCCATATGCGCCTCAAAATTAACCCAGACTTATTTATTTTAATTTACAAATAATGTCAAAGCTTTGCTTACTACTATCGAATTTTAAGAAATGTGATTTGAAATATTATGACACAATTTTTGAAGCTGCTCTTTCAAAATTCTTTTACTAATTAAACAACATTAATCCGTTCCGTGCCGCATTGATATTAAAGGAGATACTGCAGATTTTTATATATATTTGAACAAAAAATATTTAAAATCTTTTTTATTTTACATACCTGGCCAAAGTCATTCCTTTTATCCATTTAAAAAAAAAAATATTCAGAACTTAATTAACCCTTAGATGCTCTTGGGGTCAAAATGACCCTTAGTTGAGAAGTATTAGCATAACACATTGTATTATAAAGAATTTTCAACTAAATGTCATTTTGACACCAAGAGCATCTAAGGGTGAATTTAGTTCAGAATATTTCTTTTAATTTTATAAAGGAATGACCATGGCCAGACATGGAAAATAAAAAAGACTCTATATATATTTTGTTCAAATATATAAAAAATTCCGCAGTGTCTCCTTTAATCACAGTGCGGCGCGGGTTAACGCTATTCAATTAGGCCAACAAATTTTTGTTCCCCAAAATGCATTTAATAATTCTATGAAGTTCAAGTATCAATTTTTTCGATTTTGCGAAAGAAACTTTTTTAAAATTTGAAATTGGAGATTTGAAATATATCCCAAAAATAGTTATTGTCCATTTTTGGACAGGACAGGTTATCGACATCATGAAAAAAAAAATTAAATTTATGTCTCACTATTTATGAGTCCATTAAATACCAAAATTATGTTACAAATAAATTTCGAAAACGTGTGGTATGTGTGCTCGAGTTTTGTGGTCAAGTGGTATTTGGCACATTAGTAGTCCGTGGAAGTTTTTATTACTGGGATAGTTCTTAACCGATTTTGGACTTTATACCTTTTGAAAACATTATTTTGCTTTATATCGATTAATTTACCATATGGAATTAAAACTATTACGACATTAAAAATTTGTTGCAAAAACCGAAAAAAACGTAATATTTTCCACACACAATACACAGTTTTTATTTTCAATCGACTTCCACCTCGACTTTTCTTTACCCAATTGCCACCAAACATCATATTAATTGTTTTTTTTTTTTATATACAAAGTAACCAAATTAGCCCATTCGACGACTTTACAACTCGTTTTGAAGAAAAGCCATACAACATTAAACAACTCTGGGAATCGTTCGTTCCGGGCAAAAGACACACAGAATTTTAGAATATTCCATCGGAAAAAAATCCGAAAATTATTATTTCGCAATTCCTTTTATTCTTTTTTTAATTTTGTTTGTACTTTTTCTACTTTCATTTGTATATTTCTCAATTTCAAATAAAAA
The DNA here is from genome assembly GCA_021234595.1 of Delia radicum. Classification (NCBI taxonomy): domain Eukaryota; kingdom Metazoa; phylum Arthropoda; class Insecta; order Diptera; family Anthomyiidae; genus Delia; species Delia radicum. Next base: position 134,689,689 of record CM037854.1, read on the forward strand.
ATCTTCTTTTCTTCTTTTCTCAATTTAATTAAATTGTGGGCGTTGTGGTGTAGTAGTTAGCGCGTTGGACTGTTACACAGATGGTCCCGGGTTCGATTCCCGGTGATTAGAAAAATAATATGTATGAGTTTTCTATCACTTATATGTATCGCTGCGCCTGCCTTCGGTTTTCCCATAGCACTTAACCCCACCGAAGTAAAATAATTAATCAGGGCTATGAATTAAAAAGCTTCAATAAATTCGCCAACTCTACATCAGTTGGCGAGAAACAACTGTTCTAAGACTTATCATCTCGCTGCAATTACAGTGTTATCATGTTTGAAGACCTTCATCTTTCACCACCTTTCATCTCTACACTATCCCCTTTCCAAAGAAATCAATAGTGTCCGACAAAACAGTTCGGCCAAAAAACTATATTTGCTCGGTTTTTTGGTATCTAGAGGCAATGAGGACAAATTTTGGTATTGGGAACATGTTTGTTGAGCCGATTTAATTCGATTTTGTGTATACAATTTAAGGAAAAAGCCGAAGTTTAGCTATAAAGTTAAAAGTTTGGCCGCCGAACTAATTTCGATTTGGCCGACATTTTGGAGGCCGAACAGTGAATTCATTGCTTAAATACGAACTTTTATTTAAATTTGACACTCAAAATCGCATATAATCAGCCCAATAAACATTTTTCCATTCTCCAAATTTGCCCATAATCCTTAAAAATACCGAATACTGACCAACTGCATTTTTTGGCCGAACTGTTCGGTCGGACACTAGAAATCAACACATTAATTAATAGGATGAATTTCCTGAGTGTTGCTTCTCTTTAAAAAAAAAAAAAAAACATTTTAATTACTTTTTTCCTCAATATTATATGTCTTTTTCTCAATTTTAAGTGAGTAATCTAAATAATCTCAATTTTAATTGAAAAATCCCAAATTCTGTTGTTTCTTTTTTTTAACCCATTTTTAACCAACGTGTCTTAAAAACATACCAATTTTACGAGCCTATAACTTTTGATACGAAGGTGACGCAGAAATCCTGAAGTCTTGTCTACCAACCTGGTTTTAAAAAAATTAAAAATTTTCTTATCCAGGGTTGACATATATTGAAAAAAATTTACCAATCTCTTCAAGATTTTTCCGTTTTTTTTTAACTGGAAATGTGCGGTAATTTTCTGTTCTTATTTTTAATATCAAAATTGTGTTAGCTTCTCTCAAACAGCGAAGGAGCATAGAAATTTGAGCGATTAGGGTTGCTAAATAAATATCATTTTTCAAAAATTGTCTAAAAATGCCAAACTTTAAGAAAATTAAGAATTAAAATTTTGAGAATTTTATTTTATAGATATTTTGCTTGTAAATACATAGAAAAGAAATTTTTCAAACAATTTAAGTGCGTACAAAGCTTCAAAATTTCAATTTCAATTAATTATGCCACCACCAAAGGGCTTCAGTAGGCTATAAAATTTACTAAAAATGCATACAGGTAAACCAATGTATCTTCCTACCAATTTTTGCAAAAAAAAAAATCGCAAGGGTTAATTTCAAATTGAAATTCTCAATACCAATTGTTGTATGCTCAATCTATATATATAAAACTCATTTTCTGTTTGTTTGTTCTCTATACAAATTTGTAATTCTCAACGGATGTTCCTCAAATTTGGTATGAATAATCCTAGGACCTCAACTAGATTGTAGTATAGTTTTCATCGACCGCACCCACTTCTACGCCTACTTTTGACAAAAATTGTAAATTAAAATTTTTTTCACCTTTTTCAACTTTTTTCGTTTTTTTCGAATACAAACTTCTAAGAAAGTTTTAACGGATTTCTTTGAAATTACTCACATATATTCTGCATTCCGCGAGTAAGACCTCAGTAAAAGTTTCATTACCATAGCCCACTCCTATACCGACTTTTGATCAAAATCGTCGAAATCAAAAAATTTCACTATTTTTAATAAAGTTTATTTTTAATTTGAGTTCGATACTTGATCTCGTTGAGTACGGTCGTCTCTTACCGAATAGCGGATAGTTGTTTAAAACAAACAAATCAACGTTTAAAAATCTCCAAACAATTACAAAACAATTATTTTTATTTTTGTAACCTCGGTATTTGTTCATATTGAAATTTAGTACGTGCCGTTTTGCAAAACACTTGCTGGGATAGCAGTACACAAATGGCCCCGGGGGCCAAATCTCATAATCTAGATTTGAAAAAATCTAACATGAAGAGATCGAAAAAGTCAATGAATATTCCACTAGGTATGTTATCTCACTTACCTACAACATCTCAAAATCGATTTAGTGAACTAGCTAAACTTAATGATATGGACTTGGATACAGTATCCAACATAAATGATATAAAAATAGTAAAACCTCCACCATTGGTAGTCGATGCCAAAATAAATTTAAGTGATCTCCAAACATTATTGGGTAAGGATCCAATCTACAAACGTACGTCCATTGGAACTAAGGTGTTTCCTCCAAATTCCGACTCATACGAAAAATGCAAAAATATTTTATTGGGCAGAAAATTTGAATTTCATACCTTTAACTCGAAAGAGAATCGTCTTTACACTATGTTTCTGTATGGACTTCCAAAACTAAGTATTGATGAAATCAAAAAAGATATTCAAGAATATAATTTAACGCCTTCATCTATTACGGAAGTGAACACAAAATTCAGTTCAGTAAATAATGCTGTGTATAAGGTACAATTTGCTAGAAAAAATTTCAATCCAAAATCTCTAAACAATGTATCATCACTATGCAATATAATAGTATCTTGGAAAAAATACAAACCAAGAAAGAACGACAACCCAACTCAATGTTGGAATTGTCTTATGTATGGCCATGGAGGTGAACACTGTAATCGCCTTCCAGCTTGTATGATATGTGCCAACCAACACCATACTAAAGTTGCCCACTTCAGAATCAAGATAAAATGCCTGCAGTATTTTCTTGTTTCAATTGTAAAAAGCACGGTAAAGAAAGAACAGATCACTAATGAGGTACACCTAACCAACCTCAACAACAGCTCTAATCGCAATACTCTCTCTTATGCAAATTGCGTGAGAGGAAATAATGATCTCTTTAACATAGATGAACTCTTTAATATTTTCACAACTGCGTTAAGCGATTTACAAAAATGCACAACCAAAATACAACAAATACAAATTGTAATGTCAATGGTCAAATATGTATATGGTTTACACTAATAACAATGGCTTAAAAATTCTTCATTGGAATGCGAATGGCATTTCTACCTTTTCACATTTACTTCAATTTGAAACGTTAATTGAAAGAGAGGATATTCATATTGCATCTTTAAATGAAACTCACCTAAATGAAAGACACAAAACCTATTTTAAAAATTTTGTAATTCATCGTAACGATAGACAAGATCAAAGGAGGCGTAGCACTAATTGTGAGCAGGTCAGTCCAACACAAAGTTCTCCCGATTGTAAACACACTAGGAATAGAAAATCTTGCAATTGAATTAAAAGTAAATAACAGAAAGCTAATTATTTGCACTGTGTATTCTCCGAAATATAAAAATAGCTTTGCAAATGACATAATAAAACTAACTTCATTTAATGAAGATTACATTATACTTGGTGATTTTAATGCAAGACATTCTGCTTGGCATTGCATCACTAACAACACTGCTGGCAACGTATTGTTTCAACTTGAGCAGTCAAACAACTTTTTTATAAATTATCCCAACAGTCCAACTTTTTATCCGTCTCAAAGAAACAGAAATCCCTCAACTATTAAGCAATAGCTCATTAAATATTAATATGGATGTGCTCGAATATGAAATTCCATCTGATCACAGACCTATTGTGCGCAAAATTAAAAATTCAACTGTCAGTGAAATAGATATAAGGCACTATAACTACAAACTTACAGACTGGTTGGCGTTCGAAAATATAATTAACAACAAAATCACCATTAACACAACCGCATATAACTCCAAAAATTCAATTGATTCAGAGATAAGCAGCTTTGTTAAAATTGTACTAGAAGCTAGGAACGACTGCACTCCATTATTGCAGCCTTGTGGCAAGTCAGTTTTGCCAGATAATATTATTAATTTTATAAAAACTAGAAAAACGTTTAAAAGAAGAAGGCAACGGGCATCGAACCTTTCGGATGCAAACTGGTACGATCAATGCGTCAAACTGCTGACTAAAATTATCAACAAAGACATAAATAATCATCGTAATGAAAAATGGAAAAAGTTGCTATCGAAACTGAAGCCAGGAGATAAATCGTTCTGGAAAATTAGCCGGTGCTTAAGAGGTAAACAAAGGAGTAAAATTCCACATCTCATAGAAGGAAATATGAAAATTAACACTGATAAAGAAAAGGCAGAATTATTAGCCAACACTTTTTATGCATCTAACAGTCTCACGTCTACATATAAACACTCTATCGATTAAACCGTTAACTCTAAGGTAAATACACTCAATTCCAGAGACGCCTTTTCTGAAAATATTTCTTTGATATCACATACTGAGTTAAATTGCTTATTTTCTACTCTCAAAACATCCAAATCTCCTGGGTTAGATGACGTCTCCAACATTCTAATAAAAAACTTCCCTCCTAAGGCAGTAAAATTATTATTGATAATTTTTAACAGCTGTTTTAAATTCAACTACTTTCCAAAACATTTTAAAAAGGCTAAAATCATCGCTATTTCTAAACCAAATAAGCCTAAGCACAGCCCGCATAGTTATAGACCGATAAGCTTATTAAGCAACCTTGGCAAACTATATGAGAAAGCTATTCAAAATCGAATTTACAGTGCTATTGAAAATACATCAATATTAGGAAATGAACAATTTGGGTTTAAAAAACAACATAGCGCGGTTCACCAAATTAACCGTATCACAAACATTATAAAGTCCAACAAACGAATTAAACAATCTACAGGTTTAATAGTTCTGGACGTAGAAAAGGCATTTGATACCGTCTGGCACAACGGTCTTATTTATAAAATGCTCCAAGCTAATATCCCTAAATATTTGTGCAGACTTATTGCTGATTTTCTCACTGACAGATCGTACGTAGTAGCTATTAAAAAACATTTTCGTCTCTTAAACAAATTACTGCAAGCCTGCCACAAGGTTCAATATTATCACCATTATTATACTCAATTTATACATCGGATTTCTCTCCACCCTCATAAATGAAAGTTGCTTACTATGCAGATGATACGGCTCTGATAACGTCTAGTAAACTCACTAAAGCACTGTTAAAGAAAATGGAAAAAAAGGTTTTCTGCCTGTAACAAGTACTTCTACAAATGGAAAATAAAAATAAACCCTATTAAAACTCAGGCTATTATATTCCCTTACAACAACTCCCCCAAACGGATACCAAGTCGTCAGTTAAGTTTCCAAAATGAGAACCTGACAATTAAAATCGATATCAAATATCTTGGTGTTTGCCTCGATAAGAAACTTAACTTTGCGAAACACATTAGCAAAATCTGTAAAAAATCTATGAAAACTGTCAGAGCTTTGTGGCCGATTCTTAATAAACGTTCAACCCTGAGCCTTAAGAACAAAAACTTAATATTCAAAAGTGTGATTAGACCAACCTTGACTTACGCAAGTCCTATCTGGTACAATGCAGCAAAATCACATCTGAAGAAACTACAAATCATTAAAAATAAATGTCTCAAAATCAAAAATAACAAAAATTGGAGATATTCAACTCAGCTTCTCCACAACGAAACTGGTTACGAACTAATTATCGACTTCATAAAAAAACTTAACAATAATACCATGAATCCATTCAAAATTCTCCTTATCAACTGATAAGGGAATGCATACAATTGGCTTAATTTGCAGCTCCGAAACACAAATTATTAATTGAAAATGACGTGTATACATGTATTATCCTTAGATAATTTCATTGTATACTTGTATATTTTCTAACGTATTTAATCTTATTTCCCTACCATATAAAGGTTTTTCCTATTTTCCTTTGAATAATGTTATAATTAAACAATTAATATCAAGATCTTTTGTTATCATAATTATTCGTTGCAATATCTATAGATAAATTCTCGAAATTGTAAATTTATATGCTAAGCACAAAATGTAAATAAAGATGAATTTATAAATGAAAATGAAATGATTTTTTAATTTGAAAGCTTAAATACAATCAAAAGGTTTTAGGAAAAACTATTTCTTTTTTAAGAATTTTTTCCCCCGTTTAATATACCTACTGATTTTTTCGCAATGTCTTTATGATTTTATTTTTTTTTTTAAATTTTATTTATCCTTACCGGTTTTGGCAATAACAAGTCAATTAAAAAAAAAAAAAAATTTCTTTAAGGATAAAATTTGTCGAAACCATGCACTAAAATCAATATGATACAACTTTATTGATAAAGCGCATTGATTTATAGTCGTGAATTGCTACTGAAAGCATCATTTGTATTCAACATCTTTAAATATAAAATAGAACCTTATTTCATAAATTTCAAATGGAATCTTTAATTTCAAGTTTAACGTTAACATCCTAACTGATTCTGGAAAACACAACAGAATTAAGTCGTCTTTTTCCTAGCTTAACATTTTTCTGCATTCAAAATCACAGTTGACCCGGGAAACACCGGGCACTTCACCTAGTATTAAATAGAAAATCTAAAATTAATGAACTTGTATCATTTTCAATAAGAAAATCTCAATTGCAGTTGGAAATGGTGTTGTTATATAAAATGCTTATGGTTTTTCCTTCTGGGTAAATATACCTTAGAGAAAAATATAACAGAAAACTGTTTCTATATCAACTTACGGTTATATTGTTGAGCTTGGCTGAGTTTTATGAGATTTTCTAAATGTAAGGGATTTATTAGAACATTTGTAAGGATTTAAATAAATCATGAATATTGTATTTGTGAGTGATACATTTTTAATAAATAAGAATAAATGGGTTATATTTATTCATGGATTATAATCATATCCGCTTGAACCAATTGAAAGATTTATATTAAATATATGGTTGCCTGTAAGTTACGAAAGTAATTGAGATTACTTAGATGGCCACATTTCCTCTCCACATTTATATTATACATATTTAACAAATTTTACTAGCGGTCACTTATCAAATATAACTTTCTACAATATTAACACCTTTTTTTTTTTAATCAGCTTAAGAGACTTAGAAGATTAGCAAAAGTCATAGAAGATAAAAAGCTTATATCTTACCTACATATCTTAAAACCTACGAATGATTACATGGTGCTACAAAAAACAAAAAATTCCAATTACTTTTCAAGTGACCTAGTGTAGGTTGTAAGTCTAACTGAGTGTATTACAAAACCGGTTTGAAAAGTTCCAATTTTCGAGATAGTGGTAAAATTTTTTTTTTTCGACTGGAGCATTTAAATATTATTTTTAAACGATTTGAATTTTAAAAGACATTTAACCCTTAAATGAATAATGTACCATATATGGTACATTAGGGTGGTCCTTATTTTCAACTTGCGATTTTTGGGGCTGCCCCCCTCTTAAAATATTTGTTTGGGTACAAAAATTCACCATGCAAAAAATTAGAGTTCTAACATAACGGGAAGATGTCCCGCATCGCCCTTGAAAATCGAGCCCCTTGGAAAAATGGTCATAATTTAAAAAAAATTCAAATTTTTTTTCTTCAAAATTAGAAAAATATAAAATAATTTTGTGTTGGGTTTAATCATAACTACTCAGATAAAAAATATTACTTTCCCAGAAAATCGATAACTTACCCTAACTTTGTGTCAAAAAAATTAATAAATATTTTGGGGGTACCTCAAAGTGACTTTTTTGCATTTTTAAAAATTTTATTCAACAAAAATCAAAAACTTGGTGTTTGCTGTCAAGTATTTTATTAAACACATCTCAAGTATTAAATAAGCCAAGTATTACGGATATCCGTTGGCAAAAATTTTTGTTAGAGCATTTTGATTCTAGCGGATTTCAACGTTTTTTTTTAATTTGTATAGACTTTTTTTTAATAAGATTTTTGTAATATTTCATCAATGTTATTGTGTATGCTATTTTTTATAATTGTAATAACTTTATTATAAAGTATAATTTTTGGTGTTCATAGTTAACCTGTGTTTTCATGGGGTCACAATTGACCCTCGTATTTTAAAGAGTCAAAAATCACAAAGATGACAAAATAAATTTTTGTTTATGTTTCTAATTGTAATTTATTTACATTTTAAAATTAATTAAAATTAATTATTTAGTATAAATTCAGATACTTGTATTCATATTAAAATTGATTTTTTTGTACATGTTCAGGAGTATTTTCGAAAAACGTATTTTGATTTTAATAGTGTAATTTTTTCCCTCAAATTATTATTATGGAAAAGTTTTAAGTTCTAATTTTTACTTAATTGACCTACTCGAAGACTAGAAACGGTTAACGAAATTTTTTTTGAATAAATATAAATTGAATTATTCCTTTCTTTATTTTATTTATAAATTTTGCCACAAAGCTGCATTTTTCTTACGTGGGTCATATTTGACCCCAGGTTAACATGGGTTAACTGTTAACAGAATTTTAAAATAAAGTTATTACAATCATATAAAAAGGCATATACAAAAATATTGATGAAATATTATTAAACCTTGTTTTAAAGTAAAAATGTATAAAAATAAAAAAAAACCTTGAAATCCCCGAGAATCAAAATGCCCTAAAAAAAAAATTTGCCAACGGATATCCGTAATACCTGGCTTGTTTAATACTTGAAATGTGCTTAATGAAATACTTGACAGCAAACACTAGGTTTTTGATTTTTGTTGAATAAATTTTCAAAAATGCAAAAAGTCACTTCGAGGTACCCCCAAAATATATATTAATTTTTTGACACAAAGTTAGGGTAAGTTAGCGATTTTCTGGGAAAGTAATATTTTTTATCTGAGTAGTTATGATTAAACCCAACTCAAAATTATTTTATATTTTTTAAATTTTGAAGAAAAAAATTTGTAATTTTTTTTTAAATTATGCCCATTTTTCCAAGGGGCCCAATTTTCAAGGGCGATGCGGGACATCTTCCCGTTATGCTAGAACTCTAATTTTTTGCATGGTGAGTTTTTTGTACCCAAACAAATATTTTAAGAGGGGGGGTACAGTCAAAATCTGTTTTTTATTTTTCGCCCATACAACGAAAGACCACCCTAATGGTACATGCATTTAATTCTACCACAATCCCGCTAATTAAATTAAATTTACTTACTTTTAAATTGTACAAAACAATATTACTCTTCACAAAAATACCGCTTGAGCTCACTTCCAATTGGTTTTAATTGTCAGTAAGCTGCCAAAGTGGGAGTATGCACTTTTTGCACAAAATTATAAAAGTGAATTTCAAAAGCAAATTTTAAAAGTGAATAAAAAGTTTATAAAATATATTATTCAAGTATTGGTAAGTAAATTGGATTTATTTTTAGCAAATTATAATGAATTTGGATTTAATTCAATATATTGTATTAGTTATAAGTATAGAATGCATAGTGAACCATATATGGTACACATCAAAAATCGTCGCTTTTCCTCTTTTCCGGGAAAATGAATGCCAAGGAAAATTAATGCCCAATTCGAGTTCAGCGAGCGATTTTACATAAGAGTCTCCATACCGGATGCTGACCACTTGCATTTAAGGGCTAAAAGGAAATAAAAACATTCTTAAAGATAGTGTGTTAAAAAAAACGATAGTGTGCTAAAATCGGCAGAAAATTTACAAAGTTATGGTACTTTTTTTTATATATATGCATATATTAATTAAATTTTTCAGTTTTTTTTTTATCTTTTTTAATTTGTACGAGGTTTTTTCGAATATTCTTTTAAATCAACAACTTTCATGAAGCTAATGTTTTTCTGAGGAAAATGAGCCATCAGATATTAAAATTGGTAGAAAATTGACAAAGTTATGGTACTTTTTCTATATATACAGAATTTTGTTTATTCCTCCTTCGCATTACAAAAAAATTAAAACCCATTTCAATTACGAAAACCACCGATTCAATAACTTTAATTGCTGAAATTCCGCCAACAACGCAAATTTCTAATTCAGTTAGAAATGATAGCTCTTTAGTTCAGTTATTTTTCGTCCAGTGTTATATTAACGTCATATAGACAGTGCATTTGACAAATTTATTTTAGAAATATTGAGGTTAAGAAGAACGTTTTTCTCTAAAAATTATAAACACTATTAATTTTTAAATCAGACTAGACTAGTTACTGCCTTTTTATGGACATGCTCATCAGTGATTTTCCATTTAAATTGTATTATTATTTGTGTCTTATAATTGTCAGATTGTCTCTGTATGATAAATTTTTCAACAGCCTGTGGCTGTAAGAATCAAACCTGCGCTCATCTTACATTATAAACGTAACAATACCAAATCATGACCGTTTAGCGATCACATCCAAGTAAGGCCTCGAATCTAATGCAGCTAAATTGCAGTTATCTTCCTATTAGCTTTTTCTGTATTGTATATTATACTCAGAAGTGACAACACTAACAACACAAATATTCTATTTTTAGATTTTTGTTTATTTTTCTAATCTCATCCGTCTCTATTTCACAATGTTACCGTCTCTATTTCACAATGTTACCATTTGAATAATAACTCATTAGATTAAAAGTGATCAATATCGAATACCTTCCCAAAAACTAAAAAAAAAAAATTGTTGTTATCATACCAAATGTTTATAGAAGTGTTGTTGCCATACCAAATGTTTTTTAACAGCTTGAATTTTATAACATTGAATTTAAACCGGAATGAAATTCTCATATAGTTAACAGATTTATTTATACTTATGTGAACAAATTCACACAGAAATTATCTTTTTCCTTTCTATTGAAGCGTAGGGGTTATGGCGAAATTTTTTTTTTTGGATTTTTCTTTGCAAAAATTAGACCATGTGTTCAAATCAGATTATTATTTTTTTTTTCTTGTTTAAAATAATTATTGATTTAATTTTTTGCATTTTCTTTCTATTTAAAAAAAAAATTATATTTTTATTTAATGAAATTAAACTTTAAAAATTACATTATCAATTTTATGATAATGTTTTAGAATAAATAAATATTCAGATTTAAAAAACTGAAACTTAATTATTCAACTTAATAAAGTAATAAACCTAATAAGAATTAATATCTAATCTAATTGAAATCAATTTAAAGTATTTATTACTAATACCACTAAACATAAACATTTATAAAAAACAACTACATCCAATAGATATTACAAAAACAACAACAATGTATTAATGTTTGCTTTTGAGCGATAATATAAAAAAATATTAAGCAAGTTCCGAATTTAAGCAATGATTCAATTAATTTTGAGTTTGTATTTTAACGTCTTTTCAGACAATTGCAATTAGTACTATAATTAATATGCAAATTTATTTAATTTTAATTGTGAAAGGCGTGGTAGAGAAGAATGAGTGTATTTTTTAAAAATCATAACTACATTGTAAATTTTCAATTTTCTGACTGCGCAGTTTCTGGTATTAAACCTTCGTCAGTGACCCTGTTATTTTTTTTTTGAATAATGTAATATTTGTTACGTTTTTATTTGTTCAATTGCGTCTTTATGAAATTTTCTGTGCAATCAATGACCGTGGTATAGATAAACTAATTTTTATTTGACAGGTTTTTAAATTTTTAACAAACCGATTTAATTGAAAAAAGTAAGGAAATATTTTTTTTTTCTGTGTAATGCGAAGAAAAAACAAACTCCATTCTCTATACCATAACTCTGGCAATTTCCAACAGATTTTAACAACTGATGACTCATTTTAATCAGGAAAACACTAACTTTATGAAAGTTATGTAACTCAGAAAAATACTAAATATAAGAAATTGATGTTTCAAAAAAGATTCGAAAAACCCCTCGTAGAAGTTGAAAAAGTAAAAAAAAAATTAAAAATTTTAATTGTGCTTAAGAAAATCTCTAAATATTTATATTAATAATATAAAGAAAGTATATATATTTGGCAAGGCCAGGTAATTTTATTTTAAGTACCGTTAACAAATTTAAAATCGGTTAAAAAACTGATGAGTTAAAAATCTTTAGATGCGCCAGTTGCAAAAAACATTCTTTTACCGTTATTTCGAAAATCTGAGGGTATATTGATTGCAATTCTCAAGCCGGTTTTGTAATATACTCACCTAGACCTACAACCTGCACTAGGTCATTTGACGAGTGATTTTTCTGTGTAGCTCAGTGTTGTCTTCAAAAACACTTGCATACACGTACGCTCAGCATGAATGTATGTGTGTGTGTGTATAATAAATGGGGCAACAGTATTAATTTTATAATAAAGATATACCAGCAAAATTTGTAAGAACATTGCTTTAAAATTAAAAAAGTTAATACTGAAGAATAAAGGAAACTTCGATTAAATCGTACAAGATGCGACAGAATTGATAAGAATGCTTTTTTTAATAAAAGCAGATAGTAGTTTTAATTGGATATCTGCCATTTAATTACACAGGCAGTCAGAAAAGCCAAGAGTAAATTTTAAAAAATACTAAAACTTTGAAATGTCTCATATCTCACTAAAGCTAACAAATTTTGTATTATACTAGCAAATATTTATAATTATAATTTAATTTTAATATTTGTTCTGATTTTTTGACTGAATAAATTATTTTTATTAAAATTGTGCAGCGATTAGTATGGAAGGAAAAAAATCTTAATGGGCGCTTCGCGTTTCTGATTTTTGGGATTGTACTGAGCAAAAAAGTCCACTAGACCATATGTCTACGGTGAAAATCGAGCTTCCAGATTTTGACTTGCAGTTTTTTCTCAGACTTTTGTCACGTTTTTTTTTTTTGGATATTTTGGCCTATAACAGCCAAACCATTGAGATTTTCGACCCAATACTAAGACAAAAATTGTAGCCAAGACATTGGAACGCTCCTTCAGTCAGTTTTGGCGTTGTGAAAGTGTAAAGGGACAGGGTTACTTTCACAAAATACGGCTAAAAAGGCCTATTTTGAAATTAAAAATTAAACCCTTAACCCCACCCACAAATATGATTGATGCTTAATTAATATGCTAGAGAATCTTCCAAAGAAGATATTGATACCATAATCTTGGATAAGCTCCTCCTACTTCCTGAGATATGTCCATCCCACACATTGTTACAAGCAAGTCAAAATCTGTTTGCAAGTCAAAATCTGGAAGCTCGATTTTCACCGTAGACATATGGTCTAGTGGACTTTTTCGCTCAGTACAATCCCAAGAATCAGAAACGCGAAGCGCCCATTAAGATGTTCAAATCGCCCCACCCTATTGTGCATACATTTTTTACAATTTGAAAAAATCCGATTTGTATAATTCCTTAAAATTCATTTGTTATTCCGATGTCATATTACCGAAAAATTAAACTTAATGTTCCGTTTTTTTTTTTTGCAGAGGCAAAATAAATCCTGGAAAGTGGTGTATATTTTAGGTGTTAGATGATACTGCCCAAAACCGCAAAGCCCAAAAACCGCAAAGTTATGTAATGCAAAATCTAGCATATTGCCCAAAAGTGGGTATACAAAAATGTCATATTGACCAAACGCAAAGTCATAATGCCTTAAAGATTTTTTTTTTTTTTTTTGCCAATATTACAATTGAGTACTATATTACAATATACAATTGATTTACTATAGTGCGGAAGGGAATAGTTTGTGATGGAGACGAAAAATGTTTAATACGTTGACTATAAATATATATACATTTTACATCATACACAGAAAAAAAACCACCAACAATAGAATTTATATATTCAAACACCCTCATTTTGAAATTCAAAATTATTTTCAACAACTTCTTCGTTTGAAATACTTGTAAATTGTAGTTTTTCTTATAAAAATTCTTTACAAACGAAAATTCAAAATTACAAAAAAACCAACAAAATTGTGTTTGTATTTACAAAGCATCATTGTTGGTGCCAATTTAAAAAACTTTTTTGTTGTATTTACAAAAATGTTCTATGACACTTGTTTAATGAAAATGAAAATTATTCATATATTTCTTTATTAGGATATTGTCCTAACAAATAATCTATAGAGTTATTGTTTTCAAATTTATTAATTGACCAATTTCAGGAATGTGTTGATAGATATATTTCGGTAATTTGCTAGGTTTCCGTCATCAGAACATGTTTTGAAAGAATTGACAAGCCCATGCAAATATCAAACAATTATATAACCTAGTGATCCCACTTAATGAGAACTAATATATGAGCTTGAAGTTAAAGATTATGACTATTTATCAAAAATAAATTAAAAACTTTTTCATTATGTGCAAGTTCTACCTTTGGTAGATATACAATGCACGCTTTTTGTTTTTATTCTCCTTTTTATTCTTACTTTTGTTTTGTTTTATTTAAAAACAAGATGTAAAGGGAAAGTTAAACAAGACCGTACTTTGTCTTTTTGATGAGTTTGATATGATTTTTATTAAAAGTAAAAATTATGTTTTTCGACTTTTAATTGTGCATTGAAAATGAAAATTATTCAACTTCGAAGCGATACTCTATATTTCTTTATTAGGATATTATCCTAACAAATAATTTATAGAGTTTTTGTTTTCAAATTTATTAATTGACGACTTTAATTTTTGACAATTTTTCTTATGTGACTCTGTAAGGGGTATTATACAATTTTATCCATAATTAAATATGTTTGCTATGTCTAGGTATATAAAATGTCATATTTAATTGGATTAATTTTATATAATTCTAAATGCAATATACAGTTATATATTGATCGAGATGCGATAAGGCGCAACTACATATGACACAATATTAAAATTTTTCGACAAAAAACTAATTTATATAATTATGTTCGGTTAAATACACAGGCAGACAAAAATATATAAGTGTATATAAAATAATGTGTTATTATATACAATTGTTTATATTTTGGTGGTTATATTGTATTATCTGAAATGTATAACTTTAAAGAAGATTTGGATGTAGGCGGTCAGTGTTTCACTGGGTTGTTATACGAAAAAGGATATAAAAAAAAAAATCAGATTCTTAAATAATCTTTACATGAACTGCATATGTGTATACTAAGCATATGACTTATCCAATATGTGTGTATATATTTATATAATCTTTTATATAAGGTTAAGTGAGAAAAATGATGTAAATTGAGTCACGTTTTAACAATCACAAACATCGTTGTCATCTCACACCTTAGTAGCTTAAGAACATACTTACAAATTAGGGGGCCAGCTGAAAAAACAGTTTTTAGCATTCTGTATAATAACTATTGTTAGAAATGTTTAAATGACTCTTAAATTTCCGAAAATTATGTTAATTTATATTTGATGCATCATAATGAAATTGACCGAGGTTCTTTTTGTATACGTGTTGTTTTTTGAAAAAATCGAGAAAATTTATTCTCGTCACAGAAATTTCATTTTATATAAAAAATTATAAGTTTTCGGTTGATGTATGTTTTGAAAAATGTTAAAGAGGGAGAAAAATTTTGAAAATGCGTCTAAAAATTGCATTTTCCTCAAAAATTCTCTTTCTTAGTATATTTATTGTATATCTTAGTATGTTTATTGTATTGTTATGTGTATACATGCGAAAGGTGACAACAGTGGGAATCGAATGCTTTTTTTAATTAGAACTTTTGAAAAAAATTATGGCTCTTCAAATTTACATTCTTTTGGATTTTGTTTGTTTTTTTTTTTATTTTATTAAAACTTTAAACCGTAACAACATCACGATTTTTTTTAAATTTTTTAAAACTAAATATGCAGACGTTGTATTGGCTTCATAAATAATAAAGGGTCCACCATCTAACGTTTTTTTTTAACTAGTGCTTATTTCGTGAATGGTAACACTTAGCTCATATCTGATTTGACAGATAATTGGTTTTATCCTTCTGCTGAACGAATATGGTCCGTATGTTCGTTATCTTGTGAAAAAAGTGAAAGAAACTGGCATCCTCATCGATAAACCAAAGCGTGAAAAGCCAAAAACAGTGCGTACACCCGATAATATTGCTGCTGTGGCATGAAGTGCGTGTGAAGTGTGCGTGAAGCGCCATCAACATCAATTCACCGTCGTTCTTAACAATTTGAACATTTCGGAGACATCATTGAGACGAATTTTGCATAAAGACCTTGGTATAACGCCATACAAAGTCCAATTGGTTCAGGAGTTCAAAAAAAAAAAAGTTATTTGGCGGACCCTTTATATGCATTTCAATACCAATATGAAAATTTGAATACTACACTCAGGGAACTTTTGCTTTAAAAATATGTAGTTGTTTGGGTTGTAATACAGTTTCTTTATTTTTAATGTAAATGTCAGTAATTTGTAAAACAAATTAAAATTTTTACTAACCTTGTAGTTCATTAAAAAAAAACAACCCACATTAAATGACTGTTTTATGATTTTACATTAATTTTTTACAGTTGTTTTTTTTGTTATTTAAAAAAAATAAAAAAAATAAATGTGTGTTTATTTTTTACTACCATGTGATTCATTTTTACTACAATTGTGGTGCATTTTTTGAACATTAAAAACAAACAAATTAGTTGAATTTACTGTAATGTAAGTCGTCCTTTCTTTAAGTGAAATTTCATTTGTTCTCAACTACATTTGCAGTGGTCTTTACCTACATAGTATTCTAAGCATACACTCAAAAAAATAAGTTAGTAGAAAAGTTAGTAAAACGTCTTGTAAATCAGGTATACTATTTTTTAGCAAAATTTTTTGCTAAAATCGTGTTTTCAGCTAAAATTTTTGTTATACTTATTCAGCACTTAACTGTTTTATACTAATGCTTTACTAATATACTAATGTTTTACTAATTAATTTTGCTAAAAAAAAATGGGCTGATAAGCACATTAATAGTGTGGACGACAACCAGATTGAAAGATATACGCAGAATGAAGTAGATGTCGCGGCATGTCAAGATGTAGTAGAGAAGAGGAAAATGAAATGTAGACAGAGTAAATTGAAAGACAAAGACACACAGACAGAGTAAATTGAAAGACAAAGACACACATCTTAGGTAGATTTTTTTATGGTTCCTTTTTCTTATTGCAAAAAGGGTTGTTTTTTTCGTTTCGTTTGTTTTTGTTTATTTTTTCATTTCGTTTCTATAATTATCTTCGGCAGTTACGATAGCATCATTTAAACGATAGCATCATTTAGACAACCATTAATGTAAGTAATTGAAAGACAATTTTTGTTATGTTATATATATTTATTTCTATATATTTTCAGATATTAAATAAATTCATGTCGTCAATGTTGAAAATGAAAATTTTTATATTTCGTTATTATAGTTAATTATTTTTAAAAGAATCACTAAAATATGTTTTATGATTTTCAGCAAATAAATTAACTAAATTACAATTTTTCTACAAATTTTTTGCGTTTTTTTCAGTCTACTAAAATTCAGCAAAAAATTTATTAATTTTTAGCAAGGCTTTTGTATTTCTAATCTACTAAGTGTTAACAAAACTTTTGCTGAATCTACAAATTTTGTTGCTAAAAATCAGCTCTCTGATTTTCAGCAAAAGATTTTGCTGACATTAGCAACTTTTTTGCAAGCATCCTCCTGACTAAAATTTTGCTGACTCAGCAAAATTTTTTGCTAACTTTACAAACTTTTTTTTTTTAGTGTAGCTGTTAAGAAATGATTACTAATCGTAATATTTTTTTTTAATGGCGAAGTGATGATTATATTACTATTATTTTCAGATTCGCAGGATTAATAAAAATTGTTTTTAGACATTCGATAAATGCTACAACTTATGGCAGAAGTGCAATAGGCCAAAGTCTTCAGAACTAATTAAAGAACACTTGGAATAAAACTTTTTTTTGTGAATTCAATGTATTCTGAATGATTTGTTTCTCTTTATTATTTTTTTGCACGTATTTTTTCCTTTTTTGTTGATTTAGGAAGTACTAAAATTGTTATTGATTTTTTTTGTTATTGAAGTCAAGGATGACAAAAATGTTGTATAAAATGATGTAAATGCAAAATTTTTAAAACATAATCTAAAATAATCAAAAATAATCCTTTAAAGTTATCAATTATTTTTTTTATTACTTTTGATTATTTTTAATTATTTTCTCGTAATCCTAATTAATCTTGATTATTTTTGGATTATTATTAATTAACAATTAGGAATTGTTCAAAAGAGAATTATGTAATCAATACCATTCCTTTTAAAAAGTAATCTAATTGATTACTAATAGTAATCCAAATATCCAAATTTAACAGCTCTGCTGATTCTAAGTGCACGTTTCCAAATGTGTCTTCTAGTACCAGGGTATTTATTAAAAAATTTTAGCAATTAAATTTGTATATTCAGTGTTTCGATATTTTAGCGTTATTCGAAATATATCTTAATATATTTTACAATAAAACTGGTAAATTATCGAAATAAGACCGGTTGTATGATAACAAACACATCTTTAATGAAATCGCCCTTTGAAAATTTTCATTTCGGTCTTGATGTAACTGTTATAGTCAACTGCCGATATAATAAAAAGGTATTAAATGCCAACCTTGCTTACGACTTAACGCATTATGGGACAATGTTGGCCATACGAGCACATATTAATGCCAGTTTGCTATTTTTATATCATCTAGAATTGGCAAAAATCTTCATGTTTTTTCTTTGATTGGTTCGATATTCTTTTCTGTATTTACTTTCCTTGTTACAAAGACATTCGCTAAATATAATAAACCGTTGAGACAATTTAATATAATTTTAAATATTGATTTATATGCGTTTAAAACAAGTTTTTAGAAAAAAGCGCCCAAGAATCAATTTAATATTCAAATTTATTTTAATTTTAGTATAATTGACTTTTATAATTTAATAATCTTTTAAATATTTACATTTTACATACTAACTATTTTATTAACATTTTAATATTCAAATAAATTTATAAATATGAATATTTATTTACACAGATTTTATATACTTGTAGTTTAAATAAAGTGTTGATACCACAGGACAACACCTGCTGATTACAATCTTTAATTAAAAAAATACAGGCTGATGACACTATAAAGAACGACTTTATTAAAAGAGAGTAAGGGTTTTTTTGTTGTACAAATTAAAGGATGTTATACATGAAAATGGAAAAAATTGTGTCAGTTAGGATATTCAAGTAAAAAAGCCATTTACTTGATTTGGTACAAACAACTAACAGAGGCGTTAAGAAAAATTTTAAATAATTTTTGATATAAAAAGATGGAAACATTCAATAAATGCAAATAAAAATATTTTTCCAGCACGTTAATAATATTTTGATTACTACGTTTGATTAGTATTGAATTTTTTTTCCTAAATAGTATAATCATACTCCCATATATACTTGAAATTGATTAAACATTTTAGAGGTTAAAAGTTTTCACAAAATTATAAAAATAAAATTAAAATTTGAACTTATTTATGAATTTTCCCACCACTATCAACACGCCACTGTTCCACAAACAAATAGTTTCTTACCAGTACTTAAACAAAATTTACAAAACCAATGACTACTGTACACCACTCTCCCTCATTGTTTTATTTTAAACTATACATCTTCAAAAAAGCAACACAGAAATTTAATTAAAATAATCGACAGGTATTGTTATTGTGTTGCAAATATAAAAAGGATTTAAAAGAGCTAATGAATATTTTAGAAAAAACACAAACACAAAAGTCAAAGAAAGATACACACACATACTTAAAACCACGTTAAGAACGTATATTAGCGCGGGTCGATTTAAAAATCGCTAAACGTACAAGGAAAATCGTATTCTAGGGATCAAAATAAGAAACTTTGCCGAAGGAACCATACCTCTAAAACGAATTCTGATGTCCCGTCTTTTGACCCGTAGGGTAAAATTTTGAAAAATCCCACTTTGACCCATTTAGAGTGCCCCAATCGAATCCAATCCAATCTTCTGGAGAAGAAATAGAGACCCTAATCTTGGAAAGACTCCCCCTACTTTCTGAAATATCTCCATCCCGAGATTTGTACATTTTGCTATTAAAATACGGCTAAAAAGGCGCTCTATCAACTTAAATTTTAACCCCTTAATGGTCACCTAGAATGATGATTTAGGCATTAATCTGCTAGCGCGTCTCCCGGAGAAGAAGTAGCTCCCATAATCTTGGAGAGATTCCTCCTACTGTCTGAAAAATCAAAGTGGGCTTTTTCAAAATTTGACCCAACGGGTCAAAAGTCGGGACATCAGAATTCGTTTAGAGGTATGGTCCCTTCAGCAAAGTTTCATATTTTGATCCCTAGAATACGATTTTACTTGTACGTTGAGCGATTTTTTTGCCTCCCTTCAAATCGACCCGCCCTAACGTATATACTCAGTTAGAAAAAGACAAACGGACCAACGCTGGCAAGGCACGTATACAAGTGGTGCATTTGCTTGCAGCAAGTGCTTTCCCCCACAACAAAATTATAACATCATTAGAGAATAGGTCCGTTTGCTCAAAAAATTTTGGAAAAGCACTGTCGAAATAAAATTTCCAAAAACTAAAAATGGATTTTCCAAAATAAAATTAAAAAAAAAAGTTCATTTGTAATTTTTTTGTTCCCGCCTGGATTTGTACCGGGGGTCTGAAACCGGGATCAAATAGTCTAAAAGATTTTTAAAAGTTTTTTTAGCGGAATATGATTTTTACCATGTTTCCCTTAAATTTAGTGGAATGCAAATAACAGTATATTTTACAAAAATTCATATAAATTTGTGCTAAAAATTGTATATTACTGGTTTCAAATTCACATATTTTTTGATTTTTTGACTACCAACATTAAGCAACATTTTTACAAATTTTTTTTATTAGAATGTTTATTTTTCTGAAATAGTCAATCTTTTATAGACCACAAATTTTTATTTTTTTAAGTTTTGCGACATGTTTCCTCCTCACCAATCACAGATTTGTAACCTTGGATCAATATGTCCGAATTTATAATTTTCTGTAATCAATCCCACAATTACCCTACTCCCTCCCCACCCCAGACCACAAAAAAAAAAAAATAAAAAAATTGGAATTTTACATTTTTTGCTGCCATGTCTACATTTAAATCGGGGATTGGTAAAGAATTACACATTAAATTAGGTATATGCTAGAGTATCTACAACCGCATCCGCTACCTAATTGCAGGGTGCCCAATTTTTAACAATGAGATAAAATTTATATTTGCCTTAAAAACTTGGCAAATTTATAAGCGGATGGGAGCAAAAGTATATACAAAGCAAACATTTTTAACAAATCTAGCTTTTATATAAAAAGACCTTTCTGAATATAAAGTGTTCAGAAATAAAATATTTATCTGAAATATTTATCTGTTCTCATATAGTGAGTAAACTAGTTCATATGAATGTTTGATGTTTGGCATGGGATTGTTACCGCTTTCAAAACGTGTTCTGATGATGGGAACCTAGAAAATTCCCGAAATAGATCTATCAACACATTCCTGAAAGGGTCAAGTAATAAATTTAAAAACAAAAAACTCTATAGATTATTTGTTAGGACAATATCCTAATGAAGAAATATAGAGTATGGCCTCGAACTTGAATAATTTTCATTTTTATTTTAATATTTTCTTCATATAAAATTTATTTTTGTGTTTCTGGAAAAGATCTTTTAAGACCAACTTTTTTCAAGTATTATATGTCTCGTTAGCTCAGCGAATAGAGCTGTCGGCTGCCAATCTGTCAGCCAGGGTTCGAATCCCGGCGGACTAAAAAAACTATACATGAACTTTTTTTATATTTTATTCTGTAAAACAAATTTTTAGACCAAATATTTCATGGTTTTACCAACATTTCGCCAACATTGGAAATGTTGTATCCCCTGTGCTTGTCCGACCCTTTTTGAACTGATGGACCTTTTATTTAATGATGTTATCAATTCGGGATTGTTGCCACTTATAACACACCTAGAATACTATGTAGGTAAAAACCACTGCAAATGCAGTTGAAAACAAATGAAATTTCATTTAAAGAAAGGACGACTTACATTACAATAAATTCAGCTAACATTGTCATTTGTTTTTGATGTTCAAAAAATTACTAACAATTGTAGTAAAAATGTCCCACATGGTAGTAAAAAATAAACGAACATTTCTTTTTTTTATTTTTTTAAATAACAAAAAACAACTGTAAAAAATTAATGTAAAATCAAATAAAACAAATAAATAAAACAGTCATTTGATGTGGTTTGTTTTTTTAAATGAACTACAAGATTAGTAAAAAATTTAATTTGTTCTACAAATGACTGACATTTACATTAAAAATAAAGAAACCGTATTACCACCCAAACAACTACATATTTTCAAAGCAGAAGTTAGCTGAGTGCACTTGCTAAAGGGCCTTGCCAGCGGTGTTCCATTTCTCTTTTTCTGTCTTTTTCTGAATGTTATGAAGTTATTAAATAGATCCTTCCCATAATTTGTGCAGTTATTGATCATCTTGTACACGTGTTCGAAGATAGACTTGTTTTCGTGTTTTTCGGGTTGAAAAAATTAAAATGTGATTTAGTATATTTGGGATAACTTTTTCATTTCTTGTATTTAACTTTTTTTATCGTTTGTCTAAAATTACAGCTGTTGGTGTCCATTTTTATGATTTTTTAATGGAAAATATAAACTTTCGACCAGTATCGTTTTTTTATAGCTGCCAAATGTGCATCATCAACTTGGAAATTTTACACCATAGGTGGGATAATTTACCCAATTTAAGTTACTTTGGAAATCTTAGAAAAATATACATAAACTTTTAAATTAAAAGT
Organism: Delia radicum; assembly: GCA_021234595.1. Taxonomy (NCBI): domain Eukaryota; kingdom Metazoa; phylum Arthropoda; class Insecta; order Diptera; family Anthomyiidae; genus Delia; species Delia radicum. Next base: position 134,712,488 of record CM037854.1, read on the forward strand.
TGTATTTATTAGAGCTTTTAGTTTTAATGCAACAAAATAAAAATGCTCGAGGCCAGTTGTAGTTAATATAAAAATTAATTTACTTCTCAATATTTCGACATTCGTTGAATATCATCCTCAGGAGTAGTATATATAATATTTAATAAAAAATAAAAACAATAGAACAACATTAAAGCAGTTTAAAGTATTTTCAGTGCAATATCAGATGGTGTGTGTGCATATATGTAAATGATTCGTATATTCAAATATTCTGATATTCAAATATCGTAATTTAATTAGAAAAAATCTGTTTAAAAATGTATCAGATGTTGAAATATTTATGATCACTATTAAAATGTTTGCTTTAATCCAAATATGATAAAATTTTACATAAATGATGTAAATCTTCTTTCGAAATTATAAAGAAAAAGCTTAAATATTTTTTTTAAATAATTCTGGTACAAAAATTTTAAAATTCGGCTTACTAGAACTAAAGCACCACAAGAATTTAAAAAAAAAAGATTTTTTTATCAAAAATAAGATCTTTTTTTATCGAAAACAAAATTGTTTTTATCGAAATATGCAAAAACAAGATCAAACTCTGCAAAGATATGCTATAACAAACCAATGCCAAAATTCGTCAATTGTTCTATGGCCCCTGATTTGTTGTTATAAAATAACAAAAAAACTCATTTCACGCAACAAACTGGCCTTTTTAAAACAGAAAAGCGAATGTGCCATGAGAAAAACTAATTTTCAATGTTAATGGCACATCAACAAAACATACCTCGAACTGTGCATAATTACAACATCAACTAACCATTGTTTTCAATTTGTTATATCATGGAGGGCCGTCAGTGTCCGGTACAAAAACATGAAAAATTTTAAAACAAATAAATTTTCGACTACCATGTATTTATTTGCTGGGTGATGGCACTCCAAAAAATTACGTCTTGGGAGATAGATGTAATACCAAATTAAATACAAAAGGTTGAAACCCCCTCCCAAAAAAAAGAAAAAAAATGAAAAGAAACAAACCAAAGGAACAATTTTGATTAACGATAACTTTTAGAAATATGGACCTTTAGCGCTAGAATGTTGCACTTCCACAAGTTAAAATGTTGGTAATCCAAACATAGTATAATCCATTTTTCTAAAATATAACAAATGCTAAACTTATTGAAAAATAATATCAGTTTCAAAGGCTTTTAACATTTTTGACACAATCCCATATAACTTCGTAGTTTCTTTCATAATATTTGATAATTTAACTTAAGTTCATACATATCGTCATCATAATTTAAATTCATTTGTATTCTCGTCTCCATAATGTCTGTCAGTGCATTACTAAAAACAGTTTTTGAAATATCAAGTATTCTATCTTTATCTCTGTTTTCATCATCATCATCATAATCATTTCTCTTGACTGTTATAGTTCCAAACTACAAATTGTTGTCAACGTCATTGTTATCAAACCGAACGTGCAGTCAACGTCTTGTATAATGTCGTGTCATTTATTCATTGTTTCTATTGTCCTGTAATTTGTAACTTGAATTTAACAAAAGCTTAAATGTTACTACTTCAAAGTTAGTCTAATGTTTTCATGTCATCAAAATTCATTAAACGAAAATTTTAATGTTCTTAGCATTGATGTAACTTATAACTATTACACACTGTAACAAATTAAATTTTTTTCTCACATATTTAAAAAATCAATGTACAGGGGAGACTAGACACCACACATAGTTAAACTGCGTGTTCAGTTTTTCTACAAACTTTTTTCTATGAGTGTACGAATGCCTAATACTATAACGTAGAAAAAGCATTTGGTCACTTTCTAGAATGTAGTGAAAATGGCAAAAATCCCATTCAATTTAAAAAGACGATTTCCTTATGCAAGAATGAAATCCGGATAGGGACCAGCGTACAACAAATATGTGATTTTATTTATTATTTAATTGCTAAAAATGTAATTAATATTTATCCCGATAAAAACGATTTTAAAATGTCAGTGTTGTTAAATTTTTTTTAAATAATTAAAAAAATATCTTAAGGGCTGTCAATAAAAATTAACCGACTAATTGTAGGTAAAAATAACGATAATTTCATAAGCTTTCCAACGATAAACACTTTATATAGAACTGATCGATAATAATCTATTTGTAATTTACGAAAGGCCTGATATCGTTACCTTTACAACAAAATCCATGGCCATTTAATCTCGAAAAAGAGAGGAATACGGGGTAGTGTGGTTACAGAGATGAAGTCGTAAATCCAATTTTTAGAAATGCTCCAACTTCTACTTTTAACTATGTTTAGAAGGCGGATGTTTCTATTTTATTTTGTAAGTTGTTGGAAAATTCATTAAAATCAAGTTTTTTGTGATGCAATTGGGTAATATACAAAAATATACTCAATTAACACATCTTTTAAACAACGCTCTAATATCTGCAAAAAATAGCAAATTGCTTAAATTATGCGAATGTTTGTATGTTTGTTATGTGTTCAATTTTGGGTAAAGTTTTAATAGAATTTGGGGTCAAGTATAAACAATAATTTATGCAATGTTAAAGATTAGTAATATTGTGTTAGTGTAATATGTATTAACTGAGATTTTTTTTGCTTATTTAAGAGTCATACCGCAAAAATATATAAAAAAACAACAAAGCCAGCCATAGATAATTGTAATACTTTTTTGGCAATAGAGGATGTCAAAGTAAGAAAAAGCACTACATTTTCCATCATGCATGATGACGATATTAATCTCAAAACTTTCTAAAAACTTTTCAACGCAAAATTCTCATCATCCTCCTCAATTTCATTAGATAGAGATTAATTCATAAATTTTTTAAACGAAATGCCAATAAAATTAAGTTCGAAGAATTCCATAAACTGCAGCACTTGCATGGGAGCTGTTTACTTGAAGTGTGTAAAAACACAGCCAGCTTTTTCAACAGTGTTCATTGTGATTCAGTTTATTCGGAGGAAGATAGGACTATTTTTTTTTTTTTTTGTATTTGTTGCAAATGTGGCCTGTGTATCAAAATTGTCAACTGTCATCGAGTATAATATCCGCCAACACTATTTTGAAAAAGTTTCGATTTAATACACTCGTTTTTTTTT
>CM037854.1:134715689-134742162 GCA_021234595.1 Delia radicum
CATCCTTTGTAGTGTTTGTAGATGATGTCCTGTGTTTCGCACAAACGCATTACAGAGAAAATTCGTTTTTTAGTCGAACGATTCGTATGTGGAACAAACTTCCCGCAGAAGTCTTCCCTGTTACTTACAATTTAGAAAAATTTAAATCAAATATCCACAAAACACTACTCCCTCTTTCCTCCTTCCCATACCCTATTTTCCTGATCAATACAATGCACTGTATGAGTAGGGGGCATCCCCTGAGTATGGTTAAATTAAAAAAAAATCCTTCCGCCAATTTTCCACGTAGTAGTAGTAACAGAGGCCCAATTTCTGCGAACGGCGCCGACTCGATAATTCACGGTCATCAACAACACTGGAGAATACAGCTGCGATATTTTCCTCTGTCCGCACTCTACGTATGCCTGTTGGTGGTTTAATGTCCAATAATGTAAATTTGATGCGAAATTTAGTCACAAGATTCCGAATAGACAGCCTCAGAATGTCGCCCAAACTGACCATAAATTATAAGAAGTGCACGATGCACGACTGACGACGTGTTAAGTCATATTCGTATGTTCTGTTTTATTAAACGTATAAAACATTGTAATACAGAAAAATTGAATTTGAAATAAAGAACAATTAACTAACTAACTAAGTGCACGATGCACTTTCTTAACCGAGCATGAATTTTGATAATAAAATTCCATAATCTGCAAGCGTTGTTCGTTTGTAAGTCGATCATTGTTAAATTACAGACCAAACTGAACATGTTTAAAAGTAACATGTTACACGAAAACAGCTATAATAGAAAATTGACTTTAAAATCTTTACATTGTGGTTATTTTTGAGTTTTGACATATTTAGGGAATTTAAAAAAAGTGCCGTTTCAAAAAAATCATGATTTAGGACAATTCAAAAATATGAATAAAAATGTTTGTGTACGAAATAAAAAATTTCTCTGTTTCCAAACGATACCCAACCAATGGTGCTTTCATATGGTATATAAAAGTTTAAGATATCTTATTACGTTTGGGCTCTAGAGCATTATTTCACAACCATGTCCATCTTGGGGCCCCTTCCCCTAGAGATTTATAATTTATTTATGATTATTTAATTTAGCTAAAACTTAAAATTTTTTACAGCTTCAGTTTTATGATCACTATTGCATTGAAACTTCTTCTAACCGATGGCGCCAAAGGTCATCCTGTTGCAATGAATATTTATGGGGTACCAGCATTGTTTGGGGCTTGCGTTATTCTTTTATGTGTCATCATTCATTGCCCAGTCTATTGGCACCGACTACGTGATAAACATGCTGTCCGTCGTATATTATGTGCTGATTATTTAGTTATATGTTTATTTTATATTTTACTAGCTATGACGGGTATTTTTGCTTTTGAACGTTTACAAGATTTGTATACTTTAAATTTTATACCCGACCAAACAGATGATCATAGCTTTAAGGCCGAGCTATTGGTGGTTATCGATTACTTTTTGGCCCTATTTCCAGTTTTTACCCTATCGGCTAGTTTTCCCATTATTGCCATAACATTGAGGAATAATTTGCAAACATTATTTTTAGATATGACTCGTTTCGAGTCATATAATTTCTTTGTACGGCATATATTATTTCCTTTAATGGCTGTGCTACCACCCTTTGCCATTACATATTTCACTGAAAGTTTAATAAGTCTAGTAGCATTTACTGGTAGTTATGCTGGAGCAGGCATACAATATATTATTCCCATAGCTTTGGTATATAATGCTCGTAATACCTGCCGTGAACTATTGGGCGCGGGCGGGTGGTGTGGTTAATGATTTCCAAAGTCCTTTTCGTATTTTATATTGGTTAGTTTTTGTTTTTACTATGGGCTTTGGGTTGTATAACTTTAGTTACTTTAAATTTCTTTTTACAAGTTAATGCCTAAAGAAACAACAAAACACCTTTAATAGATCACAAACTTCGTGTCTTCCGTCTATGGACTTTAAAGTTGTCGTTCTAATATCCATAACATTTTTATATTTTAAATGTCCATGTGGCAATCGCAAATCAATACAAATAAATACACCCTCCATTTGAAATGATCTTCATACAAAAAAACTTCCTATTAAACATTTTTAATATTGAGCACTTCCATTTTATTTCAACAACTAATTTTTCGATAGTCTCCTCCGATTATAAAATTTAGTGAGTAAGTTTGTCAGTAAACGCATACATATTTCTAAAACGATTTTGTTATATTGAAAACTGTGGCAACCCTGTAGCTTTGAAATACCAAAAAATGAGGGGTTTGGACTAGAATGAGCGATTTTTTAATACCAGTGATTGAAAAATCACTGCTAACAGCAGTGATCAAATTCTTTAAGTGGCACTTAAGGTTTCATTAGTCTTTGCGGTTCCGTGACGTTTTCTGTAACATGCCGTTCCCGGATGACAGTTTTGTGTGGTTAGTCTGGTTCGTAACAATATAGCAGCTGTAGTTGCAAATATGATAGTAATTTCATTAGCAAAATGTGTCCTAAAACCTTTTTTATATTATTTTGTATAATTTGGCTTATAAAATTAAAAAAATATTTTTGTGTTGGAATAGAAGACATTTTGTGTATCTTTTGTTTCATTCATATGCATTAAACATAGAGGAAAACGTAAACGGGACAACAAATTCTATTGATTAGATTTTTTTGTGTTTTTACATATTCTATATGTTAATGAATATGAATGAAAACAACAGATACACAAAATATCTTCTATTCTTATTTTACATATTAAATTTCGTACACCGAGATATGTTTTAAGTTTACGCTGGTTAAAACTCAGCCTTTAACAGGTTCCTCCGGCACGCAACGTTATATTACCGACAAACTAACCACACGCACTTCATTTTCACACATCAAAAACAAATCAGCTGATTCGTCAGGGAACGTAACGTACCAAACTAATTCAGCATTTACTCTAAATGTTGCTCTTTTAATATTTTTTAGGCTCCATCCTTTCTTGAATAGACAATTGGTTTTTAGTAATACATAAAGTTTTGGTAAAATTTACTTGTTTTCACACTCTCAAAAAATATAAATGTCTCTTTCTTTCTACTGGCGCTGATCCAGAAAGAGATTTTGCGGAGGGAAGTTAGTGTATTTTTACATACATTTCTGTTCTCATTCATATTTTTGCATTGAACCTTTTTTTTTTGGAAATATCCCATTTTCCCCACCCCTAAATCCGCGCCTGCTTTCTATCATGTATACGTTGCCGGTCACAAATGCTGTTAAATATTATAGAAAAATCGCCGCCTTCTATTGAATTGATATTTTTTCTTATTGACACGTGGTCACGGTCACTGTTTAAAAGAACTGAGATTTTAAAATCACGTTCACTGAAACGGCGTTACTGAAAAAAACATCTCTAGTTCGGACCTCATTCAAAAGGACATAATTTTTGTGTGTGAAAGATATTGAAAAAATTCTTTTAGTATAGGAATTGTGAACATTTTAGGGCTCAGAAATTTTATAAAAATTTAAACATGTTTTATATATTTTTTTTTATAAAAAAAAAAATCAAAATCAAAATAATAATTAATTTTTATTAATTTGGCTTAAGGTCATTATATAAATTAAAACGAGTGTTTAAATTTTTATTATTTATTATTCTCCTCTTCAATATTTCGGACCTACGTCGTAGGTCATTTTCAAGAAAATAAATTTTTGAAAAAAAATTCCCTTTAAAAAATTATTTTTCTTTTTTTATACACATTATAGCATTAAACATATAAATGTTCTAACAGCCTGAAAATTTCAGAGTGGAATCTCGACTACTTTTTGAGATATCTAATAATATATGTGGAATGTTACCAGAATTTCACTGATTTTCCAAAATAAAATATATTTTTTTCCAGATACATACATACATACTACACAATTTTTTCAGATATCTCAAAAAGTAGTGGAGATACGACTGTCAAATTTAAAAAGGGATTTTTTTCAAAAATAATTTAAAAAATTTTTTTTTTTTTTTAAAAAACTTTTCAAAATTTTTTTTTATTACTTTTTTATAATTTTTTTTTTATTTACTTTTTATACAAGAGATTTTTTCAATATCTTTGGACACAACAAAAGTTATGGCCTTTTAAAATAATGTCCCCAACCTCTAATTTTACGATTTTCCCAGCTTCTGTGGCTATCCACAAGTTTTCAAAATAAAAAAAAACGTTTTGGAAATGCCGCGATCACTGTCATGTATACTCACCAAATTTCATCAAATAGCAGACAGCGAAATATTAGTCGTTGGTATAATATGGAAATGCCTCTATTACATAAAAGTCTTAAATTTTAAAAATAGGTTTAGTCTGTAAGTGAAATTTTAGATTATTTTTATATAAATATTCTCTATATATTATTATATAAATATGTATATCCCTAGCTTTAAATGTAAAGAAACAAAAAAACAAAAAACACAAAAACTATCGGAACTGAATTATTAGGAGCATTTCCATGAGAATGAATATTGCTATAATTTTATTTATATTATTTTATTTAATGTTTTACTTTTAAATTTAAAAAATTAAAACCAAAAGTTTTCGATCCTTTGATGATGTGAGCAAGATTATTCAAGTTCAAGATCAGGGACCGAATTACACGCATTCGTGATCCGAATGTAATCGTTCGAAAACTGTTCCTTTAATTAGTAACGACAAAAATACTACTAATAAAAACTTCAAGTTTATACTTATTTCCAATCAAGGACCGAACTAACTACAACATCTCTGATCAAACAAATTTTGTTTAAATGTTTTATTTTCAGAAATAAAAAATTAATTTCGATAGCAAATTACGATCACGAATGCCTTAATTCGACCCCAGTTGTTTTTTTTTTTTTTGTGTAATGTTTATTAATTAAATACCATTTTCTCTTCAACAAACATTGCACGGTTTTTTGTTTAAAAAAAAAATGATTCTTAAACTTGAATAATCTTGCTCACATCATAATTTTATTTAAAAGATATAAAAATATGAAATGAATTTAATGTTTAAATATATGAAAATAAAAAAATATATATATTTAATTAAAATTTTTGAATTTAGTTTTTAAAGTTTACAGTCTAACATTTCCATATTGTTACACCTTAAATCTACTGAAAATGATAGTTAAAGCAAAAAGCTATTTCAAAACCATATCGACACCTGTTGAAACTGACTTTAAATGACTCTTAATTTGTTAAGGTTTTTTGAAAACGATGGAAAGCTTTAGGTAGACCATACTTAAAATCTATGACATGCAAAGTTTTCACGTTGAAAAAGTCTTCATCTAAAGATTTTATGGCCCTTTAAAATTCGAAAAATTAAACACATGACTTGAAACTTACAAGAGTTTTTCATTCATTTTATTTTTTTGCTCATAGTTTTTGACTTTCACATCCAAACCAGAGAACGGGTTGAGTGCATTATTTCATGCTTTTGAATGTAATCACAAAAAATGAGTACATTGTTGTCAACTCACATCATTTCAATAAAGCAACAATCGACAGAATTGAGAAAGTGAGTGTAACGAAAACCATGCATTGCATTGCTTGTCAAGTGTTAACCTCACTTAACACTCACGAAAACAATGAATACACAACGATTGGTATGAATGGTCTCAATGTTAAATGAATAAAACATTAACAAATTTTGTTTGTGAAACATATTACTGTATTAAGAAAATTAAAAAATTTTATACATATTTCATGTGTTAATAAAATTTAAACAAAAATTTATACATATTTCATGTTTAATAAAACTAACAAAAAAATTGTTATTATTGCTACAGGTCAACGAATACTACGCGAATGTTTGTGATTGATTTCATGTTATTCATGTGTCATCATTTCATTTCATTACTTGACATGTAACGGCATTATAAAAATGAATGTTAAAGGCATTCAACAAAAACACTAAATGGAATAAACAGAATAAAAGCAATGCAAAAGCAATGAATGCAAGATATATTTATATACACTCATAAAAAAGTTTTGTAAAGTCAGCAAAAAATTTTGGCTGAGTCAGCAAAATTTTAGTCAGGAGGATGCTAGCAAAAAAGTTGCTAATGTCAGCAAAATCTTGTGCTGAAAATCAGCGAGCTGATTTTTAGCAACAAAATTTGTAGATTCAGCAAAAGTTTTGCTAAACACTTAGTAGATTAGAAATAAAAAAGCGTTGTAAAAATTAATAAATTTTTTGCTGAATTTTAGTAGACTGAAAAAAACGAAAAAAATTGTAGAAAAATTGTAATTTAGTTAATTTATTGCTGAAAATCATAAAACATATTTTTGTGATTCTTTAAAAATAATTTACTATAATAACGAAATATAACAATTTTAATTTTCCCACATTGACGACAGGAATTAATTTAATATCTGAAATTATATAGAAATAACATATATATAAACATAACAAAAATTTCTTTCAACTACTTACCATCAATGGTTGTCTTAATGATGCTATGACGAAACTGCCGAAGATAATTCTAGAAACGAAACGAAAAAATAAACAAAACAAACGAAACGAAAAAAACAAACCTTTTTTGCAATAAGAAAAAGAAACCATACAAATCTACCTAAGATGTGTGTTTTTGTCTTTCTCTTTACTCTGTCTACATGTCTGTATATGTTTTTTCATGGTTGATTTTTTTACTTGTCTTGTTAGAGTTGTACTTTTTAATATAATTTTCCTCTTCTCTACTACATCTTGACATGCCGCGACATCTGCTTATCAGCACAATTTTTTTTAGCAAAATTAATTAGTAAAACATTAGTAATATTAGTAAAGCATTAGTATAAAACAGTTAAGTGCCTGAATAAGTATAACAAAAATTTTAGCTGAAAACACGATTTTAGCAAAAATATTTGCTAAAAAATAGTATACCTGATTTACAAGATGTTTTAACTAACTTTTCTACTAACTTATTTTTTTGAGTGTAGATAGTCTCAGTAGCTTAGTAGTCTATCTTCCCTCTTACTGATTTTGACATTTCTGACATGGTTTGACACCCTTACCGTACTGTACCCACAACAAAATGCCTGTTGTTTTTGTATTGTTTGTTGTAGTTGTTGTTCTAATAAGACTACCTATATAAATATATCTTGCAATGAATGTATGAAGTGGACAACAAAAAACGAATGGTCCTCATTCTGTTCTCTGATCCAAACCAAGATATATTATATAGGTAGTCTTACTAGAACAACAACTACAACAAACAACTACAAACAATACAAAACAACAGGGTTTTGACATTTCAAAATACTCAAGATACAGTCTTTGTACTGTCAAAACCATGTAAGAAATGTCAAAACCAGGTAAGAGGAAGATAAAACAGCTGGGCTACTAAGACTACCTTATAAATATATCTTGATCCAAACTAATACAAAATGGAGTCACTAGACTTGGGAGATATATTCATTGAAAATGTTACTTCCAGTAATCGCTGCTTGGTAAAAGTTGTATGGTGGTCAACAAGTGAAATCAAAATTTCTCGATTTAAAAAAAATTCGCAGTTTTTTTACATAGAATTTTTATGCCTTTAAAGGAATTATGTTTTGAGAACTGTATTTAAAAAATTGTATAATTTTATAAGTTTGAGGTATACCAAGTTGATGTCAGCGCTCCAATAACGGGATACGAACATCACAAACTTATAGAAATTGGCCTAAATTTTTTGAAATTTATCCGTACTGACAATCACAATTATATTTGAAATTGGCTAGCGTATTGTGTGAACTGAGTTTCTTAGTAAACTGCACTTCCGAGTCAAAAAGACATTTTAAAACTTTTAAACGCCCAAATTTTACGAACTTTTTAAAAAATGTTGCGAAATTCAATTATTTTTTCGCATTTTTTTTTTTATAAAAAACATGACTTAAGAAACACGGTTAGGATCGCGATCGAATCTTACGGCGGCCTAAATTAATAAAGTAAATTTTTTTTTCATTCCTAGGCTGGTACAGCGGCAGCTTGTTTCCAACACACCACATTTCGCTTTGCGACAACGGACAATCCTGTAAAACGTCCATCAAATAAAAAAAATTATTTAACTTAATACTAAAATCTGGAAAATTTCTAGATTGAAGTTTCAAAAACAATCGATTTGAAAAACTATATTTTTCCATCACATGCCAGAATTTGATTTCCTGCAAACATTTTTTTCACTTTCCTTTTTATATCCAAAAAAGTTTTCAACCTCTTACATGTTTTTTACATTTTTTGCTTTATTTGTAAAATATACTTGGTGAAGAGTATAAAAAAATTTGTAATTTTTTTAAAATGTTTCCAAACATTTTTATCGTCTTATTGGGTTGAGGTTATGTATACACAATTCGACACAGTCGACTTTAGTGTTTCCGTTTGTTTTATTTTATTTTGGAAAAATCTATTTTTAGAACACCTTTTTCATGGTTTTGACAACATTATGACAACTTTGTAAATTTTGTTTCCCCAAGTTTTCGATCTGCAAATGTAATGTCAAAACATTAAAATTTATTTAAAAAAAAGACTATTTTGTTTTGGAATTATACCTTAACATGGACTTAATTAAATGTTTATTTATTTTTATAATATATATCAAAGTGAAATTTAAATAATAAAATGATTTTTTGGGGAGAATATTTAAGGGAAAGGGCGTGTAAAACCAATAAAATAGAAATAACAAAAAGAAAAAAGAAAAAATAAACTAATAAAATATATGTATACATAATTAGTGAGATTGAATAAAGCTTAACACAGATTATCACTTCTAACTTTTTTTTTATGTTTAAAAGTGAACTTTTTTTTTGAATCAAGTTATCTTTTAAAAAGTCGCCAGATGATGTGTATAAATTATTAGCGAAATCGGATCATTGCTTTGTTTACAAATGGAAGCTGAACAAAAAGTGAGTAAAGGAGCTTTTTTTTTGCCATTTTTAGTGCCCTAATTAAAAGGAGCAGATCATTTCCAAAAAAAAGCGACAGTATTGGGAACTTGCTTTGTAGCCTTCATCAATAATTTAAAAAGAATCTTAATATAATTTAATTTTTCTGAGTTCTGAACAATTAAGCATATTTTTTTCTACGAAATTTTAGTTTTTTTTTTGTAAAAATGCTACTTTTATTATTTTCATTTTTTGTTCAAAGTCCATTTGTAAACAAAGTAATGATCCGATTTCGCTAATAATTTATACAAATTATCTGGCGACTTTTTAAAAGATAACTTGATTCAAAAAAAGTGCACTTTTAAACATAAAAAAGTTATAAGTGATAATCTGTGTTAAGCTTTATACGATCTCACTCCTTAGTATAGCAAATAGAAATAATAAAAATTTAGACGATTGTTATTTTCATATATTAAACAAAAAATCCTAGATACGAACTCTAAACATCATAACAGACCATTAAAACAATGATGATGCTGTATTTTATTAATAGTTTTGGAAGTTAGATTTAGTCATCTAAAGTGATGTGTAAATTGGCAGATGGATGTAAACCGAATTCCTTTAATGTATTAGCATCATTTTCAGATTCTAGAGTTTTACGTGGAAAAGCACATATTAATTTGTAGCCACATTTTGGAATATGAGAATGACATTGAGTGATATACGAGCGTAAGACTTCCAATTTTGTATTGGAAGGCCAACGTAATTGAACAACTTCATCGGCGCCGTCGGCTTTAATAAGTCTTAATTTAATCATTGTTAGTTCGTCGTTATTTGAACCCAATTGTTCTTCATAAGATGTGCGTTGACAGGCACTTTTGGTGTCATCTTCTTGGAATTCTTCAACACTACCAAAATCACTGGCAGCATCTTCCTCATCATCGGCCACCACAGCGTTAACAGCATCAGCGGCAGCCGCAGCGCTAGTACTAGCAGTACCATTGGTTTTGCCACGTTTACCATTCTCCTGCATGGAATTGCGTATGGCCAAAGCAATTTGTTCTTCTTCTGAGAGTTCCATAATTTTATTACGTTTTTTAGGATTTCCTTTATGCGTTTGCGAAGAACTGCTGGCATTTGAATTCCCATCATCATCTTCGATAATGTATTTATTGACGCCCTCTTCACTGTCACTGTCTAGGCATATAGCAGCAGCAGCCGTACGTTTAGTTGAAGTTGAGGGACCCATATCATCTTCTAATTCTTGACTGAAATCTTTGTGATCAATTAGAAATTGTTTTAAGTCATTGAGTATATTGAATTGTTTTGGAATTGAACTTTCCAAATCTCTTCGCCAGTACGAGGATCAATAACACAAAGATATGGCAACTTGGCACAATGATAAAAGGCCACAAATCTGCGACCTTCTGAAGAATCAGAATCCACCTAAAATAAAGAAAAGATCGGATATAAACAGCAAGATGACAAAAAACTTAAGTTTTAGTAGTCGATAACAAAAATTGGCATCGATTATACTTTTTCTTAGTTATCGATTACTTAAAAAAACACAATTCAAAAAACTAATTATTATAACAAAAAACCATAATAAAAACCATCGATAACACATTCTTCTATTCAACAAATTGTTCGAAATAAATATGTTTAACGAAAAAAATAATCATTTATTTATCGATGGATAACATAACCCTGTGATGAGGGTACCCGATTGAACAAGGAGGAGCTTTTTTCTCTCGTCCAATCAAAATTTTAAAAATGTGTCCTGTCTTTAGTTTAGGAGCACCTCGCCGATTTCGATAAAAAGATTTAGGAACGATTCACATACGTGAGCTGAGTCGAGAATATTATTTTTTTTTTTGTAAGACATGCCTCCTTTGGAGGCGGCAAGACTTAAAAGTAAAAAAGTTTCAAATTTCTCAAAAAAATACTTATCTGTTCGGGACAAAATATGTTATTTATAACATATTTTGCGCCCGGTAGGCTAGTTGGTAGCGTGCTGGCTTATCAGTGCGGGGGTCGTGGGTTCGATTCCCAACAGAGGCACTGGTCTGTTTTCGTTACAACGCGCCGAAGGCCATAGTAGCTAGTGCTCGGTTAGGGTAATAGTATATAATTTGTAATTATATGCTTATTAATTAATAAAAAATAAAATTATTTCTAAAATAGTTTATAAAATCTTCTTTCAAATAATATATATGAAGGGCTTATTGTAAAACTTGATAAGCCACATTTATTGTTTTAGGGATTTTCGCTGTTTTCTAGACATCCATTGATTACTATTTGATAGAAGACTTGCTCAAACATTTATTGCAAGTATTTAGAGCAGGGATGCCCAAGGCCTATGCGCTTGGTGCTCATTTGTTTTTGTAAAAACACTTAGCTATAGGCTGTATGTTTTAATACACATATAGTGCGCTCAGCACTAGCAATACGAAATACGCAAACAACTTTGTCTTATTAGTTTTTTTTGTCGTTCTTCACTATACACGCAAGCGCAAAGCAACAACACTTTCGTATGCTTTGCTGGTAAACATTGAAATATTTTTTTCTTTTTTCTTTGCATGAATTGGTTTTTACAACAAAAAATATTGAATAAAAATTAGTTTTTCTTTAAATGTATTGGTGTTTGCTCTTCCATAAGGAACTTTTGGGCACTCCTGATTTAGAGTATAAACGTCCTGCAAAAGTCATATTTTTTGCATTTTTAAACCTTTAAAAGGCAAAACCAAACTAAAAATAAAATGTGGCTTATCAAGTTTTACAATAAGTCCTTTATATACATTTTTATTTTCTAGGGATGGGAGCGTGTTATTTAACGTAAAGGCTTTTCACCTAAAAAAAACATGTTATTCACCTTTATAATGTTTCTATAGTAGAATCTCACAAATTAGAACTCTAACAAATTAGAAACGTCCAGATATTAGAACCGGCAATTCCAATGTATTGTACGCTCTGAAATTAGAACCTGTGGTTCTAATTTCTGGAAGTTTTTTTATTTTGTTTTGTATTTTCACTACAAATTATTATTTTGCAATGTATTGAACGCTCTAATGTATTGTACGCTCTGAAATTAGAACCTGTGGTTCTAATTTCTGGAAATTTGAATGTATGCTGTTATATCAACAACAGGAAGAGTATTTTAGTAAAACTTAACTGTGTGGTCAAGAGGAATATCATAATGCGCAACTATTTTAAAAAGGGGAGTTTGAAGGAAGCCGAGGTTTTCAACAATAATGGAAAGAATAATATCTACCTTAATGATCATTTGACTGAGAAAGGTGGTAAGCTTTGCAAACTCTGTCGGCAACTACGAAAGGACAAAATTATTGAAAAGTTTCGTATGTTAAATTCTGATTTACCCCGTGTAAAAATCCACTTTAAGGATAATACTGATAAAATTTTCGAATACGAAGAATGCTTGTTGTTTTTAATGAAGAATATGTGAGGTCTCATGGTTTACAACTAACGGATGAAATCAACTCTCAAGCCGCTGGTGATAATCTGCCTGTTCATGATGATGTGTTCGATGATCTAGATGGGGATGACTGTTAAGTTTAGTTGATACATTTATTTATTTATTTTTTATTGGCTTTTCTGAGGGGATTGCATATTGTCTCTTTTTTTATTGACATTGTTAAATATTTTGAAATAATTATTGTATGTTATACTCTTAGAAAGGGTCAGGTATTCATATATTTAGAATTTTTTTTTTCTTTCCTCATTCTGTCTGCACATCTATTTTCTAAATAGAAGTGTTATGACAGGCTTTGTTATTTTATCCCACGAATTAATTTAGTGCTGGTTTTTTTATGAATTTATAACATGGTTAAACATATTTATATAGTCATGTGTATGGTCGTTTTGTTGCTTCTTGCAGCAGTTTATATGTAGAATTTGCTGTTGTTTCACGTGCTAGCTTTTTTTGTGAGACTGTTGTAAAATTCTGCAAGGTGTCTATGCACATGTGTGAAAGTAGTTTTGCTTAGCTTATTTCAGCACTAAATTAATTCAATGTTATTTATATTTCCAACTTTGTTTATTGGATTTTAAAATATCATGGGATGCAGTTATTGATCTCTGAATATTTCTATGTATCTCATTTATTTTTTTAGGGTTTTTTGCCCCTTGTGTTTTAAATTTTGTTTTTTTGGACAACTTGGTTGTGCTTTAATAAAAGACTTAAGATGTTATTTTTTTATTGGAAAATTCTGAATTTTGTAATTTGTAGGTTAAACACTCTTGTTAATATATGGCTTCGGATACACATATTTGATTGTTATGATGTTCCATAATAGGAACTTAGGCCCCGTAATCAAGCGATAGTTTGGCTTTAAGGAGTGCTTTCTCTAACTCTGGTAACAATCTTAATATTGCACATGCTAATTGCCAAAGTATAAATCCGTCAACTATGTCTGTGAAACTTGATGAATTGAGGAACATTGTAATTGATTCTCGGTTGCATATTTTGGGATTATCCGAGACTTTCTTAAACCAGATATGACTGATGGGTCGGTTCATATACCTGGTTATACTGTTTGTAGGAGTGATCGTCCCGATAGTTGGGCTGGTGGTGTTTGCCTTTATATTGTTAATGGTCTCAAATTTAAAAGGGTTTACCATACTCAAACTTATCATTTATGTGAGGCTTTATTTGTAGAGATTTTTCTCCCTACTTCTACTATTCTTGTAGGGGTAGTTTACAATTTGCCTGGCATTGGTCTAACAACATTAGAGACACAATTGGGAGATCTCTTAATGAGATATGAAAATGTTATCATAATGGGAGATTTTAATTGGAATTTGTTTGAGCCTGTTAAAGCCGCCTCTTTAAGATCCTTATGTAATAGTCTCGGTTGTTTTTATCTACATAATTCTCTTCCAACCTACTGGGACTCAGGTAGAGATTCCACATCTTTGATTGACTATTTTATTTTAAATGATTTATCTAAAGTTCACTGTTCTGGTCAAATGGTAGTGCCGGCACTATCTCATCATGCTATGGTATACGTTTCTCTTTCATTTCCAGTTGAAACTCAGATGGAGTTTATAGAATACAGGGACTATAACAGAGTTGACCATGA
The DNA here is from genome assembly GCA_021234595.1 of Delia radicum. Taxonomy (NCBI): domain Eukaryota; kingdom Metazoa; phylum Arthropoda; class Insecta; order Diptera; family Anthomyiidae; genus Delia; species Delia radicum. Next base: position 134,729,647 of record CM037854.1, read on the forward strand.
TGTATTGAGATCAGTTGTTGAAAGTTTTGATCTTTCGTCATTTTATGGGAACAATTGTGTTAATTTTAAATTGCACATTTTGAACAAGTTAATCTATGAATTGTTTCGATTTGTGCCTATTGTGAGGATTAGACCTAGACCTAGGAAGGATCCTTGGATGACGAAAAGTGAGGTTGTTGAAGCTAGAAGACTTAGAGATTCTGCCTACCGGGCATTTATGGATAATCGTACGTCAGAGAATAGGAGCGAATTTTGTAGATGTAGGAACAGACTGAAATCTGTAATTCGTAGATTGAGGAGGCGGCATCACATGGAAATGTTTGATGGTATTGACAATAGGGCAATGTGGAGGCTTTTGAATAAAGCATGTTCTGGGAGTAATAGTGATTACTTGGGTGAAGTAGATGTTAATGATATTAATGACTTTTTGTTTCTAATAATAATGTAAATAATACGTCTACTTTTGATTTTGAGAACTTATGTGGTGGGCTGGATGGATTCTCATTTAACTGTGTTGGTGTTGATGATTTGTGTTTTGCGTTAGGAAAAGTCAGATCTAATGCTATTGGTACTGATGGTTTTCCAATAAAGTTTATTAAAATTATTTTCCCTCATATTTTGGAACCAATTTTACATTTTTTTAACATGATAATTACTACTTCGACTTATCCAGACAGCTGGAAGTTTGCACGGGTGGTTCCTATTCCTAAGAAGGGTTTCTTCGTATAATAATGAGAATCTGCGCCCTATAAGCATTTTACCTTCACTTTCGAAAATAATGGAGCATATTTTAAAGTATCAGGTAGTTCAATATATTTCACAGTATAACCTCATTAAGGACTTTCAATATGCCTATAGGGATAAGTATAGCACCTCTGCTATGCTTTTTAAGTATAACCGAAAGTGTGAGGGAGAATTTTAATGATGGTAGAAATAGTGTATTGGTCTCGTTAGACCTTTCTAAGGCCTTCGACCGTCTGAATCATGATATTTTGATAATTAAGCTTAATAGAATTTATGGTTTTTCCAGAATGGCTTGTAAATTAATTTATTCATATTTACGGGGTAGATCTCAATTCGTCAGTTTACACGGTTCTAATTCTAACGTTGCCTTTTTTTACTCAGGAGTTCCTCAGGGTTCTGTCATTGGACCCCTTCTCTTTTTAATGTACTTAGATGATTGTGTGGATTGCTTGGATTTACATTTGGTGAAACCTTTTCTATATGCAGATGATATTCAACTGCTTTTAATAATAGAAGAGAGTTTCCAGAGGTTTTGGAGGCAGTGATCAATTTTAACCTTGCCAATCTGAATGATTGGATGGTGCATAATGACTTTACTATTAACACCATGAAAACCAAGGCTATTATGTTTCGCTCACTATATCGCAGCGTTTGTTACCCCCATATTAGAATGGGTGGTGTGGATATTATGTTTGTTGATAGTCTCAGATGCTTAGGTCTGGTAATTGATGATCACTTAAATTTTGGTCCCCATATTGATGCTATTTCTGCTAAGGTAACTCTAGGTCTGAGATCACTTTACCGCTCTGGACTTCACCTGCCACTCAGGGTTAAACGTATGATCGCACATGCTTTACTCATGTCACACCTTAATTATGGCATTGAGGTTGTATGTGGTACGTTATCCTATAATATTGATAGGCTTGAAAGTGTGCTTAGGAGAATAGTAAGATTTGTTTTTGAAATTGCTCATTATGACCATGTTCGCGTAATTGGTGCTGTTAATGAATTTTTGGGATGTTCCTTTAAGCAGTACCTTGAATTACGTAATATGCTTTTCCTGTTTAAGATACTTAAATTTAATGTGCCACAATATTTGGCTTCTAAATTTGTATTTTTTAGATCTCCGAGGAATACCCATATTGTTTATCCCTTGTTTACTTGCTCGGTTTATGAACGATCATTTCTTGTCAGAACTGCGAGAATTTGGAATCAGTTACCCGAAAATTTGCATGATTTAACTGTTTCCACCGATACTTTTAAAAATAGACTCTTGCGTAATTTTCAGAGGAATCCATATCTGAATAATCGATGATTTTCTTTTTTTTTTTTTTTGAATTTCGCGGATTGGGGCTACTATTTCATAATGGTCATGTCATATTTGTGTACCTGGGTCATATCTTACAAGAGTGTTTTTTTTTTCTTTTCTCTATTATTAGGGTTGCTATTAATATTGTTTTCTTTATTTTTATTAATAATGTATTATATTATAATTTTTTTCTTATAATTAGTGAAGTATTTTGTACTACTTAGTAATACGCTTTGGCCTTGTAGGCTTATTGTATTACGAATAAATAAATAAATAAATAAAATCCAGTTTATAAAGTAAAAAAAAAAAAATGTCCAGAAATTAGAACTTTTCAGAAATTAGAATTGCCCGATGTACAAAGTGGTTCTAATTTCTGAGATTCTACTGTATTCATATTTGGTTATATGGACATTTTTCAAATGCGATTTTTGGAAAAGGGTGGGTCGGGGTTTTTTTTCCTTTCTATATAAAAATAATAAACATATATGAAATTTGGTGCCAATCGGATAAAGAAAAGTCGTGTTGGAAATCGATTGAAAATTAAAACTGTGTCTATATGGGGAAAAAATTATTTTTTTTTTGTTTTTTCTTTTTAATTTATTCTAGATGATAAATTTATCGATATATGTATAGAAGATAAAAAATGCTCCAGGTCACTAGTATGACAAATACCACTTAACAAAGATATTCGAGCTCACATCCTAAACGTGTTTTAAATTGATAATTGCAAAATAATTTTTTTATTTAATACTCATAAATTGCATTGCTTACATAGATCTCAAACACTTCTTTTATCAAAAAAAACTATTTTTCATACACTTTCAAATATTTTTTGTATAGACTACCACGTATGTCCAACCCAATCTCATGAGTTACGTGCTAATATCAAAGAGTTATATTTCTATGTAAATTGTGAGATATGAAATATATTTTTTTAAGATATCGTTAACCTGTCCTAAGGGGACGTCAATAACGGAAAATATTTTTGGGATAAATATTACAAAAAAAATAAAAAAAATAATAAAGGTTTGGACCTTATTAAAATGGGTTAAATACATTTTAGAGACTGTAAATACAAAATTTAAAAATATCCCGCGAAAACGGTTTGATTTTTTCAGATTTCGAAGAAATTGTGTTTTGTGGTAATTTGTGCCATAAAATATTTAAAATCGAATAGTAACTACTTTTTGTACCGTCTGTTGTTTTATTTTATCATCATTACTCAAGTACGAAAAATAAAAATTTTTTTTGGACATCATTAACCCATGCGGACCTCCAGCCCATAATGACCAAGACTTATTTATTTCAATTTACAAACAAAACGTAAAAGCTTTTCTTACTACTGCTGAATTTTAAGAAACGTGATTTGAAATATTATGACACAATGTGTGAAGCTAATTTTGAAAAAATTGAACAACGTTAACCCTTGCCGTGCCGCATTGAGATAAAAGGTAATACTGCATAATTTTATGTATATTGGAACAAAAAATATTTAAACTCTTTTTTTGTATTTTACATATTTTGCCACAGCCATTCCTTTTATCCACTAAAAAAAATATTCTGAACTAAATTAACCCTTAGATGCTCTTGGAGTCAAAATGATCTTTAGTTAAAAACTCTTTAAAAAAGATATACTGTGATATGCTAATACTTTTCAACTAAGGATTTTTTTAACGGATTATTATGACTAGAATGCCTTTAGCCAGGTATGTAAAATTTAAAAATGAAACTCTTTGTATAATTTGTAATTTTTATATTTTGAACGTGTTTTTTAAACAGTTTAAAACTTAAAATACACTATTTACATATAAAAAAAGTATTTTTTTAAGGTTTATCTGTCCAAAAAATCAATTCTTTATGCAAATGCATCTGCATTAAAGTAAATATCGTTAAATAAATCAAGTTTTTGCATTGTGTTCTGAATTTTTAATTTTAAACCCCAGAGTAAAAAAATGTATATATAATTATATATATTTTTATATAAAATAATATATATTTATATATAATTATATCTGCTGTTGATTAATTAATTTTTTTTTTTATTAGTTAATAATCCTATAATTACAAATTATATACTATTACCCTAACCGAGCTCTAGCTACTATGGCCTTCGGCGCGTTGTAGCGAAAACAGACCAGTGCCTCTGGTGGGAATCGAACCCACGACCCCCACACTGATAAGCCAGCACGCTACCAACTAGCCTAATTTGTTTATATGGAGCTATATAAAATTATGTATAATTACATATAGTTCAGTATGTAATTTTATCTACCTTATATAATTACATCTAATTTTATATAATTATATAAAATTATATATACCCATTTTTCGGATATAATTATATCAGATTTTATAGAATTATATCCACCCATTTCCGTATATAATTATCTATAATTTGATATGACTTTTTTAATTTGTTTAATCGGGCTTTAAAAACATGTTCAAAATATAAAAATTACTTATTAAAAAAATCCTTTTTTTTATACGGAAATGATGGATAAGGTATTTTTTTAAAAAAATCACAAAAACTAGAGTCACAGAAAAAACAAAACTTAATTTTAAAAAAACATGCTAAATTTTCTATTTATCCATGTTTTAAAAATTTTGAAAGGGGAGGGAGAACAATTTAAAAATAGTCAATTTTTTTTAGATAAATTTGTTGGTTGCATTAGTGTGAAAGAAAAAAGCGAACGCTTTTCGAATTAGTGAAATCCGATACCAACTTTCGAGTAAACGGCTCTTCAAAGTTACATACTTTTGGGATTATTTGAAACTAAAAACGTGAAAAAATCGGAAGTTTTTTAAAAATTTAAAAGATAAATATGGAGATGTGTTATATATAGGCTTCATGGAGAATATATGCTTTTAATATAAAGAAAATCGAAAGACATGAGGTCAAAAATTGCAATTTTTTTCGTTATCTATCAAGGACGGAATGATGTGCAAAACTAATAAACAAAACTACCCAGTCAGAAACCGCCAGTGGTACAAAAAATTAAACACTGGTATACCACTGGCTTACCGAGGAATTGCAAATAAACTACTGGCAGAACACTAGTTTAAGACGCTTTACCAGCGATTTCCAAATAGTTTTGCCAGTATTTTTTTTTACAATAATTTCAGTGGTATACAGAAAAAAATCATTGGCTAAGACCACTATGCCGACGTTGATATAAAGTGTTTTTCCCAGTGCTATCCAGTCAGAATTTACCAAGGGTTCAAAAGCGTTACCACTATTGCTTTGTTAAAAAAACAGTGCGTTGTCGGAAGGTTCCGAGTTCGAGCCCGGTTTCAGGCAAACATTTTATTGTGATTTTTTTATAGTTTTTAATATTTGTTTAATATAAAATGGGTTTTTTAGTTTCCGGAAAAGTTTGTTTAAGACCAACTTTTTTTTTGTTTTCCCAACGTTGACAAGTTGTTTCCATTAAACCTTATGCCAGTGCTGACATATTTGAGCAGCTGACTGTCACCCAGCAGTTAGCTCGTTAGTTCAGTAGTTAGAGCTGTCGGCTGCCAATCTAACGGCCAGGGTTTGAATCCCATCGGAACCAAAAAAATTATACATGAAAAAATTATACATTATTTGGAAAAACAACTTTTTAGATCACTTATTTCATGGTTTAACCAACAGTTTGCAAACGTTGGAAATTAATAATGTAGGTACTATAGATATTGGCCTTAATTCATTAATTGATCCATTTTTGCTAATGGGAATAACCTTTGCAACTTTCAAATCGCAAGGAAATACAGAGCAAGTAAGAATATTATTAACTAAATGTAAAAATTGATGCTGAACATACGGGAAAAATAATTTTCAAAAATCTTAACGGCAAACCATCATGACCAGAAGCATTTGATGTAATTTTTGAGAATGCAAAACATAATTCACCCAAATCAATAGATTTTTTTTTTTAACATTTTTTAATCTTTTTTATGCTCCTTCTTCTCTGCTTTTGCCTATTTTTTTAGAGATTGCCTTTTTCGTGCCATTTTTGTTGCTTTTCTGGGCTATTTCGCATACAATTTTTAAATTTTTTGTGCCATTTTAAACTTGCCCTAATTATTAATATTACTACTGAAGAAATTGCAATTGCTTGCAGTACCTGACTATGTATTACACGTTTTCTAATAGAAATATTGCGGCTTCTCTATTTACATTAAATACTCCATATTTCAGGATATTTTCAATGGACTTACAATTTTAATACAAAAATGAGTTCAGTGAAATGTTTAGTTTACGCATAGTGATAGAAATGAGGCTCTAGCTTTTTTAAAACTTCGTATTCTGATGAGATCTTTAGCCAGATCGAAGTACTAGTATCAACCTAGCTAATATGTTTGATTAACTTTATTTTTGTAAATATACAGAGGTTGAAAGCTCGTTATAAATTGAAAATAACATAAAAATTATCTCGATGTACATATATAAAAACAAAAATCTAATAAAACGATCAAATTTCATATTTTTTTTTTGCATACTTAAAAATATGCATAAAAGGATAAAACTAAACTTGTAAAATTTTCAACTTTTTCTTGCAATTGGTAAAATATCCTGAAACAAACACCGACATGATTATATTCATATGAATGTTAATTTTGTGTAGATTTATATTCTTTAAAAAATGCATGTTTTTGCTGTTAAATTCGGAAAAATTAAGCAAAATATACGAAAAATGCTATGGCTCCAGTAAATATAAAAACACAAAATTTCAAAAACAGCAAACAAGAAAAAAAAATTGTTTGACATATTTAGGCCGAGTTTTTAGTATGTAGATTATCTTTTAACTTAGATTAACGAACTTTTTAAATGGAATACTGCTTTCGAAATGTGATTTATTCTGTTTTATTATGATAAAGACCAAAATTCTACACAAGATGATTTGGTTCCGACAAAATTCATTACCGGTTTAACTAAGCCAAGTTTAACTGACATCCCAAAAACTCGGCCTTAGACTCAGCGTAGCTAAAGCCCGTATGACACTGTATAGTTTTTGTATTGACAATCTAAATTAAAGCAGTACAAATATATTGTTACTCAATTTTTTAACTAGTGTAAAGAGTACGAACACATAGTGCCAAATTGTAGTAAATGTCAAAACAAATACTTTTGTTATCGATAAATCAGCGAAAAATTGGGATATCTGTCAAAAGTGCAAACGAAAATTTTGAACTTTATCTTGACATTTCTCACAGGCAAATAAGTTTGTTGTCAGTTTTTTGTAAACAAATAATAGTACAATTAAAAAAAGAAAATTAATAAAAATGTTGCACTTTGTGGTTTTGTGCACAATTTAATTATGATCCAAGTTTACAAATTGTATATATGTATGTTTCATTCGCACGTTAATGTTGTTTCTTTCTCCCAATACATCTTGAAACTATACAAAAACTATACAGTGTCATACGGGCTTAAGACAGTTACAAAAAATGAATTTATCTAATATCTATAACATATTTTTGTTTAAAAATATGTCATCGATAGCACTAACAAAAATAGTATTTATCGATCGATGTCTAAAGAATTTCTGTACCAAACAGTTATCGATAGCGCACTTTTTTTTATACATATTTGTAATAAGATTTTTGATTTATTATTTAATAAAATTATTATTAGATATTATTTAATAAAGATATTAGAAACCACTGTTAATTTAAAAACTAATTTATCGATAATACGATAACTTGCAGAAAAATCCTTTATTGATTTTTCAATAACACCATTTATAAGAAAATTAATTTCGATAACATTGTATTAAAAAAAAAGAAAGTATTTTAAAGATAACTTATGGATTTTTCGAGTACTATTCTTAAATCTTTACTAACCTGCCACAATAAAAATTGACGTTTCATTAATTTTCTTAACGACTTGTCAGTCCAGACATCACGATTCAAAAGCTGAGAATCAAAACTATCACTTTGCACATTGACCAGCAGCCATTGTTTTAATGCCTCAGCTCGGGAACGGGCCGCCTGAAATGTACCAGCATAAGCGATATCCATGGGCGGACGAAATAAATCTTCCAAACGACTATTCTTAGGTTCATCCATTTGAGCCGAAGTAACCATATCGGCCGCACGAGCTCTCCTCGAACTGGCACGACTATTTGAGGATGTTTCATATAAATTATCCAAGGCTACATAACTGCCAGATGCCTGCAGCTGTTCTTCCATTAGAGCACCTTCTCGTGCAAAATCTCTCAAAGGACAAACTTTTACACGTCTACTCGCACTTCTTGCCAAACGACTAGGTGGCGGGGCAGCAGCATAGAAATTATCATCCTCAGGTCCGACCAATTGTTCGCGTATTGGTGCTATGGGTGCCCGCACACCATCATCATCGTCTATCAGTGGTAGATTTGCTTCAGCATCTTCGGTGGCTGTGGCCACACCACCCTCCTTCGAAAAATAATGCTACAGCAGCTTCGACATCATTGTTGCATGCTGCCAATAAATGATTTGCCTCGGCTTCATTAGTTCCAGTTACTTCACAAACACTTTGTACCAATTCATTTGGTGTTTGGGACATGTTATTTTCCCGTTTTCACAAAATTTGTGTGTAAAATCTCTGAACAAATTAAGATTTTCTCAAACTTTTCTCACTTTATTTTTGCCAATAAAAAGAATTGTTCGTCTTTTTTTCTTCTTTGATGTTTGTTTGCCAGCTGCTTTGTACAGAGATACAAGTCGAGTGTCGCAAACTTGAGTCGAGTCGCCGCCGAAGCAAGCGGCTAGTTTCGGCTTTTATTTGTTAAGACTGTCATACTGTACTTTATCAGGGGTTTTTTATGAAATGTTTTAAAAAACAAAACGGAATGTCAAAAATTTCAAGTTTCTGAAAATAAATAAATAAAACCTTGGAAATCTATTACAAAAAAGAAAGTGTCATACAGGCTTGAGCTGAACCAACCAGCTTACGGTGGAATTAGTCTTGCTGTTTTGGTTTATGGATAGTGCGTTTTTAAAAAATCACGTCGCATAAAGTTTGAAAAGAATAGCTGATTCGTAACGGCGCGGAACGGCAAGACTAATTGAACCTATATATATATTTATTAATTTTTATTTTTCAATTCAAACAAACTGCAATTTAATTACGTTGAATTTGATTTTAGGCACTGACTTATCAACAACACTAATCACGAGGGCAAAACTGAGAATATGCAACTCTGTGGCGTTGCAAATATGGCCATTGTTTTTTTTTTTTGGAGTTTTACTTGTGAGCCAATGCTATCTTCCGATTGAATATGAAAAGCTTATCATTATTTAATTTTCATTGCCTTTCTTTTTAATTCGAATTTGGCATGCTTACCACTGCTTATTTTTTTTTATCAGTAAAGCATTAACATGATTTTTTTTCTTGTAAATGTTTTTATAATATATACAAAGGTTGGCCACCAATTCTCTTTTCAAATTAATAACCGACACCTATACCAATACCGAAGCCCTTGACTTCATAAATACCGGTATATCGTTTCCGTAAATACCGTTATTATTGCAGTATTGAATCGATTTGGGAAAAGAGTTATTTTTTTAACGTTTTTCACTAAAAATATATATTTTTTTAAAACAAAATATGGAAAATTGCAAAATAGCTTAACTTTTTGTTAATAAAACATCGTTTTAATTTACTAATTTACGGCTATCAATTATTATTTTAAGTTGGCAACATTGCGTTTTTTAACAACAACATAAATACTTTTTTGTGAAATGCAGTTTTTCAATAATAACGGTATTGATGTTTCGGTATCGGTTATACCAATACAATTGAAATGCCGATACCGGTACCAAAACCGAAACAAACAAAAATTGGAAGCTATATCGTTATTAATTTCGGTTGCCACCCTTGAAATGAATAAATTAAATTTTTTTTAATTACATCGTTTTCAGCCGACTTTGAGCCGCCGCCGTCGCTTTAGAGTCGACTTGTACCTCTGTTTTCTAGGTCTCTCTCTCTTATATACATATTTACAAACGTCAACATAAAAGAGAATTGAGAAACTTTGATCAAAACAGGTGGTGGCAAAAGTATTACACAAATGTTAATGGAAAGAAGAAATCCCAACAGAAACTCTTAAAATAATTGAAAAATTTGTCAAAAACTTTTAGAAAATATAAAGATTTACAAAAAGAATTTACAATCTGTTTAATTTGTACAATATTGTCACATATTCCTATAGGAATTCTTGAGTTAACCACCCAACCCCACTGCCCAATACATGTTAAAACAGCTGTCAAATTGGAATATTGTCTTCTCAACTTTAGTATAACTGTGTATGAATTGTGTTTAACACTATGGTTTAGTAATTCAAAGAGAGCGGTTCGTTAACGGATAAATAGTGAAAAAAAAAAATTTTGCATAATTTTATTTTCTTATTGTGAAAAAAGAATAGATTGCAAAAATAAATTGTTTTACAATTAAAACGAATACAAAAAATAATTAAAAATAAAAATTGCAACTATTAAAACAAAAATATAAAATAATAATTTTAAAGAAATCATGTAAAATTATCTTGTACAAAACAGAAATTATTGAATGAAAAAAAAGCAACAAAAAGTATAATTGGTAGTGTGTGTGTGTATGAAAGTGTATTAAATCAAGTAAATCAAAAGCAAAAAAAGAAAAAGAAAAAAATTCCAACGCAGCAAAAAAAAATTTACAAATTTTAACAAAAGCTGATGATTATTCTTTCGTCATTGTTTATTTGTTTACAAAATATATAAATAAAAATAAGTTAAAAGCAGAGTGTAAATAAAAAAAAATATATATTTCAATGTTTCTTTAACATAAAAATAAAAAGATTTGCAAAAAAAAAATAAATATTTAATCAAAAATTGTGTTAAAATGGTTTCGCTTATCAAAAATCAACTATTAAAACATTTATCCATGTAAGTATTTTCTTTAAAAGTGATATTAAAAACACATTATCTTTAAATTGAACCATTATTTTCAAATTGAAACATATTTTAATGACACTATTGTAATTTTTCTGCAGTTAAATAAAATTGATTTTTCTCAAATACAAAAGCAAAAAAAAGAAAAGCAAAAGTATGCAGTTGCGTATCATATAGATTCACATAATTGCGGGGAGGGGGGAGTACTTGCATACTAAAGTTTGCAAGACTTGATTAACGTTAATCCACCTTTTATTCTTCATCGTTTCATATGCAGTTTTTAATTAACTTGACAGCTAAAAGATTATCTTTGTCAGTTTAAAATTCAATGGTGGCGCCGATAGTTATCCGGCAAAAGAGGAACAGGGAAAATGCCGGCGTTAGCAAAAATGTTTTTCGACAGCGTCAACACTTTTTTGCAGCAGCCTCAACGTTATTTTTTTTACCTGGGCCCGAATTCTACAAGACGATTATCGTCTGACGATATCATTTTGACGATTGTGTTGCTTCGTTTTGACCATGTTACAAACTAAACAATGGAAAATTGTTGGTTTTTTTTTAACAAAAATTGTTAACATTATTTAAAATTTGTGTGTAAATATAATCATAATTTAACTGCGTAAAGTGGGCTATAATCGTCAACTTTTTGAAGTTAAATTACGACCATATTTTTAAATAATATTAACAATTTCTGTAAGAAAACAACAATTTTCCAGTGTTTAGTTTAACGTTGTATTTTGTTACATCTTCAAAACGATAGCAAACTTATAGAATCTGTCCCCTGGGCCAGGCTAGGTATTCTGTAGGACGATCGATGATTATCGTCCACTTTTTAAAGTTAAATTGCGTCCACATTAAATAAAAATTTGAAATAATTATAACAATTTTGATAAAAAAACAACAATTTTCCATTGTTTAGTTCAACGTTTACGTAAGTAACATCGTCAAAACGATAGCATTTAAGGTATCGTTTTTGAACAAACGAAATCGTTTTTCTTAGAGAATCTGCCCCCAGAATCTGCCCCAGACGATTATCATCTGACGATATCATTTTGACGATTGTGTTGTTTCACCTAACATAGTATCCACACTAGATATTAACTTTAATATTTTTCTGTCAGCAAACTTCAAATTCAATCTCAGAGAGAATTATATTACATGTGGACCACACATTACTGTTACTTTTAGTATCATATTTGATATGAAAATAGTGTTGTTATGATAAATCTCTAAACAACAATACATATTATGATATGAGCTGTCAAAATACACACACACATACATAAAACATTGTAAACAAAAAATAAATAAAAGTTAAACGCCTAAAATTAAAAAAATACAAGAAGTAAAAGTGTATTAAAAATTGTTAAACTATTATAAATCAATTTAAATATATTTTTTAATTACATAGTTGAAAATTTAATGAATAAACGGACGTCTTTACTCAACGGGAGACAGAAAATTATGAGAAGACATGATATAAATATGAATGCGTGTTCTCCAACCTAAACATTAATATGAACATAGATAATTTAATTCGGTTATTCTGTTGGCGTTCTCGCACATATTAT
>CM037854.1:134742262-135011985 GCA_021234595.1 Delia radicum
GGCTTATCGGTGTGGGGGTCGTGGTTCGATTCCCACCAGAGGCACTGGTCTGTTTTCGCTACAACGCGCCGAAGGCCATAGTAGCTAGAGCTCGGTTAGGGTAATAGTATATAATAATTGTAATTATAGGATTATTAACTAATAAAAAAAAATTTAAAATAATCAACAGCAGATATAATTATATAATATATATTATTTTATATAAAAATATTATATAATTATATATACATTTTTTTACTCTGGGTGTAAAATTAAAAATTCAGAACACAATGCAAAACTTGATTTATTTAACGATATTTACTTTGATGCAGATGCTTTGCATAAAGAATTGATTTTTTGGACAGATAACCTTAAAAAAAATACTTTTTTTATATGTAAATAATGTATTTTAAGTTTTAAACTGTTTAAAAACACGTTCAAAATATAAAAATTACAAATTATATAAAGAGTTTCATTTTTAAATTTTACATACCTGGCTAAAGGCATTCTAGTCATAATAATCCGTTAAAAATCCTAGTTGAAAAGTATTAGCATATCACAGTATATCTTTTTTAAAGAGTTTTTAACTAAAGATCATTTTGACTCCAAGAGCATCTAAGGGTTAATTTAGTTCAGAATATTTTTTTTAGTTGATAAAAGGAATGGCTGTGGCAAAATATGTAAAATACAAAAAAGAGTTTAAATATTTTTTGTTCCAATATACATAAATTATGCAGTATTACCTTTTATCTCAATGCGGCACGGCAAGGGTTAAAGTTGTTCAATTTTTCAAAACTAGCTTCACACATTGTGTCATAATATTTCAAATCACGTTTCTTAAAATTCAGCAGTAGTAAGAAAAGCTTTTACGTTTTGTTTGTAAATTGAAATAAATAAGTCTTGGTCATTATGGGCTGGAGGTCCGCATGGGTTAATGATGTCCAAAAAAATTTTTATTTTTCGTACTTGAGTAATGATGATAAAATAAAACAACAGACGGTACAAAAAGTAGTTACTATTCGATTTTAAATATTTTATGACACAAATTACCACAAAAACAATTTCTTCGAAATTTGAAAAAATGAAACCGTTTCGCGGGATATTTTAAAATTTTGTATTTACAGTCTCTAAAATGTATTTAATAAATTCGATGAAGTTCAAATCTTTATTTTTTTTTTTTTTTTTTTGTAATATATATCCCAAAAATATTTTCCGTTATTGACGTCCCCTTAGGACAGGTTAACGATATCTTAAAAAAATATATTTCATATCTCACAATTTACATAGAAATATAACTCTTTGAAATAGAAATATAACACGTAACTCATGAGATTGGGTTGAACATACGTGGTAAGCCTATACAAAAAATATTTGAAAGTGTATGAAAAGTAGTGTTCGTTGATAAAAGAAGAAGAGTTCGCGATCTATGTAATCAATGCAATTTATGAGTCTATTAAATAAAAAAATTATTTTGCAATTATCAATTTAAAACACGTTTAGGATGTGTACCACTTAACGTTGAGGATGTGTGCTTGGTTAAGTGGTATTTGTGACTCTAGTGACCAGGGGCATTTTTTATTACTGGGCTAGTTCTTAACCGATTTTAGATTACTTGGAAACATAATTTTATCTTCTATATATAGATAAATTTATCATCTAGAAAAAATTAAAAACAAAAAACAAAAAAGTAATTTTTTTCCCAATATAGACCCAATTTTAATTTTCAATCGATTTCCAACACGACTTTTCTTTCTTTATCCGATTGGCACCAAATATACATATTATTTTTATATCGAAAGGAAAAAAACCCCGACCCACCCTTCTCCAAAAATCGCATTTTGAAAAATGTCCATATAACCAACAACTATAGTGAAATGAAAATAAAAATATGAATAAAAACATCATAAAGGTGAATAACATGTTTTTTTTAGGTGAAAAGCCTTTTAGTTAAATAACACGCTCCCATCCCTAGAAAATAAAAATGTATATAAAGGGCTTATTGTAAAACTTGATAAGCCACATTTTATTTTTAGTTTGGTTTTGCCTTTTAAAGTTTAAAAAATGCAAAAAATGTGACTTTTGCAGGACGTTTATACTCTAAATACTTGCAATAAATGTTTGAGCAAGTCTTCTATCAAATAGTAATCAATGGATGTCTAGAAAACAGCGAAAATCCCTAAAACAATAAATGTGGCTTATCAAGTTTTTACAATAAGCCCTTCATACATATCATTCGAAAGAAGATTTTATAAGCTATTGTATAAAATATATTTTTTTTTTATTAATTAATAATCATATAATTACAAATTATATACTATTACCCTAACCGAGCACTAGCTACTATGGCCTTCGGCGTGTTGTAACGAAAACAGACCAGTGCCTCTGTTGGGAATCGAACCCACGACCCCCGCACTGATAAGCCAGCACGCTACCAACTAGCCTACCGGGGCGCAAAATATGTTATAAAATAACATATTTTGTCCCGAACAGATAAGTATTTTTTGAGAAATTTGAAACTTTTTTACTTTTAAGTCTTGCCGCCTCCAAAGGAGGCATGTCTTACAAAAAAAAAAATAATATTCTCGACTCAGCTCACGTATGTGAATCGTTCCTAAATCTTTTTATCGAAATCGGCGAGGTGCTCCTAAACTAAAGACAGGACACATTTTAAAATTTTGATTGGACGAGAAAAAAAGCTCCACCTAGATTTTTTTTCGTTGGAAAATAGTTTTTAGACCATCTAGAAACAGAATCTGCTTTCAGATTGTGCCTTATATAATTAGATCTAATTTTATATAACTATATTAAAGTTTTATATATATATATATATATATATACCCGTTTTTCGGATATAATTATATATTATAACGGATTATATCCACCAATTTTCGTATATAATTATATAAAATTTCATATGGCTTATATAAATTTGTTCAATCGGGTACCCTCATCACAGGGTTAAGTTATCCATCGATAAATAAATGATTATTTTTTTCGTTAAACATATTTATTTCGAACAATTTGTTGAATAGAAAAATGTGTTATCGATGGTTTTTATTATGGTTTTTTGTTATAATAATTAGTTTTTTAAATTGTGTTTTTTTAAGTAATCGATAACTAAGAAAAAGTATAATCGATGCCAATTTTTGTTATCGACTACTAAAACTTAAGTTTTGTGTCATCTTGTTGTTTATATTCGATCTTTTCTTTCTTTTAGGTGGATTCTGATTCTTCAGAAGGTCGCAGATTTGTGGCCTTTTATCATTGTGCCAAGTTGCCATATCTTTGTGTTATTGATCCTCGTACTGGCGAAGAGATTTGGAAAAGTTCAATTCCAAAACAATCCAATATACTCAATGACTTAAAACAATTTCTAATTGATCACAAAGATTTCAGTCAAGAATTAGAAGATGATATGGGTCCCTCAACTTCAACTAAACGTACGGCTGCTGCTGCTATATGCCTAGACAGTGACAGTGAAGAGGGCGTCAATAAATTCATTATCGAAGATGATGATGGGAATTCAAATGCCAGCAGTTCTTCGCAAACGCATAAAGGAAATCCTAAAAAACGTAATAAAATTATGGAACTCTCAGAAGAAGAACAAATTGCTTTGGCCATACGCAATTCCATGCAGGAGAATGGTAAACGTGGCAAAACCAATGGTACTGCTAGTACTAGCGCTGCGGCTGCCGCTGATGCTGTTAACGCTGTGGTGGCCGATGATGATGAAGATGCTGCCAGTGATTTTGGTAGTGTTGAAGAATTCCAAGAAGATGACACCAAAAGTGCCTGTCAACGCACATCTTATGAAGAACAATTGGGTTCAAATAACGACGAACTAACAATGATTAAATTAAGACTTATTAAAGCCGACGGCGCCGATGAAGTTGTTCAATTACGTTGGCCTTCCAATACAAAATTGGAAGTCTTACGCTCGTATATCACTCAATGTCATTCTCATATTCCAAAATGTGGCTACAAGTTAATATGTGCTTTTCCACGTAAAACTCTAGAATCTGAAAATGATGCTAATACATTAAAGGAATTCGGTTTACATCCATCTGCCAATTTACACATCACTTTAGATGACTAAATCTAACTTCCAAAACTATTAATAAAATACAGCATCATCATTGTTTTAATGGTCTGTTATGATGTTTAAAGTTCGTATCTAGGATTTTTTGTTTAATATATGAAAATAACAATCGTCTAAATTTTTTATTATTTCTATTTTGCTATACTAAGGAGTGAGATCGAATAAAACTTAACACAGATTATCACTTATAACTTTTTATGTTTAAAAGTGAACTTTTTTTGAATCAAGTTATCTTTCAAAAAGTCGCCAGATAATTTGTATAAATTATTAGCGAAATCGGATCATTACTTTGTTTACAAATGGACTTTGAACAAAAAGTGAAAACAAAAAAGTAACATTTTTACAAAAAAAAAACCTTAAATTTCGTAGAAAAAAATATGCTTAATTGTTCAGAACTCAGAAAATTAAGTTATATTAAGATTCTTTTTAAATTATTGATGAAGGCTACAAAGCAAGTTCCCAATACTGTCGCTTTTTTTTGGAAATGTTCTGCTCCTATCAATTAGGGCACTAAAGATGGCAAAAAAAGCTCCTTTACTCACTTTTTGTCCAGCGACTGGCGACTTTTTAAAAGATAACTTGATTCAAAAAAAGTTCACTTTTAAATATAAAAAAAAGTTATAAGTGATAATCTGTGTTAAGCTTTATTCAATCTCACTAATTATATATACATATATTTTATTAGTTTATTTTTTCTTTTTGTATTTCTATTTTATTGGTTTTACACGCCCTTCCCCTTAAATATTCTCCCCAAAAATCATTTTATTATTAAATTTCACTTTGATATATATTATAAAAATAAATAAACATTTAATTAAGTCCATGTTAAGGTATAATTCCAAAACAAAATAGTCTTTTTTTTTAAATAAATTTTAATGTTTTGACATTACATTTGCAGATCGAAAACTTGGGAAAACAAAATTTACAAAGTTGTCATAATGTTGTTAAAACCATGAAAAAGGTGTTCTAAAAATAGATTTTCCAAAATAAAATAAAACAAACGGAAACACTAAAGTCGACTGTGTCGAATTGTGTATACATAACCTCAACCCAATAAGATGATAAAAATGTTTGGAAACATTTTAAAAAAATTACAAATTTTTTTATACTCTTCACCAAGTATATTTTACAAATAAAGCAAAAAATGTAAAAAACATGTAAGAGGTGAAAAACTTTTTTGGATATAAAAAGGAAAGTGAAAAAAAATGTTTGCAGGAAATCAAATTCTGGCATGTGATGCAAAAATATAGTTTTCAAATCGATTGTTTTTGAAACTTCAATCTAGAATTTTCCAGATTTTAGTATTAAGTTAAATAATTTTTTTTATTTGATGGACGTTTTACAGGATTTGATACAGCGCTTTAGTTGTCGCAAAGCGAAATGTGTGTGTTGGAACAAGCTGCCGCTGTACCAGCTAGGAATGAAAAAAAAAATTTACTTTATTAATTTAGTCCGCCGTAAAGATTCGATCGTGATCCTAACCGTGTTCTTAAGTCATGTTTTTTATAAAAAAAAATGCGAAAAAATAATTGAATTTCGCAACATTTTTAAAAAGTTCGTAAAATTTGGGCGTTTAAAAGTTTTAAAATGTCTTTTTGACTCGGAAGTGCAGTTTACTAAGAAACTCAGTTCACACAATACGCTAGCCAATGTCAAATATAATTGTGATTGTCAGACGGATAAATTTTCAAAAAATTTAGGCCAATTTCTTATAAGTTTGTGATGTTCGTATCCCGTTATTGGAGCGCTGACATCAACTTGGTATACCTCAAACTTTATAAAATTATACAATTTTTTAAATACAGTTCTCAAAACATAATTCCATTTAAAGGCATAAAAATTCTATGAAAAAAAAACTGCGAATTTTATTCAATCGAGAAATTTTGATTTCACTTGTTGACCACCATACCAACTTTTACCTAGCAGCGATTTGGAAGTAACATTTTCAATGAATATATCTCCCAAGTCTAGTGACTCCATTTTGTATTAGTTTGGATCAGAGAACAGAATGAGACCATTCGTTTTTGTTGTCCATTCATACATTCATTGCTTTTGCATTGCTTTTATTCTGTTTATTCCATTTAGTGTTTTTGTTGAATGCCTTTAACATTCATTTTTATAATGCCGTTACATGTCAAGCAATGAAATGAAATGATGACACATGA
The DNA here is from genome assembly GCA_021234595.1 of Delia radicum. Lineage (NCBI taxonomy): Eukaryota > Metazoa > Arthropoda > Insecta > Diptera > Anthomyiidae > Delia > Delia radicum. Next base: position 134,748,506 of record CM037854.1, read on the forward strand.
ATAACATGAAATCAATCACAACATTCGCGTAGTATTCGTTGAAAAATAACAATTTTTTTTTAGTTTTATTAAACATGAAATATGTATAAATTTTTGTTTAATTTTATTAAACATGAAATATGTATAAAATTTTTTAATTTTCTCAATACAGTAATATGTTTCACAAAAAAATTTGTTAACGTTTTATTCATTTGACATTGAGACCATTCATAACAATCGTTGTGTATTCGTTGTTTTCGTGAGTGTTAAGTGAGGTTAACACTTGACAAGCAATGCAATGGTTGGTTTTCGTTACACTCACTTTTCTCAATTCTGTCGATTGTTGCTTTATTGAAATGATGTGAGTGGACAACAATGTACTCATTTTTTGTGATTGCATGCAAAAGCATGAACTAAGGCACTCAAACCGTTCTCTGGTTTGGATCTGAAAGTCAAAAACTATGAGCAAAAAATAAAATGAATGAAAAACTCTTGTAAGTTTCAAGTCATGTGTTTAATTTTTCGAATTTAAAGGGCCATCAAATCTTTAGATGAAGAATTTTTCAACGTGAAACTTTACATGTCATAGATTTTAAGTATGGTCTACCTAAAGCTTTCCATCGTTTCAAAAAACCTTAACAAATTAAGAGTCATTTAAAGTCAGTTTCAACAGGTGTCGAAATTTTTTGAAATAAGTTTTTTGTTTTAACTATCATTTTCAGTAGATTTAAGTGTAACAATAGGTCCATTCGTTTACTTTTCCAGTAAAATCCAGTAGATGAGTAAATTTTGTTCAAAATGAAAATTTTACTCTCTTGCACAAAAAAGTAAACGAACGGAAAAATTGCAAAAACTTGCAGGTTAATTCAAACATATGAGCGCTAAAAGGCTTAGTGTTGTAAAATATGTGTTATTTAGACTACCCAGTATATATTGTTTTTGGTACTTGATGCATTGCATTTTAATAATTATAAGTTCGTAGCAATTGTATTTATTAAATAAACTTTTGTGGAAGCTTTTAGACTTGTTTAGTTTGTACATGACTTTTAATTTTGTTTCTAGTTAAATAACATACGAAAATACATGAATACTTTATTTTTGATATTCGGTACCCTGAATAATATGCAGTAAGAAGTATTCATATATTCATTAGCTTTACATCTCTAATATATTAATGTAAATAAAAACAATTAACACAGATATTAGAAAACTGATTAATTGTTACTATAATAATTGTAACTGACTAATTTAATTTGTTTCAGGTTGAAAATAATTATTTTTAGTTTTTGCCGCAATTTTAATTCAGCTTTTAATCTTTTAAATGTTTTTATTACTAAATGTATGCTTATTTTTGTTTGTTTACTTAATTTAATCATATGTTTTTGTTTTCTACTGGATTTTACTGGCAAAAATTTGTCCAGTAAAAATTTGCAGGTTTTTTGCTGACAACTGTCACTTTACTCTCTTAGTAGATGCTCTCTTTTGCAAATTTATGTGTACGCGAACGCATTTCAGTAAAATCCAGTACAAATTTGTACAAATTTGTGCAAATTTTGGTGTAAACGAATGGACCTAATATGGAAATGTTTGACTGTAAACTTTAAAAACTAAATTCAAATTTTTAATTAAAATATATATATTTTTTATTTCCAATATATTAAACATTAAATTCATTTCATATTTTTATATCTTTTAAATAAAATTATGATGTGAGCAAGATTATTCAAGTTTAAGATCATTTTTTTTAACAAAAAACCGTGCAATGTTTGTTGAAGAAAAAATGGTTTAATTAATAAACATTACACGGTTTTTTGTTTAACAAAAAAAAAAAAAAAAACAACTGGGGTCGAATTAAGGCATTCGTGATCGTAATTTTGCTATCGAAATTAATTTTTTATTTCTGAAAATAAAACATTTAAACAAAATTTGTTTGATCAGAGATGTTGTAGTTAGTTCGGTCCTTGATTGGAAATAAGTATAAAACTTGAAGTTTTTATTAGTAGTATTTTTGTCGTTACTAATTAAAGGAACAGTTTTCGAACGATTACATTCGATCACGAATGCTGTAATTCGGTCCCTGATCTTGAACTTGAATAATCTTGCTCACATCATAAAAGATCGAAAAACTTTTGGTTTTAATTTTTTAAAATTTAAAAGTAAAACATTTAAAATAAAATAATATAAATAAAATTATAGTAATATTCATTCTCATGGAAATGCTCCTAATAATTCAGTTCCGATAGTTTTTGTTTTTTTTTTTTTGTTTCTTTACATTTAAAGCTAGGGATATACATATTTATATAATAATATATAGAGAATATTTATATAAAAATAATCTAAAATTTCACTTACAGACTAAAACCTATTTTTAAAATTTAAGACATTTTATGTAATAGAGCATTTCCATATTATATCAACGACTAATATTTCGCTGGTCTGCTATTTGATGAAATTTGGTGAGTATACATGACAGTGATCGCGGATTTCCAAAACGTTTTTTTTTATTTTGAAAACTGTGGATAGCCACAGAAGCTGGGAAAATCGTAAAATTAGAGGTTGGGGACATCATTTAAAAGGCCATAACTTTTGTTGTGTCAAAGATATTGAAAAAAATCTCTTTGTATAAAAAAGTAAATAAAAAAAAATTATAAAAAAGTAAATAAAAAAAAATTTTGAAAAGTTTTTTTAAAAAAAAACAAAAAATTTTAAATTATTTTTTGAAAAAATCCCTTTTTAAATTTGACAGTCGTATCTCCACTACTTTTTGAGATATCTGAAAAAATGTGTAGTATGTATGTATCTGGAAAAAAATATTTTTTTATTTTGAAAAATCAGTTGAATTCTGGTAACATTCCACATATATTATTAGATATCTCAAAAAGTAGTAGAGATTCCACTCTGAAATTTTCAGGCTGTTTAGAACATTTATATGTTTAATGCATATAAATGTGTATAAAAAAGAAAAAATAATTTTTTCAAAAATTATTTTGATTTTGATTTTTTTTTTTATAAAAAAAATATATAAAACATGTTTAAAATTTTTTATAAAATTTCTGAGCCCTAAAATGTTCACAATTCCTATACTAAAATAATTTTTTCAATATCTTTCACACAACAAAAATTATGTCCTTTTGAATGATGTGCGAACTAGAGATGTTTTTTCAGTAACGCCGTTTTCAGTGCACGTGATTTTAAAATCTCAGTTCTTTTAAACAGTAACCGTGACCACGGGTTGTCAATAAGAAAAACTAATCAATTCAAAGAAGGCGGCGATTTTCTATAATATTAAACAACATTTGTGACCGGCAACGTATACATGATAGAAAGCAGGCGCGGATTTAGGGGTGGGAAAATGGGATATTTCCAAAAAAAAAAGGTTCAATGCAAAAATATGAATGAGAACAGAAATGTATGTAAAAATACACTAACTTCCCTCCGCAAAATCTCTTTCTGGATCCGCGCCAGTAGAAAGAGACATTTATATTTTTTGAGAGTGTGAAAACAAGTAATTTTTACCAAAAACTTTATGTATTACTAAACACAATTGTCTATTCAAGAACGGTTGGTGCTAAAAAATATTAAAAGAGCAACATTTAGAGTAAAGGCTGAATTAGTTTGTACGTTACGTTCCCTGACGAATCAGCTGATTTGTTTTTGATGTGTGAAAATGAGTGCGTGTGGTTAGTTTGTCTGTAATATAACGTTGCGTGCCGGAGGAACCTGTTAAAGGCTGAGTTAACCAAGCGTAAACGTAAACATATCTCGGTGTACGAAATTTAATATGTAAAATAAGAATAGAAGATATTTTGTGTATCTTGTTGTTTCATTCATATTCATTAAACATATAGAATATGTAAAAACACAAGAAAATCTAATCGAAATAGAATTTTGTTGTCCGTTTACGTTTTCTCTATGTTTAATGCATATGAATGAAACAACAAGATACACAAAATGTCTTCTATTCTTATTTTACTTATTAAATACGTTTATGTTTACGCTAGGCTAATTCAGCCTTAAGGCTCAATTAGTCTTGCCGTAACGAATCAGCTGTTTGGCTTTTGGTTTATGGATAGAGCGTTTTTCAAAAAAGCACCTCACATAAACCATGAACGAAACAGTAAAGGCTGAATTAGCCAAGCGTAAACGTATCTCGGTGTACGAAATTTAATAAGTAAAATAAGAACAGAATATATTTTGTGTATCTTGTTGTTTCATTCATATTCATTAAACATATGGAATACGTAAAAACACAAAAAAAATCTAATCAATAGAATTTTGTTGTCCGTTTACGTTTTCTCTATGTTTAATGCATATGAATGAAACAACAAGACACACAAAATGTCTTCTATTCCAACACAAAAATATTTTTTTAATTTTATAAGCCAAATTATACAAAATAATATAAAAAAGGTTTTAGGACGCATTTTGATAATGAAATTACTATCATATTTGCAACTACAGCTGCTATATTGTTACGAACCAGACTAACCACACAAAACTGTCATCCGGAACGGCATGTTACAGAAACGTCACGCAACGCAAAGACTAATGAAACCTTAAGTGCCACTTAAAGAATTTGATCACTGCTGTTAGCAGTGATTTTTCAATCACCGGTATTAAAAAATCGCTCATTTCTAGTCCAAACCCCTCATTTTTTGGTATTTCAAAGCTACAGGGTTGCCACAGTTTTCAATATAACAAAATCGTTTTAGAAATATGTATGCGTTTACTGACAAACTTACTCACTAAATTTTATCATAATCGGAGGAGACCATCGAAAAATTAGTTGTTGAAATAAAATGGAAGTGCTCGATATTAAAATGGTTAATAGGAAGTTTTTTTTATTGTATGAAGATCATTTCAAATGGAGGGTGTATTTATTTGCGATTGAGCACATGGACATTTAAAATAATAAAAATGTTATGGATATTAGAACGACAACTTTAAAGTCCATAGACGGAAGACACGAAGTTTGTGATCTATTAAAAGGTGTTTTGTTGTTTCTTTAGGCATTAACTTGTAAAAGAAATTTAAAGTAACTAAAGTTATACAACCCAAAGCCCATAGTAAAACAAAAACTAACCAATATAAACTACGAAAAGGACTTTGGAAATCATTAACCACACCGCTGCCCAATAGTTCACGGCAGGTATTACGAGCATTATATACCAAAGCTATGGGAATAATATATTGTATGCCTGCTCCAGCATAACTACCAGTAAATGCTACTAGACTTATTAAACTTTCAGTGAAATATGTAATGGCAAAGGGTGGTAGCACAGCCATTAATGGAAATAATATATGCCGTACAAAGAAATTATATGACTCGAAACGAGTCATATCTAAAAATAATGTTTGCAAATTATTCCTCAATGTTATGGCAATAATGGGAAAACTAGCCGATAGGGTAAAAACAGGAAATAGGGCCAAAAAGTAATCGATAACCACCAATAGCTCGGCCTTAAAGCTATGATCATCTGTTTGGTCGGGTATAAAATTTAAAGTATACAAATCTTGTAAACGTTCAAAGCAAAAATACCCGTCATAGCTAGTAGAATATAAAATAAACATATAACTATATAATCAGCACATAATATACGACGGACAGCATGTTTATCACGTATCGGTGCCAATAGACTGGGCAATGAATGATGACACATAAAAGAATAAACGCAAGCCCCAAACAATGCTGGTACCCCATAAATATTCATTGCAACAGGATGACCTTTGGCGCCATCGGTTAGAAGAAGTTTCAATGCAATAGTGATCATAAAACTGAAAGCTGTAAATAAGTTTAAGTTTTAGCTAAATTAAATAATCATAAATAAATTATAAATCTCTAGGGGAAGGGCCCCAAGATGGACATGGTTGTGAAATAATGCTCTAGAGCCCAAACGTAATAAGATATCTTAAACTTTTATATACCATATGAAAGCAACAATTGGTTGGGTATCGTTTGGCCACAGAGAAAATTTTTTATTTTGTACACAAACATTTTTTTATTAATTTTTTTGAATTGTCCCAAATCTTGATTTTTTAGAAACGGCACTTTTTTTAAATTCCCTAAATATGTCAAAACTCAAAAATAACCACAATGTAAAGATTTTAAAGTCAATTTTCTATTATAAAGGGTCCGCCATCTACATTTTTTTTCAACTAGTGCTTATTTCGTGAATGGTAACACTTAGCGCATATCTGATTTGACAGATAATTAGTTTTATCCTTCCGCTGAACGAATATGGTCCGTATGTTCGTTATCTTGTGAAAAAAGTGAAAGAAACTGGCATCCTCATCGATAAAACAAAGCGTGAAAAGCCAAAAACAGTGCGTACACCCGAGAATATTGCTGCTGTGGCAGAAAGTGTGCGTGAAGCGCCATCAACATCAATTCACCGTCGTTCTCAACAATTGAACATTTCGGAGACATCATTGAAACGAATTTTGAATAAAGACCTTGGTATGACGCCATACAAAGTCCAATTGGTCCAGGAGTTAAAAAAAAAAAAGTTATTTGGCGGACCCTTTAGCTGTTTTCGTGTAACATGTTACTTTTAAACATGTGCAGTTTGGTCTATAATTTAACAATGAATCGACTTACAAACGAACAACGCTTGCAGATTATGGAATTTTATTATCAAAATTCATGCTCGGTTAAGAAAGTGCATCGTGCACTTCTTCCAATTTTTGGTCAGTTTGGGCGACATTCTGAGGCGGCTATTCGGAATCTTGTGACTAAATTTCGCACCAAATTTACATTATTGGACATTAAACCACCAACAGGCATACGTAGAGTGCGGACATAGGAAAATATCGCAGCTGTATCCGCCAGTGTTGTTGATGACAAGTTAATTATCGATCGGCGCCGTTCGCATCAATTGATCCTCTGTTACTCCACTACGTGGAAAATTTTGCGAAAGAATTTGGGTGTAAAACCTTTTAAACTACAGATGGTGCTAGAATTGAAACCACACGACCTACCACAACGGCTAACTTTTGTTGAATGGGCGCTGGTAAAGTTGGATGAAGATCCACTTTTTTTATCGGAAAATTGTGTTCAGCGACGAAGCTCATTTCTGGTTGAAAGGATACATAAACAAGCAAAGTTGCCGTATTTGGTGTGAAGCACAGCCAGAAGCATTGTAAGAACTGCCAATTCATCCCGAAAAATGAACTGCTTGGTGTGGATTATGGGCCGGTGTCATCATTGGACCGTACTTTTTCAAAGACGACTAAGGCTGGAACGTTACTGTGAATGCCGAGCGCTACCGTGCGATAGTTACAATTTTTTTTTTTTTGCCCAAAATGGAAGAGCTGGACTTGGGTAACATGTGGTTTCAACAAGACGGTGCCACACACAGCACGCGAAACAATGACCCAATTGAGAGCCGATACCGGCCGATATGTTGGAGAGAGTATACAACATTTAACATGACTCAAATAAAGATTTCATATATTTCTCTAAATTTTTTTCTATATCCTATTACCCTTTACCAGAGGCCGATGATTTCGGCTTATTTTACGTGTTATTATCTCTTCCACTCGCGGCACGCAATCATATTGAATTGGGCGGACTTTGCTGATGTGATTTTTAGTCAAATTATACAAAACTCTTCATCTTCGTCTGAAACGATATATGATTTTCTGTCGACTTGAATTTTTTTCTATATACTTTCGCGACGTTGGTTGTTCTTTTTGTTTCTTTGGTTCGTAGATGAACTTTTTGACCTGAGACTTTGCCTGTTTTTCTTCATGAGCACGTTTACTACCTTTCGAATCTGCAATATATTCTGGGGAATTGAGAACGCTGCTTTTCATAGGCTTTTGAGCTCAGTTAATGTTTAAAAAAAAATTCTTTGGTGTTTGCCTCGATCATATATTTCATTTTATTTTTTTTATCAAATTCAAATTTAACTTGAACTTGCAACAACAATGGAAAATATTGCATGACCATCTTAGGGTCATGAAAATTACCAAAATAGGGCATTTGAAGTAATTTTATGAGAGTTTCTAAAAATCGGTAGAAAATAAAAATATCAATAAAATATTTTTAGAACATCCTTATGCGAAACTTAAATGATTCAAACAAAATTGTGAAAGGCGTGGTAGAAAATTATGTTTAACAACTTTTCAAACAAAAAAATTATTTCTTCTTTGCAGTAGAAAAACTAGCAGATATTTTATCTTCGAGTATGCATAGAAAACTGCGTCTATACAAACCACAACAATGACAGAAATCATGAGGTGCTGCTACCTAATGCAAAAATATTTTATTCGCTATGTCTATCTTGGGCCCTCTCCCCTATTAATTTAGAAAATTGTACATGACCTTTAATCTCACAAATTAAATTCCTTTATTATCCATACTTACCACTCCATCTAAATATAACCGTTACGATTTGTAAATATTTAGTTTTTTGTATACTAAATGCAGCAAATGGTCCAAATACCACGGTAAATCCTACCAAAAATAAACGATATACATTGAGACGTGTGAGCGTATGATTTTGCCAACATTGTTTAATCGCGTCATCATCAGTTTCATTATTGGAAGCTACTAAATTCAAGGTATCAACATTGAATTCTATTGTAGTAAAGTTGTTGGGAATTGTACCATTCGCATGGTCACTGCAATGAAAAAAATATATAATATAATTAACAATTACATGCATTTAATTTGGTTCTAAAAAAAAAATTTTATACCCTCCACCGTGTATAGTTATGTTACAAATGAAACAAAATATGGAAAAATCAATCAAGGAATTTTGTGGTGAAAAACTTTTTTTGATGTAAAGAAGCAATGGTTCGGTGAAAATATATTTGAGTTAAATCACTCATAACTTTTGATCCGCTGGACCGATTTTAACTTAATTTAATTTTAACAGTCCTTTGGGCCATAAATAGTTGGTAGACCAACATTAACAATCAACTTCATTATATCAATAAAAACTATAAAACCTTAAATATAATGTTTTCTAACAATACAAAACAGATTGTATATAACAAGCTTAACTTACAAAAATTAAAGTAAAAAGTTTAAAAGAATTGTTAAAGAATATGGCATAAACACACATGACAAAAAGTATTGCAGTTCGTTCGGTTTGTTATGGAATGACTCATATCAGTTTTTTTAATCCACAGTGAATTGATAATGGTCATAAATGGGTTAATTTAGTATTGATTTCAACGTTAATATTTTCTTTAAATTAATGAATCACACAATTTTTATATTACGGCGACTGTAAATTAGTGTCACTAATTGTTGTTATGGTATTAAATATTTAATAGGTTCAAATTTCACTAAAAGGTGCTAAAATTTGTTATAACAATTTAAAACACCGTTTCAAGTTTTTTTTTAGAAGTTTCATTGGGATTCGACTTTCAAATTCTATACAATTTTAAATTGAAAACATGAAAAAACAAAAATTACTAGAGGCATTCCAAAAATTTTCGATACGGTCTTCGGATATGTGATTAAAACTACATTCACACTAAACACCAAAATTCGTTTTTTTCAAGCTTTCCACATTCAAATTCCATAAAAATTTTATATTGAAAACTTGAAAAAAACGAAAATACATATTTTCGGGTTCAATAGGAACGTAATATTAGGATATCCTTGACACATCGTTATTCAATCTTAATGTGATATATCTGCTGTATTGAGTTTTTACAAAATCGGTGCAGTTCGTATTGAATAGCTGCTCAAAGTTTGATACATTATTTTTAGAAAAAAAGTTAGCAAAAATGCAAAATCGCAATTTTTTGTGAATATGTATAAAACTACAATTTTTATTTTGCTTAGCAATACATAAAGGGTGTCCCAAGAAGAACGCAATTTTTAAATCTGGCAACATTCGAAGTGTCATTGTTTGACATTTGAACAATTGTTATTGTTTGCTAGTAGAAGGTACGAGGTTAGTAAAAATGGAGCGCTACACGAATGAACAACGCATTCTCATTGTGAAATTGTTTTACCAACATGACAACATGAAAATGCTGATTTTGCCGATAAAATCATCTTCAGTGACGAGGCCCATTTTCATCTTGATGGCTTCGTCAATAGGCAGAATTGTCGCATTTGGGGGAGGAAAATCCTCGAGTGATTCACGAGAAGCAAATGCATCCTCAACGTGTCACTGTGTGGTGTGGTTTTTGGGCTGGAGGAATCATTGGACCTTTTTTTTATGAAAAAGAGGCAGGTCAAGCGCAAACAGTCAATGGTGTTCAGTATCGTGAAATGATAACCAGTTTTTTCTTGCCTAGAATTGAAGAAATGAATGTGGAGGGCATGTGGTTCCAACAAGACGGCGCCACATGTCATACAGCCAGAGAAACAATTCAATTGCTGCATCAGTCATTTCCCGGTCGTGTTATTTCGCGTTTTGGAGATCAGAATTGGCCGCCTAGATCGTGCGATTTAACACCATTAGATTTTTTTCTTTGGGGTTTTTTGAAGTCGATGGTTTACGCGAATAAGCCGACGACGACTCAAGCTTTAAAAGAGGAAATTGGACGTTGCATTAATGAAATACCGCAGCATTCATTCAAAACGGTCATTGAAAATTTCATTAAAAGATCGCGTGCATGCCAGCAAAGCCGCGGCGGCCATCTGCACGATATATTGTTCCATACATAACCTCGTTCTGTCTACTTTACGATATAATAAAGTTTCACGATTTTTTTTTTTAAATATCTGTGTTTTATTTAAAATTTAAAAATTGCGCTCTTCTTGGGACACCCTTTATAATGTCTTGTACAACATGTCTAGGGTGACCATTTGTACTGATTTCATCAGTACATGTACGGATTTAAAAATAGTGTACTGATTTTTTTTTTTTTAAATTTATACTGACTTTTTTTTTTAAATTTGTACTGATTTTTCAAGTTTTTAGAAAAAATTTTTTTTTTCAATTCACAATTTAGGAGTTTTTCTACAATAGAAAGCATTATATACCAGATGTTTTGTTCTACATTAGAATTTGTTTAATTCTGATGGAAACTCTAAAAAATAATTCATGAAAACTAAAACTATTTATGTACGAACCCTGTTTAAAATCTATGATTAGTTCGAAAAGAAGTGTTTAGAATCCAAAATTTGCAATATTTTAAAATCCTGGGTGGTTTTAGGGAAACAAAATATTCAGGATGAAAATTTAAAAAAATCAGTCTGCACATTTTCTAAAAGATAACATATTTTAAAATCTTTGAGTGTTTTTTTGAAAAGAAACAGTTCTTTGAATTAATTTTTTTTAAAGGCCTTAAAGGTACCCATACACTTTGTCATTTTGCCCTGCACAGCGCAATAAGATGTACAGAATGGACCCCTGTTTTGTTCTGTTGCGGAGGGATATAAAGATTGGACAATCTGACCAACACACTATAACATATTTTTTACATTTCTTGGTTGCGCAATAAGAATCAAAATTTTTTTAATTTTTTCCTGTATATTGTACAACCTTCCAAAATGCACACTTGTAATTTTTTAAACAATAGCAAAAATTGCACAAGAATATTGCGTAGTGTTACACAGAAAGAATTTTTTTGGACGAGTCTTAGTAAAATATTTCTTTAAACCAATGATGTTTTTTTCAATGTGAATATAAAGTTTTTGTATTTCATGAAAAGCTTTATAATTTCCATAAAACTATTTGCAATGAAACTTTTTCCTTTGGCGAATGATCTTTTGAATTAATAAAATGAAATTTTTCATAAAATTTTATAAAAAAAAACAAAACTGTGTTAATGAAAAGTTTCAATTGACTTTGTTGATTTAATGCACAAATTATATTATCATTAATATCATGTATGTATGTATATAATTCTCTTAGTGTTTAACTTAATTCACACAAAAATTTACTGATTCTGAATTTTTTTATATACACTTTGCAAATTTTTATAATCTCAAGTTCCTTTTTTCGGCAAAATTCCCATTAATCTGAATTTTTATATAGGAAAAATAAATTCGCTGTGTTTTTGGAATTCATCACAAAAATTAAATTTTTTATTTCAATTTTGTACCGTTTCATGTCAGAAAAATATGGTCATCCTATTTCTTTAAGAAAAATTATGAGCGGTATAGTACCGTCCCGAATATGACGGAAAATCGTGCTTTCTGTATTTTTAGTTTACAATATTAAAAAACTTTACGACTTGCAGAAGTTCTGAATTCAGATTCATGTGTATTGAAGTAAATTAAAAATTTTACTTTTTTTAGAAAATAATGGAGAATTTTTTACTCAAATCTAAATATCTTTTGACTCCATGAAGAACCCACTCTGAATTTTTACATGTTATACTAGACCAACGGTTCCTAATTGGGGGTCCGTATGTGTATTCCAGGGAGTATGCGTGTAGTTCCGATAAAACGATTGTTTGGATTACATTCGTTAGAAAAATTCACTTACAATAAGTACCCAGCCAGAAAAATACAAACTGCAAACCGTTGGCTTAGTGCTTTCAACGGTGGTATGAGCGTTGGATTTCTGAAGATTTAAGTGCTTTGCCAACCCCAAAATGAGAACACCAGGCAGGGCTTGGCCGTTTCTTTTTTAAAACGTTGGCAAAGAATTGACAATAAGTGCTTCGCCAGTACTAAAATCATAATTTTAAAACGTTGGCAAAGCATTGGTAACACAACCAATAAAGTGCATTTTTCATGATAAAATAAGTACTTTGCCAACACCAAACTGACAACACCAGGCAGGGCTTGACCGTTTCTTTTCTAAAAGATAACAAAGCACTGGCAAAGAGTGATTCGCCAGTATCAAAATCATAATTTTAAAACGTTGGCAAAACCAAACAACTAATAATGTAATAAATATTTTTTTTTTATAAAATTTTGTTTTTATTATTTAAAATAATAAAATTATAAAAATGTTAAGTTTTATTCGATCTTCTTTTATTTTATTCTTTTTAGTTTTAACGAGCTTAAGATCATTTATTTATTAATTATTTATTTCCAATATTTCGTCTCCACATTGGGTGACTTCTTCAGGGAACAAATATTACAATTTTGTATAATAAAATTATGTAAAAAAAAATAAACATACAAATTCAATTAAAAAATATTGTTTCTATTCTGACTGTGAATTTGTAATTTCTCATAAAGAAATTTGAAATTCCTAAAGAAGAGGTTTTCATTTAAAATTAGGTAAATTCCAATCTTTAAATTAAAAATTGATTTTATATTTGAAATTAGAAAATTTATAACTCAAATCGATTATGATATTAAAATTTTTAATGAAATTAAGACTATTTTTTTTTTTTTCAAATTAGATATGAAACGTGATTTATTTATGAAATTAAGTAAATCGAGCACTATCAAAGAACTTTTGGACAACGTTTTGAAAGCGTTGTGAACAGGGGCTGTGTCAGTGCTTTTATTATGTTAACGGCTGTAATTTTGTAAATCAAGTACTGGCAATGAACTTTTAGCAAACGTTGCGAAAGCATTCTAAGCCACTTATGTGCCAGTGCTTTTATTATTTTTACGGTTGTAAATTTTGTAAATCAAATACTGGCAAAGCACTTTTTACGAACTTTGGCAGATCGCTCTAAGCCAGGGCTGTGAAAGTGCTCTTATTTTTACGGTAGTAAATTTTTTAAATCAGGTACTGGGAAACCACTTTTTACTAACGTTGTCAGAGGGTTGTAAATCAGTGCTTTGCCAGCACTTTATTTGTTGGACTATTAGCAAACAATGCTCTGCTCAGCGCTTGATTTTTCATAACATCAGCAATTTCCGGCTGGGCAGGTACTCCGTAGTTGATAATTAATTGATTCTATTGATAGTTTTTAAAGTCGTTTTTGCTATTTATATTTATTTTTAAATTTAAAACAAAAATTTAGATGAAAACATATATATTTCTTAAAATTTTAATTTTTGGATGAAAGTTGTTCATCAAAAATAGTTTTTTTTCATTCAAAAACTCATAAAATAGACTAACAAATCTAAATGGCTACTGGCTTAAACTAAAGCTTTTTTTAAATTTTTTAATTGTTTTAAAAATAAACAAAATTTCCTCACACTTTTGTGTTTTTAATTATTCTTTCTAGAAGTCTCGGACATTAAAACTCGTTTACGACGAATTTGGTTAAGATGAATCCTCGGTTATTGCGAACTAATATAATTTATCACATCCAAGAACAAGTTTGAAAAACTTAATACACTCACACTTTTTTACTTATACTATTACACTTTAGTCACTTGCGACTCAAGATACAACCATGGTTGACAGGTAATACCGCTAAACCGTTATCGATTCAAAACCCTTTCAACTGACTACCGTTACCGAAATACCTAAAAAATTGTTATCCGCAAAATACCGTTACCGATATAACTTAAATAAATTAATTAAATTAAAAGTAGAAGATCAAATATTTCATATGATATTAAATTCGTGAAAATCGGATGAAAACTTAAAAAGTTAGAGCAGTTTAAACATTAGGTATTTCTCTTAGGATTTGTTAAAAATATCGAACTTTGAGATGCGATAGAACACGACCTGTACCGAATTTCAATAAACTTAATACAGCACCTATGTACAGTGGTGTTCAAAAGATTTGCAACTGAAATCATGGTTTAGGTAATTATAAATTTTTTGATCAAAAAGATTTGTGGTATAAGTTTTTTTTTTTTTTTTTTATTAAATTCAGTTATAGCATATTATTTTAGAAATACAAAAAATTATTCATAACTTCTCAAAAATAAAAAAAGTAATTTTAACAAAATAAGTCGATAGTGCAGTGTTCAAAACATTTGCAACTCTTAAAGTAATTAACAGGAAATACAAACAATGGTTTTAACGCTCAGTATTTTGTAGCGTAGCCATTTTTTTATAACTTCTGAACACCTCTTAGGCATTGAGGCAATGAGCTTTTTAATATAATCGTCAGAAATTTCATTCCACTGCTTCTCCAACTCGGCGAAAAGTTCATCACCATTTCGGAATACTTTATTGCCGATATTCCGTTTTACAATCATCCACATGTTCTCAATCGATTTGAGATCGCGCGACATGATATTAATTTAATTTTCCTGCAGCCAAACTTTTACAGCCCCCGCCGTGTGTTTTGAGTCGTTGTCGTGCTGAAAGGTCCATGAGAGTGGCATTTCCCATGCAGCATACGGAAGCAAAACTGAACTCAAAAGATCTCTATAAATTGTAGCCGTCATTGTGCTAGTAATGCGGTGAATTGGGCCAATCCCATTTCCTGAAAAACACCCCCACACCATAATGTTTCCACCTCCGTGCTTCACTGTGGCGGTTGTGTATCTGGGATTAAACTTTTCGCCTCGTGGTCTTTGAACATTGGCTCTTCTATCTGATCCCCGGAGGTTGGATTTAGACTCATCTGACCACAATACATTTTTCCATTGCTGTTGAGTTCAGTTCAAATGGGTGCGTGTAAAGTCAAGCCGAGCTTTTCGGTTTTTTTCCGACACAAACGGTTTTTTTTTGTATACCTATAACTTTTAAGACCTTATTCTCGGGCTCTTTTTTTAATGGTGGGAAGACTGGTATCTATTAAAAGCTCAGTTTTAGCTTCTCTGGGAACTGCTTTGGGATATTTCGTAAAAAAATTCTTGATTTTCCGATCTTCTCTTACAGTTGTAATACGGGGTCTTCCACCTTTATGAGTTGTGTGGATGTTACTACAAGGTGGCGCAAAAATAACCTTCAGATGTTTTTTGGCTGTAATTTAAAAAAAAAAATGAAAAACTTTGATTCTTCTTGTGGATTATTTTTATTTGGTATTTTAATTTTTTTTACATCAAGTCGAGAATATGATGTCATGTAAATCGCCGCCGCCACAGTTGAGCCCTTTTTATGGCATTTTCCATCACTTTGGCCAAAACTTTCGGCGATAGGTCCTCACATTCTTGACGGATATTGTCTTTAAGAGCTGCAAGAGTCTGAGGCTTGTTGACATAAACCCGCGATTTCAAAAAGCCCCACAAAAAGAAGTCTGGAGCGGTCAAATCAGGCGATCTTGCTGGCCAGTGCAAATCGCCAAAACGGGAGATTAAGCGCCCGGGAAATGCATCCTTCAGCATATCGGTTGTGGCACGTGCAGTGTGTGCCGTTGCACCGTCCTGTTGGAACCACATGTTTTCCAATCCCAATTCATCAAGTTGCTGCAAAAAGAACTTGTTGATCATTGCTCTGTAGCGCTCACCATTCACAGTAACCGTTTGGCCCGCGACGTCTTCGAAGAAAAAAGGTCCGATGACTCCTCCAGCGAAAACAGCACACCATACAGTGACTTTGAGCGGGTGTTATGGCTCTTCGTGGGTTACACGCGGATTTTCAGTGCCCCAGAAGCGTAAATTTTGCTTATTTACGTACCCGCTAAGATGGAAATGGGCCTCATCACTCATGATTATTTTTGATGAAAAATCATCTTCCTCTTGGTGGTGATTAAGGATGGCTTGAGCGTATGTTACACGCGATTGGCGGTCAGCAGCTAACAGCTGATGCACCGTCTGGACTTTGTACGGAAACATCTTCAAATCTTGTACCAAAATTCCATGTAAAGACCGTCGACTGATACCCATTTGCGTGGCACGTCGTCTGGTCGATGTCGACGGCGCTTCCATGACATCCTCGGCTACAGCAGCAATATTCTCTGCAGAACGGCTACTCCGGGGTCTGCCACGCCTGGCAGCATCTCGTGTTGTGCCAGTCTCTTCGAGGCGAGTGGCTAAACGTCGCAGTGTTTCACCAGTAGGCGTTGGACGGCCAGGAAATCTGCGACGAAATTCACGTTGTGCCAAAGTCACCGACCGATTATTGGTCAAATAAATAGTCACCAATATTCCGCGTTCTGGAGCAGTGTAACATTGTTTATTAACGTGTATTTCGCATGTGTTTACTACAGTAGTTTTGATTTAACTGCCTTTTACTTACGTGCACTTTTCACATAACTGCACAAAATTTTGGTTTCGTTGTTATTTTACAAAATTACGTATGCAATTGCCTTCATTAAGTGCACTGTGTATACCTGCGCATTTAAAATAAGTGCCTCATGTTTTTGGCAGTTGTACATTATTTTCATACAAAAGATCGCCGTTAGCTGCCTCTTATGTTTTGCTTACTTAGTTAGTTTGGTTAGTTAACGCTTGTACCTACATAAATTTGTATGTAAAAACCTTATAAAATATTTTATGAATGTTTTTTTATTTTCGTTTTGTTGTTTTTTATATAAATTCTATTGTATGAAATAAACAATTAATAAAAATGAATTAAATCATATCTGGTCTTTGCAGTTTTCAACAATTTAGTTTACCTGCACTTTAAGGCAGGTAACCAATTTGAGTTAGCAGCGCTTTTGGCTTACCTGCACAAAAATTCGTGCAGAAGTTGGTTGTGCAGCTAAGTCAAAACTACTGTACACAAATGTCAAAACAGAACTGACATTAGGGGCCAATCGAAAAATTTATAGCATTTTCTGATAGGAAGATTACTTTTGCGCCACCTTGTACTATTAATTCCTGGTTCACACACGGCAATTATAATTGCCCAATTCTTCTTCAATTCTCCTTTGAACTTGCTCTTGTGTTCACACAGGAAAAGTTTGTTTCAGCAATTTTCGTATATCAACCTGCAGTATTGAAAATTGCGAATGACAAAACAAAACGGAATTGGAGTACTGGCAATTCTGTACCCCCTATCATTCTCTGTCCCTCCCTATAAACTCAAGAATTGCGCAATTATAATTGCCGTGTGTGAACCTAGTCTAACAATTCGGCAAATCGTTGATTTTGGAACGGAGTACTTTTTAGAAATTTCTTTTTGGGAAAGTCTATTTTGAAAATCATTTAAAACTTCGAATTGTATTTATTTCCTGCCATTTTTTACAAAAATTATTCTTACGATGTTTATGCTTCCAACATCTTATTACAACTATTAAAGAACAATAAATATAATAAATTTGTTTAAAAAATGTAACGGCCTGAATCTCATATTAAAACGGAATGTGATTACCGTTATATCCTAGTATTTGTTAGTATAAATTGTTTCGTTAAGAGTAAGAATAATGGGAGTTGCAAATGTTTTGAACACCTGCATTTTGAATACATCTATTATTATTAATTTTTTTGTTGTTTTAATTTAACGGAATTATTTTTTTTTTTCATTTGTTTAACATAAAACAATGTATGAAGAATATGTAAAAAATAAATATTAGTAACTAAGTGTGATTTGAAGAAATTAAATCAATGAAAACAACAAATGCGATCTCAGTTCCAAATGTTTTGACCACTACTGTATATCATAGGAACGTTAAATGCCGATTTGCTTACTTTCAATGAAATCGAAACACATCAATTTCAAAAAACGACTAAAATCGTATTGAAATTTTTTGGAATGACTCACAAGTTTAAGTGTGAACGTAGTATTAATTAAAATTTTCAAATAAATATATCTTCGATATCTTCGAAATTCAATTGGACATGGTGTAATTATTATTTAGCGTGTTATCTATTATTGGAAAGAAGTTTAAAAATAAAACTATTAAGCTTCAACTTACCAAAACAAATCACGCAAACTTTTAGCAACAGCAGCTAAATAAATACTCAAGTCGCCATAGAGATAAATGGAAATGCACAGATAAAAGAAAACACGACCCAAATCATTAAAAAACAATGCAGCCATTGCACCCAATTCAAATTTTTCCTCCAACTTATAATAGACCAGCGTTGAACCATGAGCATGCAAAGGCATACGTTCCAGACGTGCTGTTGCATCTTGAGATTGTGTCAGTAAAGCGGCGGCGGGATCATCAGTATCAAAATCAGCTTCATTAACGGAAGCAGACGCTGAGATTAATTCCTCTCTAGAATCAAACTGTAATGGAACGTGCAAATGGCAATAAAAATACAAAAATTATAGAAAAATTCCCCAAAATATCAAGTAAAAGAATAAATTTAAATATTATCGAAAAGGGAACAGGGTGCCTACATCATAACTACGTTTAAGAACCTGTAAATTTTGCCACGTTATCACAGCATTTGCGGCCGCCATAGCTTCAATGATAAAGGTGACCGTCATATAGGAGATAATAGCCAATAAAATGATGACAACTAAGGAAAGAAACCAACCCGCCTTGGCAAATATACCGGGTAGAGTTAAGGCACCAGTGCCTACGATTAAATTAAAGATGAATATGAAACCAATCTGCAAAAACAGACAAGCGTTTTAATAAGATATTATTTGTAGGCGTAGTGCTACTTACCCATGTTGGATATGAAGCGGGTGGACTATTAACACCTGCCACAGTGTCCCTTGTAGTAGCTCTACTACTATCAGGCATTTTAAGTGTTTGTTTTTATTTGCCCTTTGTGAAGAGGATGTTGCGAATGGTGCACTGGTTGAAAAATAAATGTGTGTTTAATATGAAATTTTTATCTTTTCTTCATGACCATTGCCCGTATCTTTTTTTTTCTTTTTCTTTCTGGTTATTTTCCTGAGCTTGGTTTGTATTTTGCTATGATGTCTAGCTTATTGTTCTGTAGAGAAATTTTCACTATCTGTATTATTTTTTTCCATTTTTTACTTTGTTGTGTATTGTGCCGATTTTCCTTTCGTCGAATTTCTTCTTTGTTGTTTTTATTGCTATACAAATTGTTTTTATATTTTGCGTTGGTGTTTTTTTATTTACTTGGCGTCTACACGAGACATTACAAAAATGCCAAGGCATGAAATATACAAACAAATTATATAATTAATCGTGTAGACGATAAGTTGCATTACGTCAGTGCTGCCAGATTCTTATCTTCATCATACACTAAATCACCAAAAAATCTTCTAAAATTGTGAGAAAAGAAAAATATGCTTTGGAAGGTACCTATACACTAGCAATATTATTGCACAACTTCTCATGCGGTAATAAATTAATTAGTGTATGGGCTCCTTTAAGTGCGGAATATAATTCGAATATTAATGGAAAAATTGCGCAATAATATTGCTATTGTATGAGTTAAAGTGTTTAATATAATTACAATATTTCTCGTGTCGATTCTTTATCTCTTAATAGCTTAAAGATTCAACAAAAATAAAATTGTGCAATAAAATTGCGAGTGTGTATGGGCTCTATAACAAAGGAAATATGCTGAAAAACATTTAAGATGCGTTTATATAACACTCGAAATCCAGCTCGCTCGAGTATCATATTATCCACTACCATATCATAGACTAACTTGACCGGACACAAAAATTTAAAGTCTGGCAGCACTCAAAAATTTTCTCAAAACTACAATCGATGGCTACTATTCAAAATATCGTGTAAGAATGAAACAAATATATGTATACATAATACAGTGTCTTTAATAACTAATGGGTAATTCAACGATCTTACCCGTTCTCGCAGGTCATTCTGAATAAGTTATTTAAAAAAAATACATTTGCATATGTAATAGAAAGGATGCTAAGATGGCAACACTCTTCCTCTAGCTTTACTATAACATTTTAGTGATGACACCAAAGCGATAACTAGCACGAACTGACATAGCTGCATCAGTGATTTGATTTGAAAATGTTTTTTGTGCCAAGTCGATGACTAATATTTATTTTTGATAAAATAGATCTTTATATTCACAAACATATCGTCATCCTATTATCGGTTTGACCTAGCAACAAGTTTAACTCTGAAGTGAAAAAAAGAGACATCAAGATACACAAATTTATAAAAATAAAAGAGAAAAAAGTAAATTTGCTACAGCTCAGAGTGCTCCGGAATTGTGAGCGTACCTTAAATGGGATCACAAATATTTTTTTTTGATGGGTGCCCGAAAAGGTAAATTCTGAAAAGTACAAAATTGTTCGAAAGTGGTACTGAAAAAAGTACAAAATAGCCCATCACTGAATGCAAATAAAATGAGCACGTGTTAAAAATAATTTCGTTTTCTCTTAAAGTTATTCTCTTAAATTCTCTTTCTATATATTACCGGCTGTTTTTTTATTTTCCTACAAATTCGTTAAACTTGTGTCTTTATCAATTAGGTCCCATCTTAAAATCATGTCTAAACCCATAACATTTGTAACTGGCAATGCAAAAAAACTCGAGGAGTTAGTGGCCATTCTAGGACCCAATTTTCCCCGCCAGCTAATATCTAAAAGATCGATCTACCCGAGTTACAAGGAGAGATTGAAGATATTGCTATTAAAAAATGCAAAGAAGCCGCCAGACAGGTAGATGGTCCAGTGCTAGTAGAAGATACCTGCTTATGTTTCAATGCCCTCAAAGGATTACCAGGTTTGTGAACAAAAATATAACACTTTGGAACTTGTATATATAATCTACATTTTGCTATTGCACTTTAGGACCTTACATTAAATGGTTTTTGGAAAAACTACAACCTGAAGGCCTTCACAAACTAATCGATGGTTGGTCCGATAAGTCAGCACAAGCTGTTTGTACTTTAGCATTCTCCGAAGGCCAAGATTCTGAACCTTTAATATTTCAAGGCATTACAGAGGGAACTATAGTTGAACCTAGAGGCAGTCGTGATTTCGGTTGGGATCCTATTTTCCAACCCAAGGGTTATGATCTAACTTATGCTGAACTACCCAAAGAGGAGAAAAATAAAATCTCCCATAGATTTAGAGCTGTAGATGCTTTTCAAAAATATGTTGGTGCTACTAAATAATAATAGGGAATTGTAAAAGTAATTGGAGTTCTTTAGTGTTAAGGTAACGTTTACATTTACATCTAAATCCCGATATTTCGATATTCACTAATGTGAAGAAACAATGAATCAAATGATGGTTATTTTTAAATAAAACACACAGTTGCATGGCATAACAATATTGCAATGCTATGTCATGTTTATATATGAAGATATATGAACATATATGAAATAATGAAGGAAAGCTACTTATATGTAGCTTTTCTTCATTATTTGTTTTCATAGTGGCGAATATCAATCTCCCGGGATTTGGATGCATTCATTTTAAATACAAGCAAAAGATTTTTTAAAACAAGTTAATTTAAAATTGTTTAGACAATAGGTTTGTTCGACGTTGTTAGAGCGGGTGACCGCTAGAACCTAATTTATACGAAACAATAACAGTTTAGACACAGCTTTGAAACGCTTAATAATAAAATTTGATAACCGTAATTACACACGTGTAACAAAACTAGTTTCCCATATATTCTTAGTTTACAAATAAAAATAAAAAAAATTGAATCGTATATCCAATGCATAAAAAGTTTTATGTTTTTAACGTAATAATGGAGTATAGTTTGGAATTTTGACTGGAAACTTTAAGTAGGATGAAGTAATGACTAATTTGTATTGTAATCGGAAGAAAAGATTTGTTTCTTTTTTAAAAACAACTGTAAAACCATTAGTGAAAAACAACTGTAAAACCATTAGTTTCTACCAATTTTGTCAGTTGTTTAAATAATGAGTAGTTTGTATCGAGTATTTGCCTTTTTTTTGGATAATCGATACTTAAAGGTAACTAGTCAATATTTTCAGAGTTATATTTTGGACAGAAAAAACGATACCAAACTACGACTCCGCTAAAATGGAAGAGTGTCTGCGGAGGAGGACACATGGGGCCACGATCTACATTCTATCTGACAGCCAGGCAGCACTTGGTGCCTTGAGGGCTCAAGATGTGTCGTCGGGTCTGGTTAAGGAATGTATCGACTCCCTAAATCGTCTAGGACTTAACAACTCCTTGACACTGGGCTGGGTTCCTGGCCATGAGGAGCATGAGGGCAACGAACGGGCTGACTGTTTGGCAAACAGCGGAGCTCGTCGACAATTCATTGGCCCTGAACCCTTCTGTGGCGTACCCAATGGGTATGTCAGAGAGAGGCTCAGAAGATGGAGGGAGTCGGAGTTTGGGGCCTATTGGGCCAGATCGCCTGGGCAGCGACAGGCGAGGCTGTTTATATCTCCCTCTGGGGAGAGGTCGCGGAAACTCTTTTCTTTAACAAATGACGAACTAAGGACCGTGGCGGGTTACCTCACGGGACACTGTGGCCTTAGGTATCAATTGTACAAGATGGGACGATCCTCTACGGATACGTGCAGGTTTTGTGAATGTTCGAGGCTCTCCGACAGGAGGGTGCGTTATTTTGGTGGTCGAATAGTGACGCCATCGGACGTTTGGAACTGTTTACCTGGCAGGATAGTTGGCTTCGTAGGGAGCCTGAACCTATAGGGTGCATTCGCTGGCAGCACAAAATACCAACTTCTGGTCGCGGTGCATAGTGCCACTCTAGTCTAATCTAAAGGTGAAAAGTTTAAAGAAGCAATTTGAACAACTAAAATAATAATTAGTAAAAAAGCTTAAAACATATTTTTAAAATTTCAATAAAAGTGAAATTAAACAAAAAAATGTAAATTATTAAAACTAATTTTAAATTTAAAACCGTTAACAGTATCGAATATCCAATTAAAAATGTCGAGTATTGAAAAGTAACCGAATTTACCAGCACTAGTTAGCAATAAAAATTACGAAATTATCCCGGTTAAAATAGTTATATCTAGTCATATATAACATGATTAAGTCATATCTGACTATGAATGATGTCACATTACGGCTAATATTATTATATACAAATACATCTGATAGTTTTTATTGAGACAATATTTTAAATGGTACTTGATATTATTATATGTCTCCAAATCGTACCCCATATTTAACTACATGAGCCATATAATAATAATCCAAATATATATATATAGTAGTGTTCGATATGACCCCAAGTCCTATAAAACTATATTTTTTATTTTATTCTTCATTTTGTAATTTGAAATTTTGACCTATTAATAAATTACAATATTCCACTCCCTTAGGATCACCTTAAATTAGAATTAAAAAAATCCTGATAACATTTTTCTTTAAAAAATTATAATAATTATATCGCACACCCAGTTGAAAATTGACTCAACTCAAAATTTTAATTTTTCGTTTTTATATGTTTAAACTATGCATAATACACTTGTTTATCTATAAAAAAATATCAGTGTATTTTGTTGTTGTTAACTGTTGCTAAAAAACTGTTATGTCTTTCTTTATGTTTCAGTTGGTATAAAGTTGCAAATATTTTTTTTTCGATTTCTGAAAAATTAAAAAGTGGCATTAGAAATCAATTTATCTATACCACGGTCAGTGATTGCACAGAAAATTTCATATATGTAGACGCAATCTAACAAATAAAAACATAACAAATATTACATTATTCAAAAAAAAAACAGGGTCACTGACGAAGGTTCAATACCAGAAACTGCGCAGTCTGATTCAGAAAATTGAAAAATGTAGTTATGAGTTTTAGAAAATACACTCATTCTTCTCTACCACGCCTTTTACAATTAAAATTAAATAAAATTGCATATTAATTATAGTATTAATTGCAATTGTCTGAAAAAGACATTAAAATTCAAACTCAAATAAAAATTTTAAGTTGAGTCACTTTTGAACTAGGTGTTCGATATGTGATGCCATACTGAACATATTTTCCTTATAATTTTTTATAGTATCATATATATTCCCATGCATATTTTTGTAAAGTTCAACATCAAATTAAGTTATATGCAAGTTAAGACTTTACTACATAGGGCTTCACATATGTCCATATTCATTTTACAACGAAATCATTTGCTAGAGATTTATTTTATATAATTTCAAATAAAAAATGTGTACATTTTATAAGACACTGAATTATATATTTTTGAAGCACTAAATTTGTTCTTGATAATTTTTTATCATTTCGTTGTTTCATTTAAAAAAATTTGGTTTTTTAAAATTGTTGATTTCTAGAAATTCTAGACTTAAATATTTTTAAGCATAACTTCAAGTTACAAAAGCATACCTACTATTGGCTAAAAATTTATAAAATCAGATATATTTATATCTAAGAAGATATAAATTAATGTACCGGATAAAATTGTATCAAATTAGATACATGTAGATGACTCATTTTTTTTAGAGAAATTTGTATGTGCTTATATATGGGAACTTATCAAATGAGATATCATTTTATTAGACTCCATATTAACGTTTTTACCCGCCCGAGTAAAACAAAAAAAAAAAAATATGATCTTATGTTTTTTCATCTTAAATATATTATAATATGTGATTGTATATGGTGTCATGCATGTCCATATATTATTATATATTTCTTATGTGGTAACATATATAACGATATATTGTTAAATATTAACCTTTATCAATTAAGATATTAAGCATATATGCTATATATAATAAGATATGCTAGATCTGTTTTCATATATAATTATACCATCTACTATATAACACATGGTAACATATAAGCTTTATAATTTAAGATATAATATATACTGTCTTATAAAAAATATTTTTGTGTGTTATATAAGATATGCTTATATATGGTGCCATATGAATAATGCAATTCAATATATGAGACATAATTATTATATATTATATATCTTAAATTTTTTTTATATTTTTATTAAAAATAATATGTATATATCATGGGATATAAGTAAATCCAATTTAATCTCAAAATATCTAATTCTATCTACCAAAAATTACTTATCTTTTTAGATCAAAGTAGATCTAAATTCATCTAAAGGAATATTTTGCGATCCATCAGGAATTAGATATTTTTGAATGCCCCAATATTGAGATCAATTTTGATCTAACTTAATGCGGTAACATATTTGAGAGATATAATCGAATATCACTGGATACCCCAATATTGAGATAAACTTGAATAAGAATAAATATCGATCTATATCAATGAGATCTGATTTTACAAGCAAACAAAAAAAAAACGGGGGAATATTATCGAAGTGTTTAATAATTATCCAACTATATAAGTTTCAAGTTAGTTTTACAAATTTCTTGTAAAATATATGGATTTTTTTTAGAAATTTTTTACTAGGCTTGTAAATATTTTACTAGAACTTTGTAAAACTTACTTGAAACTTACTTATGTATGTAGTTATATAATTACAGAGCACTTCGATAATATTCCTGCAGTTTTTTCTGCGTGTAACTTGTTTTCGATCGAGTGAATAAAAAAAATCAATTAAGTTTTTTTTTTTTATAAAATTCGTTAGTATTATTCAAATAACAACAAAAAAAAAAATAAGAAAATACAGTTTCTAGTAAAAATAATATAAAAAAAATTTGTGAAAATTTCTTTTACTGAACATTTTTCTGAGGAAAAAAACCAATTAATGCTACTTTTTCAATCAACGTGTTTTGGAGAAAAATATATTTTGTACATGTTTTTCCACACTCAAAAAAGTTTGAAAATGACAGCAAAAACAACTGTAAATTCAGTTAAAAAGGCGAAAAAGGTAACTACTGTTAAAATAACAAAAAATTTAGTAATTTTTAGCTGTTGAAAAACAACTAACAAATGCAGTGAAAATAGCTGACAATGTCGTAAAAATAACTGACAATTTTTTCTATAAACATTTTGAAACAACTACATATAAAAATTGGTAAAAACAACTGTTTTTAACAGTTATTTTTTTGGTATTTTAAAAAATACTCTTAAAGTTCTATAATTAAAGAGGGACGCGAATAAGGGTATACAGACCATACAGTAAATTCTTCAGGAGACGAGAAAAACTTAGAAAATTGTCAAAACTTGATATTTTTAAATATAACTTTAAATACATTTATCAATGTGCTAAATTTTATATAAAAAACTAAGTAGAAGTTGAAAAAATTTAAACTCGAAAATTAGCAAAATATGGAAAAACGGTATACCAATTTGTTTTTGAAAGCATGTTGGAAAAATTATTATTTGGTACGGTATTTAATATCCGATTTTGACGATAATTGGACCGTATTACCAGAACAGCATTATTTATAAGTTAGAAAAGTTTTTTTCTTTTAATTACAATAAAAATTTGTATATCTTATATCCTGTTTAAAATGCAAAGTCAAAATTCCAAGCGGTATTCCAGTTATGACGTTTTTATGCATTTTAGAGACAATAAAATTTTCCAATTATTTTGAATATTATCAATAATAACATATATAAACTAAACGAGAATTTTTAAAAACTCGACATAATCTTCTGTTTTTAAATACCTAACAAAAATTTACTGTTTTTACTGTTTTGGTAGTTGTTTATTTAAATACTAAAGTAACTACTCAAAATAACTGTTCTGAAGTGCAGTAATTTTGGTTAGTTAGTTATTTTTTGAAATGACTGTCTAAATTAGTCCTTTTTTATTTTCTCATAGAAAAATTTCTACAATAGCAGTTAAAACAACTACTACTGTCTACTACGCGAATGACCTACATGTAGTTACTGTAAGAATATTCTGAGTGTACACTTTAATTGTCATCCTCCTTTAAAGGTTTGAAAAATTGATTCATAGAGTAATATAATTTTGACCTTGCCTTAAAAGTTGAAAAAAAAACAATAAATTTAAAAATTCTATAAGTCTATATAAAAAAAATATATGAAAAAAGTTGATTCCTACTATACTTTAATTGTCTGCAAATTCTATGTCATGTTTTTAAAAAAAATTCAATCAGGGTATGTGAAAATTATAGAACTTTTAGTGTATTTTTGTTAAAAAAAAATATTTTTTTGTTTCAATTACCATACAAATTTGTATTTCCTACATCCTACTTAAAATGCATAGAAAAAATTCCAAATGGCACTCCAGTTATATCATTTGAAGATACAAGAAAATGAGGCCGAACAGTGAATTCATTGCTTAACTACAGACTTTTCTTCAAATTTGAAACTCAAAATAGCATCTAATCAGTCCAATAAACATTTTTCCATCCGCCAAATTTGTCCATAATGCTTTAAAATACCGAATACAGACCAAATGCATTTTCTGGCCGAACTGTTCGGTCGGACACTAGTAATTTTTGACAATAAATTTTATTTAGTACAGTGTTATTTTAACGTCATATAGACAGTCCAGTTAATTTTTAATTAATATGCATTTGACAAATTTAATTTAGTAATGTTGAGGTTAAGAAGAAGAATAAACGTTTTTTTCCAAAAACGCTATTCATTTTTAAATCAGACGTCATCAGTGATTTTCCATTTAAATTGTATTATTATTTGTGTATTTATAGTTGTCAGATTGTCTCTATATGATAAATTGTTCAACAACCTGCGGCTGTAAGAATCAAACCTGCGCTCTTCTTACATTACAAACGTAACAATACCAAGTCCTGTTCGTTTAACGATCACTCCCAAGTATGGCCTCGAATGGAATGCAGCTTAAATTACAGTTTTCTTTCCTATTAGCTTTTCTGTTATTGTATATTATCCTCAGAGGTGACAACACTAACAAACACAAATATTCTATTTTTAGATTTTTGTTTATTTTTCTAATCTCCTCCGTCTTTATTTTTAAATTTCAAAAATATGTGGTTTATTTGATTCATTTTCGACTCACAGTATAAGAACCCTTAAAAATGTATAAATTTTTTTTATGTAAAAATAGTTAAAAAAAAAAAAACTGTACACTAGTGTAATTGATGTGCTTTTTTTAATCTTAATTAAAATATGTCATTTTAGTAATAACTTAGTGATAAAAAAAAAACATTTTCCTTTTTAATTTGAAAGAATTGTAATCCCATAAAAAGTAACGTTAAATATATGAAACACAATCAGTACACTTTAAATTGTATTCGAAATAAGAACTTACCAAGAACTACAATAAAATTTCAATTATGAAATTTGGTAAGTACTGAGAGTTGCTTAATTTATTTTAAACTTACAGCTATAGCTGTTTAATAGGATTAAATTAACACAAAAGAAATAAAATTACAAAAAATTTAACTTTCTGCAAAAAAAAAATAAATAAAAATTTACTCAAAAAGCTAAAAATTAAAGTAAAGTTTTGCTCAAAAATGTATATCGGCGATTTCACCAAAGAACGATCAAAATAGGTAATTTTTTACCTTGATTCTTGCGATTTCAATAAAATTTTGAATTCAGAAACTCTATGAAATCAATTAAAAATTGACGTTTTTAGTTTTTCAAATTTCGGCAAATCCACGGTTTTTTTAGTTTTATTGAAAAATGAAATATATGCATACTAGGGCGGGTCGATTTAAAAATCGCTCAACGTTCAAGGAAAATCGTATTCTAGGGATCAAAATAAGAAACTTTGCCGAAGGATCCATACCTCTAAAACGAATTCTGATGTCCCGACTTTTGACCAGTAGGGTCAAATTTTGAAAAAGCCCACTTTGATATTTCAGAAAGTAGGAGGAATCTCTCCAAGATTATGGGAGCTACTTCTTCTTCGGGAGACGCGCTAGGAGATTAATGCATAAATCATCATTCTAGGTAACCGTTAAGGGGTTAAAATATAAGTTGAAAGAGGGTCTTTTTAGCCGTGTTTTTATAGCAAAATGTACAAATCTCGGGATAGAAATATTTCAGAAAGTAGGAGGAGTCTTTCCAAGATTAGGGTCTCTATTTCTTCTCCGGAAGACGCTCTAACAGATGAATGTATAAATTATATTCGATTGGGTTGGATTCGATTGGGGCACTCTAAATGGGTCAAAGTGCGATTTTTCAAAAGTCGGGACATCAGAATTCGTTTTAGAGGTATGGTTCCTTCGGCAAAGTTTCTTATTTTGATCCCTAGAATACGATTTTCCTTGAACGTTGAGCGATTTTTTTGCCTCCATACAAATCGACCCGGCCTAATGCATAATGCGCACAAGTTGGAACATTCGTACACTCAGGAAAAAAAGTTTCATCAAATTGATGATATTATTTCATAAATCGTTTGTCATCAATTATTCATCATATCTATGAAGTTTTCATAAATATGTATGATGCAAAGTTTCATAAAAATGTATGACAAATGTTTCATAGACCTTCTTCATTTCATAAACTTTTTGAAAATAAAGTTATCCTAGTTTAAATATTTTTTTTAATTAGAAAATAAAATTTGCAATTTAGACTTTTTTAAACTCAAAAACTATCAGAAATTATTCCGGGTCTGATGTGGTTTGTCTGCAGGAAATGACTGCCTTAAAGATAAGAAATCTCCCAAATTTAAAAGATGCTACAAAGTCTATATGGACCGCAAAGTCTATAGGATCATCACTATTTAAATTGCAAAAAGAAACGCATTTTTTATGCAATTTGTTTTTCAAATGCACTTTTCACAAATTTCGCCATTCTCGATTTAGACAAACGATGCATATTTGCAAAATATGGAATTTTTACTATAAAACAACACTCGTTTTTTTGTTTCCATAGAAGAAACAACAATTTGATTTTTTTCAAAACCAAAAGATTAAATTTAAAAATGTAGTGTAAAGGCCCCATTTAAATGTCTCTCTTTTAAAAACTATACATTAAAAGTTTAAGACTTTTTTCTGTATTTGAAAATTAAACTTCTCTTCAAAATAATATGTTTTAAAAATTTAGTTTTTAACCCTTCCAACCCCATGTTTCTTTCTATAAAAAATCTTATATTGGATAGAAAACGTGGGCTTAAAAGGGTTACAAATTTAAGTTTTTAAATATTTTAGTAAACTCTTTTACCTATCAAGTACAGAAAAAATCTTTTTGGCAAAAATTGCATATTTCGCAAATATGAATTGATTTTTTTAAATCGAGGGTGGATTTAGAAAAATGCATTTTAAAAATATATTGCATAAAAATGCATTTTCTTTTAAGGCTGGAAAACAATTTTAATCCGCAGTATAGAAGTAGAAGAGTGTACAATTCCAATGCATTTTACATGATATGGATCCGATATATATTAAATAAACTACGAATGTTCTAACTTACACACTTTTTGGATATTTTGTATTTAAAAAAAAAGAAAATCGCAAATAAAACCATGGCTTTTTCGAATATCGAGAAAATAAAAACGTCAATCTTTAAGTGGCTCCATAGAGTTTGTGCGTGTAAAATATTATTTAAATCGGAAGACCCAAGGTCAGATTTTGGCTGATCTATCGTGGAATGACCGATATATAATAATTTTCCGGAACGTACAAACTAAAAGAAAAAACAAATAGTGGGAGAATTGAAAATAATTAGTGTTCCGACTTCACATAAACAAAATTTAAATTTCCGAAATTTGTATTTCCGTGTAATTTAACTCTTCATAAGGGGTAATTCACACGCTATCCACCCATATCTACTATTTCCCAGTATTAGTAATACTAATTGCCAAAATATTTGTAAATTCTATTTTGAAAGTGACATTTCGTATCATCAATAATAGGAAACAGTAGATATGGGTGGATGGGTAGATAGCGTGTGAATCAAGCTTAATACATATAAAAAAAAATCTTTGAATAATATTTTGTCTTTCTAGTTTTTGTTTTTGCTTCCATACTTGCATTGGTATATTATACCATTGCTGTTGACGAAGGCACCCCACGTTATATATATCCAACTACTCCAGCTTTAGCTACCACTTCTACTGTTTATCCTTCACCACCAACTTTGCCAGTTAATCCACCTTCTGATAGAGTTCCTGCTCCTCCTTCACCTCCAACTGCTGCTCCTGGTATACCTTTTCCACCCACAGCAATCCCGTCACCACCATCATTAGTCATGACACCACCATCTGAGCACAAGCCGATCGTTTAAAAAAGAAAAATTGTAAAATGTTTCAAAATTTGAATTTTAATTTTTTAGATTAAAGCAAAATTAACTTACAAATTAAATGTTTTTGTTTTAATACTGCATTTACAGCCACTACAGAAAATTACAGTTAAAACAACTGTTAATTCAGTTAAAAAGGCGACAAAGGTTATAATCGCTAAAATAACTAAAAATTTAATTTTTTTTTTAAATGTTGAATAACAGCAAACAAATTTTGTAAAAATAACTGACAATTTTTTACTACAAAAACTTGGAAACAACTGTTAAAATTGTTAAAAAACTACTGTTTTTTAACAGTTATTTTTTCGGTATTTCAAAAATATTTTTTTTTTCAATTGCAATAAAAATTTGTGTTTCCTACATAATACTTAAAATCAGTAACTGTTACATGTTTCAAAAATACAGTACTTTTTCAGTTGTTTTTTAAATAACTGTCAACATATTTGTTTTGTATTATTTTATAGAAAAACTACTGTAATTGTAGTTAAAAAACACAACTACTGATTATATAGTAACTGTAAAACAATTTTGAGTGTTATAATTAGAAAATGTCATTGTAAAAACGTAATAACTGGAATACCGTTAAGAATTTTGACTTAAAATTTTGAGTAGAATGTAAGAAATAAAATTGTTTTTTGGAATCGAAAGAAAAACTATATTTTTATTAAAATATATGTTTTTAAATACTAAAAAAATAACCGTTAAAAATAGTTTTTTTTTATGACACTATTAGCTATTTTTACTGCATTTGCTAGTTGTTTTTAACAGTTAAAAATAATTGAGTTTTTAGTTATTTTAACGGTAGTTACCTTTGTAGCCTTTTTAACTGAATTTATACTCTTATTTTCAGAGGATTAAAATTTTCATATTTTATCTTAATATATGATCTACAGAATAATTCATTAAAATCTTATTAAGAGCCACATAACAATATGGCGCCCAACGTTGAGCTTAGTGTTCGCAAAAAAAACGTTTGGCAATAAAACAAAGTTTAATATAAATTCTTGTTGATAAACTAAAATAACATTTATTTTGCTTGGCATTTATAATTATACGGGTTTTGTATGTTGTATTGTAAAAATAGAGACGTAAACATTTTTGCATTAGATTTATGAATTGTCACTGGAATTCCATTGAAACTTTTCATTGATATAATGCAGTTTTTCATAAAATTTAATATTATTTATTAAAAATTTCATACGACTAATGAAAAAATTTCATTAAAAATAGTTTCATTAAAACTATGAAGCTTTTTCATAAAGTTTAAGACATTTTCCAATCATATTGTGAAGAAAAAATTTCATTAAAACTCGTCCAAGAAATTCTCTCTGTGTAGTACACGAAACAAAGGTACAAATATTGTATCGTACTATCTATCATCTATTCTTGTATATTTTAAAACAAAATTTGACAATCTCTATTTTTGATACGACCATATAACATTTATTTAGTACACCCATTGTGAACAACCTTTATGTACAATAGATTGGTTTTTAAATTTTTTTTTATTGAATCGTATGTGTCTAAATTGTTTTGAGATTTTTGTATTACTTAAGTCATTTAGTCATTTAATTTACTTAAATTTATTAATTATTAAATACTGTAAATTGTAAAATGAAACAAAAAGAAAATAAAATCACTTAAAATTATTTTAAAACTGCATTTAAGGCAATAATTGTTCTTCATCAGGATGTGGTAAATGGCTTGAAGTAACAACTTTAATAGGACCTGAAGAATTTGAAGGTTTTTTAGGATCATAACCATATAAAAATATCGATGCTATAACTAAAGCAGCACCCAAAGTAAACTTTAAAGTTAAATTAAAATTAAAAATATAAATAGAAGCCACACAGGATATAATAATGGCCAAAGAGGTGGCAAAACCTTTTAAAATATTATCAGCATATTTTACGACAACAGCAACAATTAAGCCTCCACCAGCCTGGAGAACTACCAAATACCAAATGAATAAATCGTAGCCAAAAAAGAAACCATATTCGAGTATTTTCGAAGCATCACTAACAAAACAGGTTATGAAACCAAATGGTATACTCAGCAAAGACAACTGAACATTACGCATCCATACCGAAATTTCGGCCCCTTTAAGAATCTTTTCAAAGTATATACCAGCAAAACCGGATAGGAAGCAAGCACCCAAGGCTGATAATAAACCCAAAATACGATTTTGTTCGGGACCTTCAGTGGTAGCTGATGCTACTTCCGCAGCTTCGGTAACAGTTTGCGCTAGTTGTACTAAAATTACTCCCAATAAAAGTAATACTAATGCACCCCATTGTGTTGACAATAGCTTTTTTCTCAATATAACTACAGCAAACATGGCGGTAGTTAAAATTTTCAATTGATACGTTACTTGGTAAGTAGCAGCATCTAAATGTGAGGCCGATACATACAAAAGATTATTTTGTACAATATACACCAGCGAGGGTACACAGACTTTTAACGTATCCATGGGATTCGCAATAATTGTCGTATGTAAAGATTTGGCGAATTTTGGAACATCTTTTCCTTCTTCATTAAAGACCAAAAATAGACACGTTATTAGTTTAACAACTTCAGACATAAGAACAGCTGAAAAAATATTAAGAGAAGAATTATTTTTATAAATATTTTTTTGTTTATATATAAATTGTTTACCAAAATAATACAATGCACTAAATTAAATATTTGTTGTTTAGTTTGAATAAAACTTTTATGTAGAGAAAATGAATGGTAGGATGAATAAATATTTTGTTTTGCTGTTGTTAAATAGTTTTTTTTGACAAAATTTTAATAAATTTTTGTAATAAAATGAAAAATTGTATATAAAGCTATTTAAAATGTATTAATTCCCTAATTCCCTTTTTTTTGGGTTCAATTTATCAAAACGCTTCCAATATTTTTTTTTTCAAATTTCTTCATAAAACTTAATGGATTCAATCACCAAAGAATACCTTCAAATCCAGTTCAATTCAACTTTTGGTCAAGCATTTTATTCCATACTCAATGAATTCTTCTTGAATTTATTCTTGGCCTCCATGGATGGTGAAGTTAAAAGTTAGAACAGAAACAAAGAATATGCAAAACAACACAGGACATCGAAGAATTAGATCGAAGAGGAAGATTTATGCAAACTCTACCCCATATCAGAGGTTCGAACTCTGAAGCTTTGAAATCATCAAGGCAAACATTTATTTTCATGCAAAATAAAGTTTATAAAGAAAAAAACAGCATATTTGTGGATTTGTCGATGTGAAAAATAGGAAAAAATGGGTATTGTTGCGATTTTTAAGGCACCGGATGCATTTTTTCGGGTAGGATTGTTCCGCATTTTTTCTCCTATTCAATATCTATTACTTTGCTTCTGACACAAAAGATATATTCCGTACGGTATACCGAGATATAACCGTGTGAAAATATAGAAAAAGTGCTAAAAATCAGCCTTGAACAAAAAAATTAGTATGGACATTAAATTATTACTGTAGCCAACTTCACAAAACGAATAACGCAGAAGTTCTTATTTTTGGGGCTTCCTTTTCGTGAAATTCCCAGAATTGAGTCCCAAAATCATGTGTTGAAAAATGTTGTACTGTGTTATCTTTCGAATAAAGTAAATTTCATGTCAATTAAAAAAAAATCATCTTTGTTTTATTCCATTTCAAAGTTCTATATCTCTATAAAAAACACACTTTATAATAAAATAAAAAAATACTTCAAAAGCTATCTTGGATACTTTTTTTTTTTATTTAGAAAACAAAGTGCCTACAGTCTTCAATTATAAAAATCTATGATTGTGCGCCCCGGTAGGCTAGTTGGTAGCGTGCTGACTTATCAGTACAAGGGTCGTGGGTTCGATTCCCACCAGACACTGGTCTGTTTTCGCTACAACGCGCCGTAGGCCATAGTAGCTAGTGCTCGGTTAGGGTAATAGTACAAGGTGGCGCAAAAGTAATCCTCCTATCAGAAAATGCTATAAATTTTGCGATTGGCCCCTAATGTCAGTTCTGTTTTGACATTTGTGTAGTAAACACATGCGAAATACACGTTAATAAACAATGTTACACTGCTCCAGAACGCGGAATATTGGTGACTATTTATTTGACCAATAATCGGTCGGTGACTTTGGCACAAAGTGAATTTCGTGGCAGATTTCCTGGCCGTCCAACGCCTACTGGTGAAACACTGCGACGTTTAGCCGCTCGCCTCGAAGAGACTGGCACAACACGAGATGCTGCCAGGCGTGGCAGACCCCGGAGTAGCCGTTCTGCAGAGAATATTGCTGCTGTAGCCGAGGATGTCATGAAAGCGCCGTCGACATCGACCAGACGACTTGCCACGCAAATGGGTATCAGCCGATGGTCTTTACAGCGAATTTTGGTACAAGATTGGAAGATGTTTCCGTACAAAGTCTAGACGGTGCATCAGCTGTTAGCTGCTGACCGCCAATCGCGTGTAACATACGCTCAAGCCATCCTTAATCACCATCAAGAGGAAGATGATTTTTCATCAAAAATAATCATGAGTGATGAGTCCCATTTCCATCTTAGCGCGTACGTAAATAAGCAAAGTTTACGCTTCTGGGGCACTGAAAATCCGCGTGTAACCCACGAAGAGCCATTACACCCGCTCAAAGTCACTGTATGGTGTGCTGTTTTCGCTGGAATAGTCATCGGACCTTTTTTCTTCGAAGACGTCGCGGGACAAACGGTTACTGTGAATGGTGAGTGCTACAGAGCAATGATCAACGAGTTCTTTTTGCCGCAACTTTATGAATTGGGATTGGAAAACATGTGGTTCCAACAGGACGGTGCAACGGCACACACTGCACGTGCCACAACCGATATGCTGGAGGATGCATTTCCCGGGCGCCTAATCTCCCGTTTTGGCGATTTGCACTGGCCAGCAAGATCGCCTGATTTGACCGCTCCAGACTTCTTTTTGTGGGGCTTTTTGAAGTCGCGGGTTTATGTCAACAAGCCTCAGACTCTTGCAGCTCTTAAAGACAATATCCGTCAAGAATGTGAGGACCTATCGCCGGAAGTTTTGGCCAAAGTGATGGAAAATGCCATAAAAAGGGCTCAAATGACAATCAACTGTGGCGGCGGCCATTTACATGACATCATATTCTCGACTTGATGTAAAAAAAATTAAAATACCAAATAAAAATAATCCACGAGAAGAATCAAAGTTTTTCATTTTTTTTTAATTACAGCCAAAAAACATCGGAAGGTTATTTTTGCGCCACCTTGTATATAATTTGTAATTATATGATTATTAATTAATAATAAAAAAAAAAAAAATCTATAATTTAGGAACCATAATTTGATATCTTAAAGAATGAATTCATTTAAATCTCTTAAACATACTATCGAGATATTTACGAGTAGACTGATAAGAAACTATTTTAGAGATTTTTATCTTAAAAGTATCGTTTTAATTTATTCTTATTAAAAAGAGTGCCGTTTCCAAATTTCTGATTGGGATATTCAATGTTATAATAAACTAATTACAATTTCAAATACATCCTTCAATAAGTGTAGGGTATCAATAGTATATCAAACATCAACATAAATATTTACTCACCCGTTGAACTGAAGAATATATCACCTGGCCGTGTTCTGGCATAACGCATGGATAAACCCAAAATGGCATTTTGTAATGTTAACGTAATTAAACTAATGTATTTTAAATGACTGGCATTCACTAGAAACCAGATATAAACAAATAAAAAGTAATTAATTATTATTTTACACAATACTAAAGTAATTTTTGTTGTTATTTACTCACTGTGTATATTCATGATGATGATGATTTGGTTGGTGTCTGGTCTGCCTGTCTTCTTCGTCAATTTACCACAATTTTTCTTTGAAAATTCTTAACACCCCGAATAAGTTTTTATTTATTCTTAACAAATACGTCTCGTTTTTTACACTTTATTTGCTTTTCTTTAGTTATTAAATAAACAACATGTGTAACATTTTATAAATTATAATTTGTAACAATCTTTTTAATAAATAAATAAAATTTAAAAAGAAGAAAATTGTATGAAAATAAATTTTTACTTCTTTTAGTTCAACCTGTAAACTACTCTTTGAGACTACGTACAACTCTTTACTGTGCATCCACGTAAACAAAATGCAAAAAAAAATATACAAATTGAAATGAGCAAAGAAAGAGTCGCTACTAAAAAATCTCTATTTTTTATACTCTCTTGTGCATTGTATTTTCGTATATTTCTTTTAGTGTTGATATATGAAAGGTACTAAACTAAAATATGTACTTTTATACGCATTTTAAAATGTATTCAAAAAGTCTGTTGGTACAATTTTTTTTTTTTTTTAAAGAGAAGCAACACTCAGGAAATTCTTCCTATTAATGTGTTGCTTTCTTTGGAAAGGGGATAGTGGAGAGATGAAAGGTGGTGAAAGATGGTGAAAGATGTAGGGCTTCAAACATGGCAACACTGTAATTGCGCGAGATGATAAGCTTAGAACGGTTGTTGCTCGCCACCTGATGTAGAGTTGGTGAATTTATTGAAGCTTTTTGTTTCATAGCCCTGATTCTTTATTTTACGTTGGTGGGGTTAAGTGCTATGAGAACACCGAAGGTGTCGTCACCGGGAATCGAACCCGTGACCATCTGTGTAACAGTCCAACGCGCTAACCATTACACCACAACGCCCTACAATTTATTGAAAATGTCGGTTAAAACAAAGCTATGTATATGCATTTAAAAAGACGACAAAGGTATTTATTTTAAAAATAACTAAAAATGTAGTTATTTTTATGTTTTAAACAACAACTAAAAATGTGGTTATTTTTGAATTCTAAAAAAACAATAAATAAATGCAGTAACAATAACTAGCGTTAAAATAACTGATAAATTTTTATAACTAAAATTTTAAAACAACTAGTTAAAGTCTAAATTCCAAACGACACTCCAGTTATAGCATTTTATGCATTGGAGATATAATTAAATGTTCTAATCATTATTTGCAAACCATGAATATACCAATAATAACAAATACCGAGGAAAATTTTTGGAACTCCTTTTAAAATTGCTAGTTCCAGAACTACTTGTAGGAGAGTTATATCAGGTTTTTTAATACATGATATACAAAAATGGTATAAAGTAGGGTGCTTTTAGTTTTCGACAAACATTTGATAATGGCGCAATAAATATTTAATATATATTGATCAAAAAGCTCTAATTTTTCACCTTCTTAGAAATATATTTTTTATAGTACTTGCAACGGCACCTAAACACACTACTCTTACCCTTTTTCGGTTTCTGCGTTTTTAGGATATCTTATTTTGTCCTGAAATTATCATCGGCTAAACTTGGTAATAAGTTTGAATTTTTTAAAATTTTACACTGCGGGTCTATAAAATTGCAGTTACAACCTCAATTTCAATTTACAATATTTTCGTAAGGAAATAAGTTATCTTTGAAATTCAAAAACTGAAATAAGGTTATTGTGTTTAGGTGGCGTTACAAGAATTATGAAAAATATATTTCCAGGAAGGTGGAAAATCGTAGCATTTTGATCAAACACGACACTTTTAATATAATAAGTTGATGATACAACTCGAAAGCTTGATGCCGGAAAGTGATTTTGAGAAGAGATTTGGACTCAACGTAAGGTACCCTTTAGAAAAGTATACTTTAGTTCTATTGTCCAATATTTTTCGGCCTGAATCTTTAGGTATAAGAAGTACTTACATGTACTCACGAGTGCTCCCCATTGTATATCATAAAAGTTGACGTACACGAACAAATTGGATTTCAATTAAAACTGAATTCCTTTTGTAGCATTTATACTATATTGTTAAATAACTGAAAACACTTTCTGTTATTCCATTTTTGTAATTTTCTTTCATTTCAGCACAATTTTTGCATACAATTTTTTTTTTTTAATTTTTCATAATCAAAGCAGAAGAATGCAATAAGAATAGGTTCTAGAACCAGTTGCCAGAGAGACAATTTCAAACAAAAATCACGGATACAAGAATGAGTTCTAGAACCTTTCTATAGAACTAGTACCTGTTCTTCAAACACTCCAATGTGTCAAAAACAAAAATCATAAACTAGTTGTGGAACTAATACAAATTTTGTTGGGTATAAACTAAACAAGAATTTTTAAAAACTCGACATTTATAGTAATTTTAAATAACTAACAAAAATTTACTGGTTACAGTAAAAATATTGTGTTGGTAGTTGTTTATTCACTCAAAAATGTTTGACAGTAGAACTTACTGAAAATTTCAGTTAAAATAATGTAAATTCAGTTAAAAATGCGACAAAGGTAATTAAAATAACTTAAACTATGAATATACCGATAATATTAAATGCAAACAAAACAATAATTCATATATTTAGTTAGAATATTGTTCTATCTCAAGTCCAAAAATCTAATATATTTTGATATTCGATTTTATTTTCTAAACAAGAATTTTTAAAAACTCAACGAAATTTAGTATTTTGAAATAATAACAAATATTTACTTTTAAACCTTGAAATCCCCGAGAATCAAAATGCTCTAAAAAAAATTTGCCAACGGATATCCGTAATACCTAGCTTATTTAATACTTGAAATGTGCTTAATGAAATACTTGACAGCAAACACTAGGTTTTTGATTTTTGTTGAATAAAATTTTCGAAAATGCAAAAAAGTCACTTTGAGGTACCCCCAAAATATTTATTAATTTTTTGACACAAAGTTAGGGTAAGTTAGCGATTTTCTGGGAAAGTAATATTTTTTATCTGAGTAGTTATGATTAAACCCAACACAAAAATTATTTATATTTTTTTAATTTTGAAGAAAAAAAATTTGTAATTTTTTTTAAATTATGCCCATTTTTCCAAGGGGCCCGATTTTCAAGAGCGATGCGGGACATCTTCCCGTTATGCTAGAACTCTAATTTTTTGCATGGTGAATTTTTGTACCCAAACAAATATTTTAAGAGGGAGTACAGTCAAAATCTCGTTTTTATTTTTCGCCCATACAACGAAAGACCACCCTAGTACCCACACTTATGTGTTACTACGCGTACCGGTTTTGGGCCCTTTAAGTCCGACCTCCTTAACCGAAGATAGTAACAAATTTTCTTTTTTAATTATGGAGGGGACCACCTACTTTATTTATTTTTTAGGCCCCATAAAGTGCAGTTTAGCCAAATAACCTACTGCTCTTTAGCTTTTATATTAAATAACTGTCATAATAACTGTTATATGTTATTTCATATAAAAACAACTGTATTCGCAGTTAAAAACAACTAGTGATTACTACACAAACAACTATCATATAGTAACTGTAAAAACTTTTTTGAGTGTAGATTAATGAAGATTTCATAATAAATTGTTAGAATAGCGTCCTTCTTTTAGCTTTTTGCAAGCGCCTTTGCTTTTACCAAAGTGTACCAGAATGGAGTACAAATACTGTTCCATTTGTACCGGCATTATCATTCCCGTTATGTTACTCAATTCTAGTTGGTATTTTAAAGATAACATTTGATGCCGCATTCGTGGTATGATGGATAAATAGCTGTGTTTATTTGACATGCCTATCAAAGTTATTTCGAACAATTCGCTCATTAGAAGAATAAAGTAAATACGTTAAAAAAGTCAAAATCATTCCACATAACATTGATATATTAGTCTCACAAACACAGCTGGGTATACAGTTGTTGTTAAAAAATGAAAGAGTAGAACTTCCGCTAGTTTATTTTTGTAAATTGAAAGATAAAATTTCAAAATTATTTGATAATTTTAAATGTTTGATAAAGAATGTAGTTTGTTTTTGCAAAATTGAAAACTTTAAAATAATTTATGAATAATTAAAATCGCACATTTAGTAAAAACTACATTATTTCGAAGTCTGTAAACTTTTAACAAAACAACTTAAGTCGATTTGAGAAATTTTGTTTAAATTCTTTAAAGTCTTGCCCTGACGAAAAAATTATATGTACATCGATGTACCCTCCTAAAAATGAACCTTGGACTTTTCTAAGATGACATTTAAAATATTTCGGCTCCAGCTTTGACCTCTCGTGAGCTGGACCATTTTGAAAAAGTGTTAATTTTTGCATGTTTTGTTAATTTGAGAATCTGTTTCCTTACCAACATATACAATATGGGTATCATAAGAAAGGTTTTTTTAAGGCGCGTCCAACTGTATATACAATTTGTCCAAGGATGATCATCCATGTCCTTTTTTTAAGGATATTCTGTAAAAAAAAACGGTTTTTGAGTTTTTTGTTCGGGGTTGTGTGTAATAAAAATGCCAAATTAACATATTTTGATCTCTAGTCGATTTAATTAAATACGGGTCTCAGCTTTTTTTGAAATTCGTGCTAGTTCGCGTTTTGACAACAATGCAATGGGGTGGTAACTCTTCGTTTTAAATAGGGCAATATGGGTATCAAATTTTTTCTTTTGCCAAACACATCATCTTTGTATGTAAATATTTTAGATTTTTGCAAATTAGATGCATTTTACACGGTGCTCTTGAATATATATAAATATAATTTTGTGGTAACTCTAATATGATAGCGGATTTAGTTTCTAGATCATGTATGGATGAAAATAGGACTAAAAAAAAAAAAAAATGATCCACGACTTTTTGTAATTTGCGAAAAAAATATGCCGCCAAAAAGTCGTGGATAATTTTTTTTTTCTTTCTTTAGTCCTATTTTCATCCATACATGATCTAGAAACTAAATCCGCTTTCATATTAGAGTTACTACAACATTGAATTTATTTATATTTCAGAGCACCGTGTAAAATGCATCTAATTTGCAAAAATCTAAATTATTTACATACAAAGATGATGTACTTGGCAAAAGGAAAAATTTGATACCCATATTGCCCTATTTAAAACGAAGAGTTACCACCCCATTGCATTTTTGTCAAAACACGAACTAGCACGAATTTCAAAAAAAAGCTGAGACCCGTATTTAATTAAATCGACTAGAGATCGAAATATGTTAATTTGGCATTTTTATTACAAACAACCCCGAACAAAAAATTCAAAACCCGTTTTTTTTTACAGAATATTTTTAAAAAAAGGACATGGATGATCGTCCTTGGACAAATTGTATATACAGTTGGACGCGCCTTAAAAAACCTTTCTTATGATACCCATATTGTATATGTTGGTAAGGAAACAGATTCTTAAATTAACAAAACATGCAAAAGTAGACCCATTTTCAAAATGGTCCAGCTCACGAGAGGACAAAGCTAGAGCCGAAATATTTTAGATGTCATCATAAAAAATACCAATGTTCATTTTGAGGGGGGTACGTCTTGCACGAATTTCGCTTTCATACAACTTGAGTCGTTCTAATGTACATATATACTTCTTTTTAGAATATTAATAAAAATTTGTATTTTCTATACTTTAAAAGTTGTACAGAGACTACATGACAGTTGCTTGTGTAGTAATCAGTAGTTGTTGTTGTTAACTGCAATTACAGTTGTTTTTATATGAAATAATACAAAACAACTATTATGACAGTTATTTAAAAATACAACTTGAGTAAAATACTGTTTTTATGGAACAGTTGTTTAAAGCAGTTATTTCAGTATTTAATAAACAACTACCAAAAAAGTAATTATGCATTAAACAGTTAATTTTTATTAGTTATTTAAAAATAGAAGATAATATTGAGTTTTAAAAAATTCTCATTTAGTTTATATTAGTGTTTCCATATCGGTTAATCGATTAATATCATATATTTCGGTTAATGTCGAAACAAATAATTTAAAACTCAAATAATTATCCGACCCGAATAATCGGTTAACTTTGTTATGCGGATTTTTTTTTAAACTTGTCAATTTTCTTAACTTTGGCTAAAAAAAATGGCACGAAAAGCTCAGAAAAAAGAAACTCTATATAAAAAATCATAAATTTTTTACAAAATCGAGTAAAAGCAATACTTAAGTCTCTAGATAACATATTTTTTTTTTTTATTGAATTTAGAGAATTAGAAAATTTTTTATTTTGTGTTGATTCTTTTAAAAACTCAAATTCATTTGGAATTTTGCCTTTACATTTTAAGAAGGATGTAGAAAATATATATTTATTTTGTTGTAATCAAATGAATTTTTTATATAAAGATATTTTCTTGAAATACCGAAAAAATAAAATAACAGTCGTTTTTACCAATTTTTACTGTTGTTGTTACAAAATTTTTGTAGTAAAAATTTGTCTGTTATTTTTACTGCATTTGTGGAG
This sequence comes from Delia radicum, assembly GCA_021234595.1. Taxonomy (NCBI): domain Eukaryota; kingdom Metazoa; phylum Arthropoda; class Insecta; order Diptera; family Anthomyiidae; genus Delia; species Delia radicum. The sequence goes on from CM037854.1 coordinate 134,792,295, forward strand.
AATAAAAGTTAATCCCACAAAATGTGTTCACATAACATTTTCAATTAGGAGACAAAACTGTCCTCCAGTTACAATTAACAATGTCAGTATTCCGGAGCATAATCATGTCACATATCTGGGGATTCACCTAGATCGTCGTCTTACATGGACCAACCATATAGAATCAAAAATAACCCAGATTAAATTAAAATCTGCTCAGATGCAGTGGCTTATAGGTCCACATTCACCTCTTGAATGGGAATACAAAGTGCTTTTGTATAAGCCTATAATCAAACCGTTATGGTCATATGGCATACAGCTATGGGGAACGGCCTGTGCCTCCAATATCCAAAAACTGCAGAGAAGACAGTCAGGGCTTTTACTACTAATAGTTGGTGCTCCATGGTACATCAGAAATGACAGCATCCATAAAGACTTGAACATTCCCACTGTTCAAAATGAAATAGAAAAGTACTCAATTAAGTACGTGAGGAAACTAATCGATCACCCTAACTCGCTTGCAAGAGATCTATTGCTATTTGAAGGACATCGGCGGCTAAGAAGAAGTGATACTTTGGACCTAGCCAGACAGAATGGTCCCCTGGTCAACTAATTGAAAGAATAACATTTAGGCTAAGATTTGAATACAAAATTTTGGTGATTGCATTGGCAATACCCACTATATTATTAAATTAGGTTAAGAATGTTTGTCAACATTTACAAACAAATAAATTTTTTTTCGCCTTTTTGTGTGAATTTACAGTTGTTTTAACTGTAATTCTCAGTAAATTCTACTCTCCAACTTTTTTGTATACTAATTGTTTATATGTAACAATTTGAAAAAAAAAAAAAATTTTAAAATACTAAAATTTCGAAAATATTTTAAAAACAGTGCGAAAATGATAATCAAAACTTTTAGCAATTTTTTTGAGAAAGTGTTCTTGTTAATACATTAAAATGGGATTTTTTTAAAAAAATATTAATCCTTTAATAACGTACAAAGCGTCAAAGTTTAAATGTTAATTAATTATATCAACACTAGAGGGCGCGATTTTGACATAAAATTTACTGAATATGTTCACTAGGAAACCATTACATATCCGACCGAAGACTTCGTCCAGAAAATGCGTTTTGTCAAAAAATTCTCACGGAATCTATGCTTGTTAAAAATTGGGTTAAGTTAGTTAAAAGGTTAAAGTAAAGTTAAAACGATGTCTTTAATACAGAATTAAATTTATAGACCACGCTTATAAAATTTATTTAAAAACTTCTTAAATCAAGTACATATAACTGTAGCTAATTTTGTCCAACAAATAGTTTTTTTTTTTAGTTCGTCAGTCTTTTACATTTATTTCTCTTTGACTTATTTCACCTTCTTGCTTTTCAATTTCTTGGCAGCAGCAGCTTGTTTAACACTTTTCCTAATGTTGTCTTTATTATCTGCCTTATTCCAATAATATAAGATTTGGAAAACAATAATACCATTGGCTAATGTTGAAGCGCAGAATGTAATAATCATCCTCTTATCACCAGTCTCTTGAATAGAGGTGAATATACGAGCCAAAGAACCGGCGAAAATTAGGAATACTGTAGCTGCCGATAGCTGGCCCGTAGAACCACTTTTATAATTAGTCCAGGCTTGCGATAATTTACCCACTAATAATATTGGAATAATACAACTTTGTAGGATAACCAAAACTCTAAACGGTGTTAAACCGGAACATAGGACATACACGAATGAGGTGTAGGCAGCTAGAAATGCTATGGATTGAGCTTTAGCACCATTAAAGTAGAGTACCAAAGCAGCTATAACTGCAGTTTGGATTGACACAAAAGTATTATCACCCCAGGCGCTAAAAGGAAAACCATTCACATAACTGTACGACATATTAAAAGTAATGGCGGCTAATTCCAGAATAACCGATATCAAATTAATGCCTTTTCCAGATTTGCTATTTAAAATTTTCATAACTTGTGGTATTTTGACCATTAAAGAACTGGCAATTATGGTCAAACCCAGACATTTACTTAGTAACGCTTTAAAGCAGGGAACTGAAAAAAGATATCAATTAGAATTACATATAGAATGGGAATATATTTTTTGATTTCTTACCATCAAAATAATTTTGTTCTACAAAATAGTTATCAAAACATTGTTCACTCATTAAAATTAAAGCTCCCTTTTTAATAACCTCCATAGCGATTCACTAATTTTAAATTTTTATTATTTTCAATTTAAAAAAAAATAGTTTTTCGGTAGTTTGTATTACGGCGTCTGGTGTGACACGTTTCCTATTTTTTTTGTTTTCGATTTGTACTTTTAAACTTCTTTGCTGACCAAAAAAATTAGTAACGTATGCGGAATGAAATTGCAACAAAATGTAATATGTTGCAGTTTTTTCTAAAACTAACTTAAATTTTATTTCACTTTAAAAAAAAACAATACACACAGAAAAAGAAAGTGCCAACCGAATTGAAAAGTGTATATTAATTATAACAACTTATAAATTCAGTTAATACAACGATACTTGCATTAGATTTCTGAATATTTTGGGTGTTGCAACTAAAATTAAGTTGAATTAAATGAACTTTGTTATGGAAACTAATGTAAAGTTGTGCCTACCGTCTGAAATTCGTAATAACCGATATTGAGTTGTAGTAAGCGAATTTCAGTTGGCAAATAGCAACATTTTTCTCTGTGTGTACATACTATTAATTTAAGTTAAAAAAAAATTGGTACCATCCGATCCGCTTTGTGGCAGTTTTGGGGAACTTTTTCCATAGCTGTTGAAAATATCGATGTTGTCATTTTGAGGAGTTCCTTTTTAATTTTTTCGATCAGATTTTTTGTATTTTTCTGTCTAAAGCCACCAGCATAAGCTCTTCGCTTTAAATTAGCCCAAAAATCTTCGATTGGACGTAATTGAGGGACATTTGATGGGTTTTTCTCTTTATGAACATATGGTATATGAAGTGTGTCCATAGCTTTTACGGTTTTTTCGAGCGTACTGGCTAGATTCTAAGTCTGTCCAGAAGATCACATTTAGGCTTCGATGCATCTTTTCTATGAAATCCTTCACTTTTGGCAAACAGTGCTCAATATATCGTTCAGAATTGACTGCCAATCCAGATTAAAAAAACACTGGTTCCGACATCCCTTGCGGACTAATTGCAAGCCACAGTAAAACTTTTTTAGGGAACTTTATATGCTCCAAATATTTTATTTTGTTATCAGTAGCTTTCTTTCCTTCGAAAAAGTGCCTTCCCTGCCATTCATTGCCATCTAGCGTAAAATATGACTCATCATCCACGATGCAAATTATGTTGTTCTTGAAGTAATTTTAAAATAATCAAATTGTCAAAGCAACATGAGAAAACACGTGGTTATTCATATATAGCGGTACAAAATTAATAGCTTTAGTACTTTTTTTCCAGCGTTTCAAAAATTTGTTGCAATTTGTTTCCGCATACGTTAGTAAAGGGTCCGCCAAATAACTTTTTTTTGAACTCCTGAACCAATTGGACTTTGTATGGCGTCATACCAAGGTCTTTATGCAAAATTCGTCTCAATGATGTCTCCGAAATGTTCAATTGTTGAGAACGACGGTGAATTGATGTTGATGGCGCTTCACGCACACTTTCTGCCACAGCAGCAATATTCTCGGGTGTATGCACTGTTTTTGGCTTTTAACGCTTTGGTTTATCGATGAGGATGCCAGTTTCTTTCACTTTTTCCACAAGATAACGAACATACGGACCATATTCGTTCAGCGGAAGGATAAAACTAATTATCTGTCAAATCAGACATGAGCTAAGTGTTACCATTTACGAAATAAGCACTAGTTGAAAAAAAAAAAAAAAACATTAGATGCCGGACCCGTTACTTGCTATCTTTCGTTTTAAGTGACTAAACAACAATAAAGGTTTTGTTATCTTGTTGATTATTTTGCTTAATTTAAATTTACGCACCCACTAAAGAGGCCCCATACATGATCAATATTATGTCTGTTCACGTACTTTATGGCGGTTAAACTAAACAGCCCCAAACACAATAAAAAACAAGAGTACGGAAAAGCTAAAACACATTTTTTTCAAAAGAGCCAAAAAACTGAATTATGCCCAAACTCTTAAAGTATGAAACAAATTATCTTCAACAATATTTGCTAAATATGACTACTGAATCCTGTATATAAAAATAATATACACTGTTACGTTATTCGCGGCACTTTGGTAGATAGAGGGCATTGCAATTGAAAAATTCAAAATTTGTTTGGCTGATAGAGGGTATTGCACAATAAAAAAATTATATAATCTGCAATTTTATTAAAATTTCAATGTTTTCTTTAACATTTTTTCAACATACATATAACAACTAAATAACAAAACAATTAAAAAGAAACAAGATACTTCGAATTTGCCATTGCTACATAACTTACTATTACTTTGACTGAAGTAAATCATCATATAAGTAATGATATTCTGGTGGTATCATAAGCGTAGAATAATAAATTCTCGAAATTCCCATTTATTAAAATATTAACTCATTAAAGACACTCCATAGATCCGCGGAACAGTTTTCAACCAAATTTTCCAGATATAAAAAATAATATTTCATTAAAAATTTTTGTTTGCCTTAAAGAACCCTCTAATGGAAATATTAGCAACTAAAGTAGAAACTTTTACAGAATATAAGTCTTTGAAATCAAAAAGGCCCCTGCAACCGACAATATATCGCCTGAAATGCTTAAAGCCGAATCGCAGCCAGCATATTGCTTCCCCTGATTCAATATTTCTGGCGCACACACGAACTTCACTCGAATTTAAAAGGCCTTATAGTTAACATCCCCAAAAACGGAAACCTGTCGGAATGTAGGAACTGGAGGGGCATCACCATCTTTAGTGCAGTTAATAAAGCAATAGTCCAGATAATAAACAAGTGAATATCCGACACTGTGCTTGGGGACCGTAGACCCGAACAAGCTGGCTTCCGGCCCCAAAAGTCTTGTGTAGACCACATCAATAGTCTACGTATAATTTTAGAACAATCCACAGAACTTCGCTCACCGCTTTACCTGGTATTTATCGACTTTGAAAAAGCTTTCGATACAATAGATCAAAACGCTATATGGGACGCTCTTGCCAGCAAAGGGGTTCCTCCTAAAATCATTAGCCTTACCCAGTCTTTATACTGTGATGTTAAATGCCGTATTGTCCACAATAATGCTCTGAGTAGAAGTTTTAATGTCGTGGATGGTTCGCAATGCTACTAGAGTAAATAGAGGTATCAGCTGGGGTCTCAACCAATAACTCGAGAGCCTTGAGTACGCAGACGATATCTGCTTACTTTCCCACAGCTATGAAAATACGAAATCGAAGCTAAGATGCCTTGAAACAGAGGCAGCAAAAGCTGGCCTGAAAATAAACATTGGCAAGAGTAAAGTAATGCGCTCCAATACCGTGAACAGTAACAAATTTAGCATAGGAAATATTGATTTTAAAGAGATCACGTCATTTTGCTACCTGGGTAGCATTTTAACAAATACAGGTGGCTCCAGCAACGATGTTGCGTATCGAATATCTAAAGCCAACCAAGCATTCGGTACCCTCCGGTCGATATGGAAATCTTCTGCATTATCCAGGTACACTAAGATAAGCATCTTTAACTCCTGTGTCAAATCTGTGCTGCTTTATGCATGCGAGACGTGGAACACAACAGAACACGAGATAAACTCCCTACAAGTGTTTGTTAATCGATGTCTCCGAAGAATCCAAAAAGTTTTTTGGCCTAACACCATATCCAATGGAGAACTTTGGAGACAAACAAACCAGCGGGCAATCCATATAGAAATAATGAATCGCAAATGGTGTTGGATTGGTCACACGCTGCGCAGACCTCCAGCTGACGTTGCTAAAATCGCATTGAGTGGAACCCACAGGGTAGGACGAGAAGAGCAGGCAGACCGTCTCACACATGGCGCCGTCAACTGAATATAGAAGTCATATCTACTGATCAAAGCTGGGGAGAAGTGAAGAGAATATCATGCAACCGGTCCGAATGGAATAAATTCGTTGTGGCCCTTTGTTACCAATAGGAACCACAAGACCAATATAAGTCGTAGGCGCTTGAAGACATTTTAAAAATTTTAATTTTGTATAATTTGTGAACAAATCTCAATTCAAAAATATGTAAAAAATAAATTTTTTCAAGTTAACCGATTTTTTTTTGAAAAATTGGTGGTTTTTTAACATTTTTTTAAAATTTTCATATGACAACCCTGACATTATAATTTTTATTAGTGCAGTAGTATATAAATAAAGCCAGCCATTATTTATGTTTTGTGTAAAAACGGAATAATTTTTGGAATATTTTAGAATTTGTGTTAGAAAAATTTTATGGTCCGAACTTTCAGATTTTCAAAAATTATATACAATCGATAAACTAATTTTTCGCAGAGAAATACATTTTATTTATTTTATTATTAAATCTCATCAATATAACAATTAAAAATATAAAAGTTTAGACTTTCTTATATTCTTTTATATTGTCCAATGATTATTTGGCAACTCTGGATAAGAATTTGCAACACTTTCTTTATGCAGGATATTGAATTATTTGAAGATTTTTATACCACTTTATTATATTGTTCCAGTTAAACGGTTGATTTATACCACTTTATTATATTGATCCAGTAAAACACTAGATTTAAAATTGTTCATTTTCTTTCAATATTTCCCCACAATAAACTTTTCATTCTGTCAATTTTAATATGCATGAATTTCCCGAAAACAATTTTTTATAAGTACTCTCCAATAATTTTTCGTTATTTTTTTGTAATCTGCACATAAAGAATTCATTGATTGGATGGGACACACTGATAAACAATTACAATAGGAGGAAACCTGTTCGTTTAACGTATGTAGTAATTTTTAATAAATCGATAGGCAAAATTTCAGTTTATGGGTTTATGCCACGCCCCCTTAAATGACCCCAGGAGTGCGAAAATCATAATGAATAAGGGGGCTCACGCCCCTTATGGGCGTGGCAGTCGAAAAACGACCCGGCCCACCTACGTAGACAATATGGGTATCAAATGAAAGCTAATGTCTTCACGATTCCAAAAATAGCCGTAGTTGCCAGATCGGGCGATTTTTGTAGCCGATATGGCCATTTTGGCAAAATTTGGGGTGGGGGAAATTTTTTTTTCCTTTTTTTTGCTTATATTTTGTTAAAATCAAACAAAATGAGCATTTTGTGCGAAAAGATTACTATAAACTGAAATTTTGCCAAGCTTCTGATTGGTTAATGAAAATTTGTTATACTGGCTTTGCTTAGTAAAGTATTTCTGCGTGACCGGCCTACGGCCGGGCTTAGGGGTTTTTAACTCCAGTATGTCTTAATTCTAGACGGCGGGGATCTCGAGTGCTCGGCCTCTGGCCGAGCTAAAAAGAAATAAACAAAAAAAAGTCCTTCCCCCATTTTATAAAAATTAACATATCTTCCTCAAATTCTGGACGATCTGGCAACTACGGGTATTTTTGGAATCGTGAAGACATTTCCTTTCATTTGATACCAATATTGCCTAAGTAGGTGGCATGGGTCGTTTTTCACCCCCGCCCCTATTTAACAAAAATGGCCGTATCGGCCGCAAAAACCGCCCGATCTGGCAACTATAGCTATTTTTGGAATCGTGAAGACATTAGCTTTCATTTGATACCCATATTGTCTACGTAGGTGGGCCGGGTCGTTTTTCGACTGCCACGCCCATAGGGGGCGTGAGCCCCCTTATTCATTATGATTTTCGTACTCCTGGGAACATTCTGAAGGGGATGGCATATTTAGATTTTTTCTCTAGGGGTGTCCCCCATAAACTGAAATTCAGCCAATCGATAATAGGTTGATAGAGGGTATTGCATTCAAAAAATTAATTTATGGTTGATAGAGAACTTAGAGTATGGTAGGGAACAATGATCCCTTACAAATGAAACAACAAACAAATATTAAAAAAAAAATATGTTAGAAATGAAAACAAAATTTTGCGGTGAAAAACTTTTTTGAAAGTAAAAAATAATTTGTGTGGTGAAAAAAAATAACAACCATTTCAGTGGTGAAAATAATACTATTCACCTCTTCGCGTCTGGTTAAATAATATGCTCTTATATTTAATACACCGAACGCTACTATGGATTTTACTAATATACAGTGTACTATCAGATTGTTTCATCCACCGCAGTCTCTCTCAATCTGCCCTCTTTTTATTTGTTCGTAAAGTCGCACCGAGCAAATGAAAACATGTTGCAGAAACTTTAAAGCTTAAAATTAGTTTTATCATTTTTATAAATAATAATTTAATAAAATGTTTATTTATTTCAAATTTTAACCATAAAATAAGCAAGATAAAATTAAAATACATTACATTTTAATAGAAAGTAACAAAATATAAGCAAAATAAAAGTGAGTGCTTTAAGCAACAATTTTTATCAACATGTTGCAATTATTTTTTTTGTGTAAAAAAAATGTTTTCTCTTACTTGCGCGAGTTCGGTATTTTGTTGCTGAGAGACGTGGGAAGTGTGGTCTCTTTATTTGAATATACTCTTTGGTATTTTACACCAATTAGTATGGACAATTTAGAGGTACCTTCACACTTTCACTCATAACTTTTCAGCCGCTGGACCGAGTTTGCTCATTTTCAATACCAAACTTTTGGGGAAAATGTACATTAATCTGTGTAAAAATAAGCATACCGTATTGCGTTTTTGCGCCATGATCACCATTTCAACAGACAGACTACATCGCTAAATCGTCTTAAAATTGAATAAGGATCAAATATATATATATACTTTATGGGGTCTTAGACCTATATTTCGATGCGTTACAAACGGAATGATAAACTGATATATACCCTCATTACAGTATGTGGAGGGTACAAAAACTGCGATACTTCAAAAACAGCAAATGAGATTTTTTTTTTTTTTACCAGATTTGGATTTAGCTTACCTAAGCCTATTAAAAAGTTGAAATTTGTTGAGTAGTGTTATCAATTTTTAAATATAAATGTTGTGTGTTTTATATTCTAAATACATTATTTATTTTAAGTGTATTTTTTTTTAATTTAAAATAAAATTGGTTACACTTAGAAATTATATTCCGCCTGATTATGTAAGCCGTTGGCGTTTTTAGTAAAAACGACTCCATAAAAATCAAATTAACAAAAACTAAAATTTTTATGGCAAACTTTAATGCAACTTTGACTTTTAATTATAGCAATTATAGCCGTTAAAAAGTCTTTTCTGTAAAAACGACTTAAAAACGTCTACGTCTTACATAATCAGAGACATTAATTGGTTTTTAATTTCAAAGAACTTTTTGAATTCTAATTATTGTTTTTCAATTATAAGCAAAAACGAGTATTTTTCTGTTATTTGTACCAGAAATTTATTGACAACAAAATGTTGATTGGTGGAAAATAAGTACTGGAATTTGACACCATTTGAAATGTTGAAAATATAGACTGAAAACATATAAAATCAACCACTCGATTCCCTCCACCCCTTCTGAATTAAACCAAACTTGGTATAGAAGATCTACATCATACATCCAAATATAGGACATCTAATCCCAGCGAATCTTAAAATATCGCGTTTCAAAATATGAAAAATATTCGAAAATTGAAAAAAAAAAAATAGTCGTACTTAATAGAGTCATTGATACCTCATTTTAAAGCTACTTAAAATGTGGTTTTACTATAGCATTCAAATTATTCATTTCACATCGGTAAAATTCATTGTTTTCAAAAATCACGGTTCAAAAAGCTGTATTTCAAAACATGTTTTTTTTAATTTTTAAAAAAATATATGTATGTGAATTATAAATTACTTCCCTATGCCGTGTTTAAGTACCTGTGTGGAGCTCTTACGCTTTCTTGAGTTATGAATAAAAATGTGAAAAAATTTAACTAAAAAGCCGATAACTCAGAAACATGCAGAAATGCAACATATTCATTTATAATTAACATACATTTTTTTAAAATTTTTGAAAATCAGTTTTTTGCAATACAGTGATTTATTTTGTGAACCAGGAAGACTACGATTTAAGTACCTTTAAAATGAGGTATCAATGACTCTTGTAGCTTAAACCGTTAAAAAGATAGATTTGCAACTACTTTTTCATAACTTTTTTATTTTTATGTTTTCAAAATTTTTAGATATTTAAGAGTCTACAAATTAATTTGGCAACGGCATAGTGAAATAAATTATACAAGTTTGATATAATTTTTATTAAAAATAAAAATTATGTTTTTTCGACCTTTAATTGTGCAATTAATAAATTTGAAAACAAAAACTCTATAGATTATTTGTTAGGACAATATCCTAATAAAGAAATATAGAGTATGGCCTCGAACTTGAATAATTTTCATTTTCATTGCACAATTAAAGGTCGAGAAAACAAAATTTTTATTTTTAATAAAAATTATATCAAACTTGTATAAAAGACAAAGTACGGTCTTGTTTACTCCCACTTTATATTTTGTTTTTAAACAACACAAGTGTGAAATAAAAAGGGGAAACAAAAAACGCGTGTTGAATATCTACCAAAGGTAGACTTTGCACATAACAAACAAGTTTTAAATTTACTTTTGATCAATGGTTATAACCTTTAACTTCGAGCTCATATATTAGTTCTCATTTAGTGAGAAAACTAGTTTATATGAATGCTTGATGTTTTGCATGGGATTGTCACTTCTTTCAAAACGTGTTCTGATGATGGAAACCTAGAAAATTCCCGAAATAGATATATCAACACATTCCTGAAAGTGGTCAATTAATAAATTTGAAAACAAAAACAAGTTTTCAATTTATTTTTTGATCAATGGTTATAATCTTTAACTTCAAACTCATATATATATTAGTTCTCATGTAGTGAGTAAACTAGTTCATATGTATGTTTGATGTTTGGCATGGGATTGTTACCGCTTTTTAAAACGTGTTCTGATGATGGGAACCTAGAAAATTCCCGAAATAGATCTATCAACACATTCCTGAAAGGGTCAAATAATAAATTTGAAAACAAAAAACTCTATAGATTATTTGTTAGGACAATATCCTAATGAAGAAATATAGAGTATGGCCTCCAACTTGAATAATTTTCATTTTCATAAAACAAAACTCTATAGATTATTTTTTAGGACAATATCCTAATAAAGAAATATAGAGTATGGCCTCGAACTGGAATAAATTATAATTAACATATTTTTTTTTTCGTTTTGAAAAACCAGTTTTATGAAATACAGCGGCTTAAACCGCGGATTTTGAAAAAATGCATCTTACCTTCAAAAAAATAATGTTTTCGCTTATTTTATTTAAGGCATGATAACAGTGGCGGTATCAATGGGTCACGTAGCTTTGGCCGTTAAAAAGATATGAACGATTAAGTACGACTACTTTTTTAAAATTTTAGATTTTTCTTTAAATGCTACAACGCGATATTTCCACAACCGATAGTTGTACCAAGTTTAGTTATAATTGAAGGGGTAGAGGTCGAAAATTGAATATTTTTTGATGGTTTTATATGAAAATATCAAATATTTTTGTTACCTCTTAAGCATGCTATTTTGTATCAATAATTCCAATTTTCAGATTTTTAACGTTGTAAATAACGTTGATGTTTAAATAATAAAAAATGCTCAATAAATTTATTTAAAAACTTCTTAAATGAAGTATAACTTAAAATTTTGACCAACGCAATGAATTTTGTTCATTTGTACTTTTTATTACACTCCGCCTTAATCCACTTTCTTGCTTTTTGATTTTTTGGCAACAGCAGCTTGCTTAACACTTTTCTTAGTGTTGGCTTTAGGATCAACCTTATTCCAGTAGTATAGCATTTGGGATACAATAACACCATTAGCAAATGTAGAAGCGCAGAAAGTAATAATCATCATCTTATCACCAGTCTCCTGGATAGAGGTGAATATACGAGCCAAAGAACCGGCGAAAAGTAAAAATACTGTAGCTGCCGATAGCTGGCCAGTAGAACCGTTTTTATAATTTGTCCATGCTTGTGATAGTTTACCCACTAGCAATATGGGAATATTACAACTTTGTAGGGTAACCAACACTTTAAAGGGTGTCAAGCCGGAACATAAGATATACACGAATGAGGCGTAGGCAACTATAAAAGCTATAGATTTAGCTTTAGCCCCATTAAAGTAGAGTACTAAAGCAGCTATGGCTGCAGTTTGGAATGCCAAAAATGTATTATCACCCCAGGCGCTAAAAGGAAAACCATTTATATAACTATAAGCCATATGAAAAGTAATGGCGGTTAAATCCAGCATAACCGAAATCAAATTAATGCCTTCGCCAGATTTGTTATTTAAAATTTTTAAAACTTGTGGTACTTTCACCAACAAAGAACCAGCAATAATGGCCAAACCCAGACCTTTACTTAGCAAAGCCTTAAAACAGGGAACTGAAAGAAGAAATGTAATACAATTACCAACACAAATTTGGAAATCTTAAATAGCAATTTAATCCTTACCATCAAAATAGTTTTGTTCTTCAAAATAATTATCAAAACATTGTTCACTCATTAAAATTAAGGCTCCTTTTTTAATAACCTCCATGGTGATTGTATAATTTAAACAGTTGTATTAAGATTCCTTATTGATTTTAAACAAAAAATTGTTCTTCCGTGCTTTCTTAATACGGCGGCGGGTTTGACACGTTTCCTATTTTTTTTTTTGATTTGAACTTTTTTCTTTGCTGTCGGTATCTTTGGTTTAAGATTATTAAACAATTGGGTTTTTGTTATCTTGTTAATATTTTTTGCTAATATGTAAAGAAATTTACGCACCCACTAAACAACAGTACACGTAATTTAATTCACCTAATTTTTTTTTCTAAATCAATTAAATGCATGTGAGAACAACAACAAATTTAATAAAAATGCCGCTTTTGACATTTCTCAAATGAAGACAGAGAGAAAAAAGAAAAAAATTAAGAGAAAATTAAAAAATACAGAGTTGTTATAATACTAGAGATGCCATAATACCATAGAGGGATAAATACAGTGTTGCCATTTCGGTGCTTTTCGGGTAATTTTTGGTGCTTTTTACCTCTTCGTACCCGTAGATTTTTTTAAAATACCCGTTTTAAAAAAGCGGTTATTTACAGTGCTTTTTATAATTTCTGACAGTGCTTTTAGTGCTTTTTTGTACAACGATGAATTTTTTTTATTTTATTATTTATTTCATTAATCGTGCCAAATAAAGACTTTGATTATTAAAAAGGTAATTTGGATGAAAATATTAACCAGTTTTGTCATCTTGGTTACTTATTTGAAAAGTCATGCAAAGAATATAATATAAGTGCAAATGACAAACAAATCATAACAAATAATTTAATAGAATTTACAAAAAATCTTGTAATAGAGCTAAGACGAAAGCTACGAAAATATTTTAATTTATTACAAAATTTATCAATATTTAGTGTGGATAATATTTTTAGAAACAATGCAAATGATATCATAGATTTTATAAAAAATTATATAAATGATTCAAATGTCATTAGTAAAATCGAAGTTTGTTTATCAAATCTTAAGCTACATAAATGGAAAAATACAGAAAGGACGGATGATTTTTGGATAGAAGTCCACAACTTCAATGATTCTTTGGGTGAAAACCCATTTATTGAACTCATAATGTTTTTTTAAAATTACTTTCATTGCCTTATTCAAACGCGGAGGTCGAAAGGACATTTAGTTTGATGAATTTGTTTAAAACAAAAATTAGAATCCGGATTTCACTAAATTCAGCAAATGCGTTATTACACATTAAATACGGTCTTAAATTTGGAAATGGATGTTGTAGCAGTTATAAACTACCTTTAAATGTTTATAATAAAATAAACTCTAACGATACTTACAAAAAGTCAAAATATTTTATAAAAACTGTTTTGTGGCCTAATGAATGCTAAGGCGAAATTGATTTAATTTAAATTTTACATATTGTTATTAAATGTTCTTTTTAAAAAGTTATTTTATGTTTAAATGAATTGTTATTTTTTTTATTTAATGTTATTAATACCCTGATTTTAGATGACGTTTTTCTTCACACAAACGAAAAAACAATAACAAAATACATGCAATACAAAAACAATACATTTAGTCACTCATTCGTGCAGCGGCGAACGTCTTGTAAAAACCAGTGGTAAATTCATTTTTTTTATCTAAAACCATTTCTTTTTTAATTTCAGTTAGACTTAGTGCTTTTTTACCCTTTTTATAGAATTTTCTCCCTACTTTTACATTACTTACAGTTATTTTTTAAATATATTTAAAAAAAATTATTTGGTGCTTTTTACCCCTTTTTTTGTAAAATTTTACCCTTTTTTACCCGTTTTTGCACTGCTCACGGTGCTTTTGTTCTTTCCAGAGTTGGCAACACTGGATAAATATTAGCCTTAACAATGCCGTTATAATTTGAATTTGTTTGACAATCGGTTACTGGTAGAGCTGAGCGATTTTTTTGATACCGGTGATTTAATCAGCGTGATTGAAAAATCACTGGTAACAGTAGTGATCGAATTTTTCAAGTACAGTGGGCCCTCGGTTAACGAACACAATTCGTTCCAGAAGCGTGGTCGTTATGCGAAACGTTCGTTAAGCAAAACCATTATTTCCATATATATCAGTGCAAAATAATATAATACGTTCCAAGTCGGGAAAAGTACACACTAACATATTTCAACATCAATATTTATTGAAAGTAATATAACATATATTTATCAACATTTTTAAGGAACTGAATATAGGACGAAATGAGACAATCTGCAATGGAAAAAACGAAAAAAAAATAATTTTGTATGATACCTGGACGCATACCTAGTTCTTCTTTAACAAAAAACTATCTAGAGTCGTTTGTTTTTGGCGACGCTTCAAAATTTGTTGAAAATGCGACACAGCATTATCATTGAATAAATCTGTTGCGCGTTTAGCCACTGTCTGATTGGGGTGATGCTTTTTAATCTTACGTTACACTTTCACAAAAAATAACAACACGTCTTGTTAATTGTATGAACACAAGTGATGCTAAAGCTAAACACAAACAGAGAAGTTTTATGCGCAATTCGGTAGTTCCCCTTTTTTAACAAAATCAAATAATGAACATGTACTATATGTTTGTATGTCTCAACACGTCTTCTTAATTGTATGAACACAAGTGATGCCAAAGCTGAACACCGACAGAAGTTTTTCGCGCAATTCGGTATTTCCCATTTTGCGTTGGTCGTTATACGAAACTTTGTTCGTAAAGCGAAACATTTTTTTTTTAAATGTGTTCGTTGTGCGAAATTTAGCATCATCCGTTATTGAATACTTAATTATGTAAGATAATAAAGGGTCCGCCATCTAACGTTTTTTTTTAACTAGTGCTTATTTCGTGAATGGTAACACTTAGCATATGTCTGATTTGACAGATAATTAGTTTTATCCTTCCGCTGAACGAATATGGTTGTGTATACGCTTGAACAACGCTGGGAAATATTGCGACATTACTTTAAAATCATGTTAATGTTGCAGAATGTGTGCGAGGAGTGGCCGTTACAGTCAATGGCGATCGTTATCGGGCCATGTTGAACGAATTTTGTTCACAAAAATTGAAGAGAAGGATATTGGCAATATTTGGTTTCAACAGGACGGCGCTACGTGCCACACAGCCGAAGCTACACTCGATGTTTTGCGCCCTGTTTTTGAAGATCGCATTATCAGCCGCAGAGCTGATGTCGTTTGGCCACCTCGGAGCTGCGATTTGGCACCGTTGGACTATTATTTGTGGGGTGCCGTCAAAGATAAGTGTAACGCCAACAAGCCAGAGACAATTGACGCTTTAAAGGACAATATTCGTGAAGCCATTGGTGAAATACAGCTGCACACACAATCGATAATGTGCTTAAAAATTAGACCGATCGTGTAGGCTACTGCAAGGCCAGCCGAGGCAGCCATTTGAATGAAATTATTTTCCATTATTAACCGGAAGGATTGTACTTTCAAATAAAAAAAGAAATTTGAGAAAATATTCAGTTTTTTTTTTATAGCATTTTCAAAAAATAAAGTTTTTTTTGCGGACCCTTTATATAATATTTTTATTAAAATTGATTTGTTTTTACACTCTCATAAAAAATAAATGTCTCTTTACATCATGTTTACCTTGCCGGTCACAAATGTTATTTAATATTTTATAAAATCGCCACCTTTCAAATCGCTTATATTGAAAATCCGGGATTACGGTCACGGCTACGTTTCCACTAAATGTGTTTTGGCGTCTATTAAAGCAAAATATGTTTTCTACATGTTTTCCCATACATTTTTTTTCTCACTAAAGCTCATGTTTTGCTGAAAAATCACTGAATCGCTTATCTCTAGTTACTGGTTCTATATACGCAATGAAATACTATTAAAACAAACAAAATCAACATAAAAACGCATTTTTATTCAAAAATATTGGTGATTCCAAATAAAAAAAAAACCTTTATCTCTTCTTTGCTGCACCACACAGTGGCGGTATTTGAAAAAAATAATGGTAATATATGTAGAACTTCTAAACTTCTGATCCGATCGGTATGAATCAAAATAGAAATTGTAAAAGAAGTGTCCATATTTTGAAATATTGTGATTGGGTTACCCTGTTTTAGTACAGTGTGTATTTGCAGGTTGACAAAATTGACTACCCCGTGTATAAAAAAGCTTTTATAGCGTGTAACTTTTGTAAATTTGGACCGATTTCTAAAATTTTTAGTCTGGAGCAATGCACGTTGTAAGAAGAAAGAAAAAACATGTATATAGTGACAGGTTATCTCGTCTACTTTAAGAGTTATTTAAATTTTGGTTTTTTGTAATCACATTCTTTTTGTTTATCAACAAAAAAAAAAAAAAAAATAATGAAAAAAAAAATTATTTGTAATACATTACGAAATAGGTAATATAAACTTTTTCAAAATTCAAATTAAATTTTTTTTTTTGAAAAATTGTAATTTTTGGCATACATGGGACTAATTAATTGATGATTTCCTTACAATTGCATTGATATCAATTGTAATGCAATTATTTTCATTATCATTTTTTTAATTAATGATAATAATGATTAATGGCAATAATTTCAAATTTCATTACCTTTAGTAATGCATCAATTAAAGGAAACAAATTACAATTGACAGATAAGATTTCCGAAAAACCAATGGTGAATATCGATGAAATCAGGGCTTCACAGGAGCATTAAGTAACCCTCAGAATACAAATAGGCTATGTCCGGGAAATATCCCGAGAGATTTTTTTTTTTTATAAAACAGCCACAGGGTGTCATATAATAGAAACATTGGTTCAACATGGAACGATATGGAATGAAACTAGGAACGAGTGGAATCGGAACACTTAATACATCTGTATTATCGTAACATATAACATAGGTTCAGTTTTGCAAACATTTTCTCCGTTTAGCCATATTTCGCTTAGTTTTTGATATACTAGCCATTTTATAAAATTTAGATTTTTTAAAATGACCAGTATCTCCAAAACTAAGCAAGATAGTGCAAAATGGATAAAATTTTAAACCGCCTAATACAAATAGGCAAGGTCCGGTAAAGATCCCATGAGTTTAATTTTTTATGAAACAGCCACAGGGTGTCATAATTATTTGTTTACCCAAATACGTACGTGACAATACGAATTTAATCACATCGATAAAACATTGGTCTAAAATGAAACGATATGGAATGAACCGGGGAACTTGTGGAATCGGAACACTTAACACATTTGAAGTATCGGAACATGTTATTTCGCTTAAGTTTTAAAATTGTTGTCCATTTTGCGATATCTCGCTTAGTTTTTGCGATATTAGATTATTTATAAAATGGGCAGCATCTCCGAAACTAAGCGAGATAAGTGAAAACGGCCAAAAATTTTGCTCCGTAGAATAATTAACACACCATATACATACATAATATATATGGGCTAGGGAGAGATCCCTAGCTAGGCAGATACCGCTAGTGATATGGGTCCGGGAGAGATCCCCTAGTGATACATTTTTCAATAAACTTAGGTAACTATTTTTAGTTGATTTTACACTTTTATTTTTTATGTATAGTTTTTCTCAAACCATTGTTTCAAATTATATATAACTTCATTCATTTTTAAAAACAATTATATGTAATTCGAAACTACTATGTTTAATTATACCTTCTTAGTGTGATAACTAGAGACGTCACAAATAGTGTATTCTAATACCGAACACCCAAAAAACAGTCTTAGTTGTGTCTACCGAATTTGTTTGCCAATCGAATTCTGGCGGTTATGACAACTATCTTCATATTAAATTAAATGTTTAGTTGTGGAAGCTAATATTTAGTTGTCTCATTCACTAAATATTATTATGTTCCACAAAATTCTATTGAAATTAAAAAACTTTTTTGATTTTTCTGGTATTGAAACGCGGCCTTCAGATTAATAGTCCTCTGTCCTACTTATTGCACCACAATCACTTTTAATTTTCATTGCCTTATTTGCTATTTAAACATTTGAATATTTTATTTTAATTTAAAAAAATTAAATCAATTGTACTCCGAATTCCCGAGATTTGAACTCGGAAGTTCGGAGTACAAGACAAACTCTATACCTACAACAACACAAACACTTATAACTGTTTAGTGTTAAATTTTGAATTTAAATATTTTGTTAGCAAAACGAACATTGTTTCAAATTCGTTTACCAATACCAATCATTAGTTGCTTCTATAAACAATGCAATCCACAATCCGGTTGGTACTACTGAGGCTCTAATTTAGTGGCATATTTAATTGTGAATACCGTATTTGCAGTAAGCACTTTTGATTATCGACAATTTTTTTTAAAAATTTGATAGATGGTACCAATTCTCTTGTAAAGGGTGTTTTTTATAGAGGTATATACTTTTGAAATAGAATAAAACTAAGATGAATTTTTTAAATTGACATTTACTTTATTCGAAAGATAATCTTCTGGCATTATAATTTAAATATGACTTCTGGCATATGACCGCCACGGCTGGCTCGGACGTAGTCTAATCTTTAGGTCCAATTTTCGATAACTTTTTCCAACATTTGTGGCCGTATATATTGGCAACAACGCGCCGAATGTTGTCCTCCAAGTGGTCAATCGTTTCGGGCTTATCGGCGTATACTAGCGACTTCACATATCCCCACAGAAAATAGTCCAGCGGCGTTAACTCGCACGATCTTGTAGGCCAATTCACGGGTCCGAAACGTGAAACTATGCGGTTACCAAAAGTTTATCAATTGTGGCAAGAGCTGTTTGACATGTTGCGCCGTCTTGTTGAAACCACAGCTCCTGCACATCATGGTTGTTCAATTGATTAACGAAAAAGTCAGAAATTATGGCTCTATAGCGGTCACCATTGACAGTAATTTTCTGACCAGCATTGTTTATAAAGAAGTACGGACCAATAATTCCACCAGCATATAAATCACACCAAACAGTCAGTTTTTCTGGATGTAACGGTGTCTCCACATACACTTGAGGGTTATCATCACTCCAAATACGGCAGTTTTGTTTATTGACGTATCCATTTAACCAAAAGTGAGCTTGAAAAGTTTATTGGAAATACCAATAATTGGATTAACGGATTGTTTTTTAATTAATTTTCCCTCTTTTTAAATTATAGTACAGTTCTTTTGCTTTATTAATCGATTATTGGTAGTTCCAAATAAAATAACGTCCTACCAAATAAATTATAAAGGTTAGGACCGAATTCCAACCAATCCTTTTTCTGGGTGAATCTTTGCCGAATAGTTCTTATATTCATTTTTATATAAATTTTATATAAAAGTACACCGTCCTTTAGATATAGACTAAACTAAACTGTATCGTAATACTTTATAGGTTCGAAAAGTAGCCGCTTTTGATATTTTCAATAGAAAAGTTTTATGAAAAACTAGATTTTTCACAATTTTTAGAAGAAAAATACAGATTTTCAAGCTAACCCATCTTTTAACCCAATAGTTGAAGATGTGTCTGCTTTATCGTATCTATGTTGTATATAATGCAGTGCAACAAGAAATTTCCGTCTTTCTGAATTTAACCCAATATGGAATATTTAGCGGTGATCTAAACGTAAAATCGCAATACAGGCTGTTCGTTTTTAGACTTTTTGTTACTCTCTTAAGCAGCATTGTGTTTAAAATTGTAAAAATCGGTCTACAGGTTGAAAAGTTTTGAGTGAAAATCCGTATAAAGAAGTGAGTGAAAATACTTATTAATGAAAATGAAAATTATTCAAGTTCGAGGCCATACTCTATATTTCTTTATTAGGATATTGTCCTAACAAATAATCCATAGAGTTTTTGTTTTCAAATTTATTAATTGACCACTTTCAGGAA
This sequence comes from Delia radicum, assembly GCA_021234595.1. Classification (NCBI taxonomy): domain Eukaryota; kingdom Metazoa; phylum Arthropoda; class Insecta; order Diptera; family Anthomyiidae; genus Delia; species Delia radicum. The sequence goes on from CM037854.1 coordinate 134,812,699, forward strand.
TGTGTTGATTAGCGTGGGGCGATTAGTATGGAAGGAAACAAATCTTAATGGGCGCTTCGCGTTTCTGATTCTTGGGATTGTACTGAGCAAAAAAGTCCACGTCTACGGTGAAAATCGAGCTTCCACATTTTGACTTTACGGCAAAAAAGCCCTATTTTGAAATTAAAAATTAACCCCTTAAACCCCACCCACAAATATGATTGATGCATTAATCTGCTAGAGAATCTTCCAAAGAAGGGATTGATACCATAATCTTGGATAAGCTCCTCCTACTTCCTGAGATATGTCCATCCCACACATTGTTACTTTCACAAAATACGGCAAAAAAGCCCTATTTGAAATTAAAAATTAACCCCTTAAAACCCACCCACAAATATGGTTGATGCATTAATCTGCTAGAGAATCTTCCAAAGAAGAGATTGATACCATAATCTTGGATAAGCTCCTCCTACTTCCTGAGATATGTCCATCCCACACATTGTTACTTTCACAAAATACGGCTAAAAAGTCAAAATGTGGAAGCTCGATTTTCACCGTAGACGTATGGTCTAGTGAACTTTTTTGCTCAGTACAATCCCAAGAATCAGAAACGCGAAGCGCCCACTAAGATGTTCAAATCGCCCCACTCTAGAGTTGATAGATCTATTTCGGGAATTTTCTAGGTTCCCATCATTAGAACACGTTTTTAAAGAAGTGACAATTCCATGCAAACATCAAGCATTCATATAAAGTAGTTTTCTCACTAAATGAGAACTAATATATGAGCTCGAAGTTAAAGATTATCATAATTGATCAAAAAATAAATTGAAAACTTCTTTGTTGTGTGAAAGGTCTACCTTTGGTAGATATTCAATACACGTTTTTTATTTTTTCTCCTTTTTATTTGTACACTTGTTTTGTTTAAAAACAAAATGTACAGGGGGAGTAGTAAACAAGACCGTTTTCATTGCACAATTAAAGGTCGAAAAAACATAATTTTTATTTTTAATAAAAATTATATCAACCTTGAAATACGAGTACATTTTAGCTAAGCCATATTTTATAGAAAACTTCGAATTGTCGTCACAATTTTAGTAATAACCTTTTCATTTTTAACAAAATCTGCAAAAAAAACTGGGTAAAAATTAACAACACCCTGTCTATAGTTTTTGCTTTGGGATCATCGCCGAAAACAAGAGACATTACAAAATGTAGTAAAAAAAAAGTCAGGTAAAGTTGCCAGTTGAAATAACTTCGCAAACTTGTGTTTGTTTGTGTTGTGGTTTACTTTTATTTTGGTCGGTAATGCCTTAATATTTCTTGCACAGTGACATACAAAACTTAATATTTGTTGCACAGTGAAATCAGTAACTTGAATTTATATATTAAATAAATAATTATGGGCGTTGCGGTGTAATGGTTAGCGCGTTGGACTGTTACACAGATGGTCCCGGGCTCGATTCCCTGTGACGACAACATCAATTTAGAAAATTAATATGTATGAGTTTTCTATCACTTATATGTATCGCTGCGAACACCTTCGGTGTTCCCATAGCACTTAACCCCACCGAAGTAAAATAATGAATCAGGGCTATGAAACAACTGTTCTAAGACTTATCTACTCGCGCAATTACAGTGTTGCCATGTTTGAAGCCCTTCATCTTTCACCACCTTTCATCTCTCCACTATCCCCTTTCCAAAGAAAGCAACACATTAATTAATAGAAAGAATTTCCTGAGTGTTGCTTCTCTTTAAAAAAAAAAAAAAAAAAATACATGATTCATATGTGTTCATACATGTTCATATGAGGAATCATACACAGAAAAAACTAAAAACGGGTTTCAATTAAAAAATGTATTGAATCAATTAATATTTTAATTGACTTTGCATCTATCACGGCAATGATAATAATAATTAAAACTTTTATTGACAATTAAAAAGAAAAAAAGTTATAAATAACTTCTACAAAAAAAATATGATACGCACAAAAAAAGTGTGTGTTTGTATGTGTTTTTGGTCTGTGTCTGTTTGTGTATTTGTGTGTGTGTGGTTGTTTTGTTTGTAAACTACAAATCAGGTTTTTTTCATGAAAACCCAGGTATACACTGATAGAATTATCCTTTATGACATTATTAAAATTAATTTGAATTGAATTTAGTTTTTTTCATAGATTCAATGAATAATTTCATTATATCCAAGAAATTTTATTAAAATTAAAAAAAATAGTGAATTTTTATTGTTGATCTATATAAATTGTATGTGAGTTGTTGGTTAGTTCGGTTAAAGATCATGAATATTTTTCATATTAACAGAAAAATTATAATTTTATTTGTGATAATTTACTTTAATTAACAGAAAAAACAATTAGAAAAAAGTTATTTGACACCTGCATGAATGGAGTTAACTTTCTAGCCCGCAACGGCCTTCATCAACATTCTTCGTGCCTTAAAGTGTTAAATTGTAAACATCATCTATTTAACTCAACTAGTTAGGTTAAAAATAGGCCGTAACTTAGTTTGAGTATGACGAAATTTACTGCGAACTTATTTTCTATAAAGCTATGTTTAGTTGTTAATTATTACCACAGTTGCCAGTTCAACTAATTAAGTTGAAATTTGACTGGCAGTTATTTTCAAATGTCATCATATTCTATCCTTTACATTGTAAGTGAAGGAATATCAAACATTGAAGATTTTATTCGTTTTTCAACATATGTCGAGCATATATATTAAGCGAATTTTTGCACTGTACCTTGTGAGTGGTTAATAGTGAATTTTTATTGTTGATCTATATAAATTGTATAAACTTTTTTTCATAGTTTTATAAAAAAATTTTATTAGATTTCTTATATTATCTCTTCATAAATTTAACGAACTTTTTCTTTAGAGCTATGAAATTATTTTAAAGTCTTAATTTTTTTATTTTTTCATAGAATTTCATAATTTCATTAATTTTCATACATTTCAAACTTTAGTTTTCAGATTTAATTCTCAAGTGCACAACATATTTGATAAATTGCTTTATTATTTCAATATAACATTTTATTACTTTTGCACTTCTAGCAAATTGTTTAAAAAATCATATGAAGCGGTTCGTTTTCTTAGTTCCATTGTATTTTTCAAGACATTCATGAAGAGCTTTATTAATTCAAAGAACTTATTAATATTAGTAAATTTTATGAATCTATTTCATAAATTCTAAAATCGCTTCATTTTCGGAATGATTCAATAGTTTTATGAAGATTTTCATAAATTCTACAAACTTTGACTTTAATGAAACCTGCTTTATAGATTCTATGAAAAGTTCCGATAGACGAGTTCCAGCGACAATTTTCATTAAAGCTATGAAGAAATTTATTACTGAAGTGCAGATAATTCTCTCAGTGTAGACTCATGTATATTGATTAGTAAAAAAAAGAGAAATTTCAAATCTCTCAGTAGCTGAGCAAAATGTTAATTTAGATAGCTGATTGCAGCCGAAAGATGATTAACAAGTAGGCTGAGATTAATATTTTATACCCAAAAGTCGACGCTAACTATTAGCGATTTCAAAAAATGCATTCGAACAAATAATATTCGTACGATTGGTACCAATAAGGACCCTTCAACCTGACTTAAGTCATTAGTAATGGAGTGACTTTGAATTTTAGATTGAAGTGATTGGAGTTTTTGATGCATTTTATAGCATATTTTGAACATTTTCATCATTGAATACATCAGGAAAAAAAAATTTAAATATTTGCCAACTGAAATACGGTTACTACGACTCAAATTCGGTTATTATGAATTTCAGTCGGTAAGCACAACTTAACAATAGTTTTTACAACAAAGTTTGATTAATTCATCTGAATTTTAGTTGCAACACCCAAAATCTTCAGAAATGTAATGTAAATATCATTGTACTCACTGAAGTTATAAGTTGTTGCCATTAATATACACTTTTCAATTCGGTTGGCATTTTATTTCTCTGTGTGCAGCATCACATCAATGAATTTTTGCATTAAACCTACGAAGTGTCACTGACCATTGAAACTTTTTATTAAATTAATGCAGTTTTTTGAAAAATTTAATTTTGTTTATTAAAGATTCCATAGCCTAATGAAAAAGTTTCTTTAAAATTTATTTCATAAAAATTGTGAAGCTTTTTCATAAAATAAATAAATTTTTATTTTCAATTTATAACGAGCTTTCAACCTCCGTATATTTACAAAAATAAAGCAAATCAAACATATTAGCTAGGTTGATACTAGTATTTCGATCTGGCTAAAGATCTCATCAGAACCCGAAGTTTTAGAAAAGCTAGATTTTTAATTCACTTTGTGTAGAACACTTCATTAGTTCAGTGACAAATTTCATTAAAACTCGTCCAACAAAATTCTCTGTACAATTTCGAATTTATACTCTTTAAAAAGTTCTGTTTATTAATAACATAACGAAAAAAAAAATTCACGAGAATTCCCGAAGTATTTCCTGATATAGAAGCTTAAATACTCTCATACAATGTGCAGCATTCCAAAATATGAAACATCTTAACAAAATGTGTTTAATTTCCTTTTTCTCCGCCCTCTTTACAGACCTAAAAAAATATTTAAACTCTAAACTTTTCACAAATTTTCAAACAATTTGTTTAATTAAAAAATAAAAATTATGTTTTTTTCGACCTTTAATTGAATAATTTTAATTTTCATTGCACAATTAAAGGTCGAAAAAAACATAACTTTTATTTTTAATAAAAATTATATCAAACTTGTATAAAAGACAAAGTACAGTCTAGTTTACTCCTCCTGTTTTTGTTTATAGACAGAAAGAAAAAAAAACAAAAAACGTATATTGAATATCCACCAAAGGTGGTCCTTGGACATAACAAACAAGTTTTCAATTTATTTTTTGATCAATGGTGATAATCTTTTACTTCGAGCTCATATATAAATTAGTTCTCATGTAGTGAGTAAACTAGTTTATATGAATGTTTGATGTTTGGCATGGGATTGTTACCTCTTCCAAAACGTGTTCTGATGATGGGAACCTAGAAAATTCCCGAAACAGAAATATCAACACATTCCTGAAAGGGTCAAATAATAAATTTGAAAACAAAAAAACTCTATAGATTATTTGTTAGGACAATATCCTTAATAGAGTATGGATTCGAACTTGAATAATTTTCATTTTCATTGCACAATTAAAGGTCGAAAAAAACATAATTTTAATTTTTAATAAAAATTATATCAAACTTGTATAAAAGACAAAGTACAGTCTAGTTTACTAGACAAAACAAACAAAAAATTTAAAAAAGAGAAAAAAAACAAAAAACGTGTATTGAATATCCACCAAAGGTGGTCCTTGGACATAACAAACAAGTTTTCAATTTATTTTTTGATCAATGGTGATAATCTTTTACTACGAGCTCATATATAAATTAGTTCGACTCAAGTTGTATGGAAGCGAAATTCGTGCAAGGTGTACCCCCTCAAAATGAACATTGGTATTTTTTATGATGACATCTAAAATATTTCGGCTCTAGCTTTAACCTCTCGTGAGCTGGACCATTTTGAAAAAAGGTCCATTTTTGCATGTTTTGTTAATTTAAGAATCTGTTTCCTTACCAACATATACAATATGGGTATCATAAGAAAGGTTTTTTTAAGGCGCGTCCAACTGTATATACAATTTGTCAAAGGACGATCATCCATGTTCTTTATTTAAGGATATTCTGTAAAAAAAAACAGTTTTTGAATTTTTTGCTCGGGGTTGTTTGTAATAAAAATGCCAAATTAACATATTTTAATCTTTAGTCGATTTAATTAAATACGGGTCTCAGCTTTTTTTGAAATTCGTGCTAGTTCGCGTTTTGACAAAAATGCAATGGGGTGGTAACTCTTCGTTTTCAATAGGGCAATATGGGTATCAAATTTTTTCTTTTGCCAAACACATCATCTTTGTATGTAAATAATTTAGTTTTTGCAAATTAGATGCATTTTACACGGTGCTCTGGAATATATATAAATGCAATTTTGTGGTAACTGTAATATGATAGCGGATTTAGTTTCTAGATCATGTATGGATGAAAATAGGACTAAAGAAAGAAAAAAAAAAAATGATCCACGACTTTTTGGCGGCATATTCTTTTTTTAATTTGATATGATACCCATATTGTATATGTTGGTAAGGAAACAGATTCTAAAATTAACAAAACATGCAAAAATAGACCCATTTTCAAAATGGTCCAGCTCACGAGAGGTCAAAGCTGGAGCCAAAATTTTTTAAATGTCATCTTAAAAAAGTCCAAGGTTCATTTTTAGGAGGGTACACGAGCACTTTTTTTTCGTGAGTCGCTCTGATATATATTAGTTCTCATGTAGTGAGTAAACTAGTTTATATGAATGTTTGATGTTTGGCATGGGATTGTTACCTCTTTGAAAACGTGTTCTGATGATGGGAACCTAGAAAATTTCCGAAACAGATCTATCAACACATTCCTGAAAGGATAAAATAATAAATTTGAAAACAAAAAAAACTCTATAGATTATTTGTTAGGACAATATCCTACACTCAAAAAAAAAGTTAGTAGAAAAGTTAGTAAAACGTCTTGTAAATCAGGTATACAATTTTTTAGCTAACATTTTTGTTAAACTTATTCAGCACTTAACTGTTTTATACTAATGCTTTACTAATATACTAATGTTTTACTAATTAATTTTGCTAAAAAAAATTGTGCTGATAAGCACATTAATAGTGTGGACGACAACCAGATTGAATGTTGATGTAGTAGAGAAGAGGAAAATGATACTAAAAGGTACAACTCTAATAAGACATATAAAAAACAACCATGGAAGTTTTTGTATTTCTTTTTCATACATAAAACAAAATTGAGGATTGAAACAACTTAAATTTTGCGTTGTCACCGGCTTGTGCAAATAATTGTCTATTAATTAAATAAAAGACAAAATACAATATTTCTTTATTTAAACTAAATGTTTATAGATAAAAGACAAAATAAAATATTTAGTTATTTAAACTAAATGTTTATAGTGTGGTCAAATTGCAAACAAACATATACAGAAATGTAGACAGAGTAAAGCGAAAGACAAAGACACACATCTTAGGTAGATTTTTATGGTTCCTTTTTCTTATTGCAAAAAAGGGCTGTTTTTTCGTTTCGTTTGTTTTTGTTTATTTTTTCGTTTCGTTTCTATAATTATCTTCGGCAGTTGCGTCCTTTAAACGATAGCATCATTTAGACAACCATTGATGTAAGTAATTGAAAGAAAATTTTTGTTATGTTATATATATTTATTTCTATATATTTTCAGATATTAAATTAATTCATGACATCAATGTGGGAAAATGAAAATTTTTATATTTCGTTATTATAGTAAATTATTTTTAAAAGAATCACAAAAATATGTTTTATGATTTTCAGCAAATAAATTAACTAAATTACAATTTTTCTACAATTTTTTTGCGTTTTTTTTCAGTCTACTAAAATTCAGAAAAAAATTTATTAATTTTTAGCAAGGCTTTTTTATTTCTAATCTACTAAGTGTTAGCAAAACTTTTGCTGAATCTACAAATTTTGTTGCTAAATATCAGCTCGCTGATTTTCAGCAAAAGATTTTGCTGACATTAGCAACTTTTTTGCAAAGCATCCTCCTGACTAAAATTTTGCTGACTCAGCAAAATTTTTTGCTGACTTTACAAACTTTTTTTTTTGAGTGTAATAAAGAAATATAGAGTATGGCCTCGAACTTGAATAATTTTCATTTTCAAAAAACATTAATTTGTGCGTGAGTGATTATAATTATTAGTTTTTGAGCGTGACTCAAAATTTTACTCATGCGCCATATCACCATCAACAATCTAAACAAAATTATTTTTAAAAGTTCTTAATTTTGTTAAATTCTCAACTTTAATACCATCTTTCAGTTATCGCATTTAATAATAATGAAACAATTCAACATATTTATTTAATTCACCTACTGCAATGCAGACAAGTGTGTTTAGAGAGTGTTTTCTTGGCTGTCAAAAATCCTGAAAAGAAACTTATTTATAAAATTTACAAACTTTTTGCACATACACCCCCTCAACTCAAATAGTATAGACAAATAAGTATAGTTGTGAACACTAAAATAGCCCAGGAGATTTAAGTTCCATTTATAATGACTTTTAAAAGCGAAGTTTAACCTCTCCTAACCAAACTTTCGTACACACAGAAAACAGTTTTGCAGTTGCGACCGAATTTTTGCAGTTCCAAGCACTATTACTGTTATTAAATTTGAATACTATTGTAACAACTGACATTTATTTACTAATTTTGAATATTTATTGTATTTAACAATTGCATATTTTGTGTTTATGTTTTGTAATATAGATAGTCTATAAATAGACTCACATACGTTCCACAAAATTATTTTTTTTAATAAAGGGTCCGCCAAATAACTTTTTTTTTTTTTGAACTCCTGAACCAATTGGACTTTGTATGGCGTCATACCAAGGTGTTTATGCAAAATTCGTCTCAATGATGTCTCCGAAATGTTCAATTGTTGAGAACGACGGTGAATTGATGTTGATGGCGCTTCACGCACTTTCTGCCACAGCAGCAATATTCTCGGGTGTACGCACTGTTTTTGGATTTTCACGCTTTGGTTTATCGATGAGGATGCCAGTTTCTTTCACTTTTTTCACAAGATAACGAACATACGGACCATATTCGTTCAGCGGAAGGATAAAACTAATTATCTGTCAAATCAGACATGAGCTAAGTGTTACCATTCACGAAATAAGCACTAGTTGAAAAAAAAAAACGTTAGATGGCGGACCCTTTATAAATATTCTTATGGTAGCAATTGGAGTCAAAAAAGCGGCCTCCCGTTTGCCAGACAATTACTTTACCTCTAGCCTAAACATAACTAAATTTTTTTTTTTTCAAATTTCAACCTTGAATATTTTTAAGTTTCAAATTTTAACATATTTGTCTAAAAATATATATCTAAATAGATACATGGTAAAAATAAAACTAAGGGGTCCATGATTTTGCTAAAGTCGAGAAATATAATATGTCGGTTAAGAATAGTTAAAAAGTAAAACAGTTATGTGAAATATTAATTTTTCAAAGATATTGCCTATTATATTTTTTTAAATTGCATTTGAAATTTGTATTTTCCAGGCGATCATTCTGCCGATCTGTATAAACTTTCGATTAGATGATTAATACTAAAGCCATTTCTAAGATACATGCTTAATATTGATTTTTAACTTACCACGCGAAAAACTTTGCGATTTATTTCAAAAGTTTCAACATTTCTTGAACTTCTTGATCGATATTTCGAAATTTTTTTTATGAAACTTTTCTTATTATCGAAAAAAAATATTTTGTTAGATCGGTTACAGTAAAATGCTATAACGACTTTTTCTGCGACAATTTTTTCTCTAATATCACTTTTTCATCAAAGTAACGACAATTAATGCATAAAATAATAAAATTTTGTGGTTGCGTGCTATCTTCACAATAATTATTGCTTATGTATCAATAGATTTAATGATATAAACTACACCAAAATTTACTCTATGTGCGTAACTGAAAAATAGTACATACATGATGTGCACGTTTGTGCACACATAATAAGTAAATTTACACAGAAAATGCTTAAAATTTAACTTAAAATTTTATATTTTTTTTCTTAAATTTACTACATTTATGATTAAAAAAGCTTTTTTTTGAGATCAAATTTACGCATAAAGTGCCTAAAAAATGCATTTTTAAATGCGCAAAAATCTCCCAAAAATTTTTTATTTACCATCGCAATGGTTAAGTTTAAAAGTTTTTTTTTTTTTATAGAACAATACATTTATTTTAAAGAAATTTACTAAAAACTGGAATAATTCACAGACAGTTAAAAAAATTATGAATTTCCAATATAATAAAAAAATCGCAGGAATAATAAAATTTAAAACGGAACAAAAAAATCTATGAAAAACAAGAAAACCTCGATTTTTTTTTTTTAATTTTAAATATGTTATTTGTAGCATGTCTCTGTAGCACAATCTCTCCCAGATCTACCAATTGCTACTGCCACCACGACCACAAACGTAAATGTTTGAATTTGTAGAATCCAAATTCCATATAATTCGATAGTTAGGCTGCAGCCACTGCAATTCATTCTAACCGTCTCGACTTCCACTAATAAATGCATTATATAAACCTAAGAACATAATAATAATTACCGTCATTTGGATTTTCACTTCTATTAACAACTGTTTGAGATATGGAATTGATGTTATGTTATGTGTTTCATAGTAAAGAAAAGCCCACTAATTTTATTCACAAATTGTCTTTTATATTTTCTCAATTATCTTAATTTTTTAAAACTTTAAATCTTTTTATTATTTGAAATTATTGATTTGACATATTCGTAAATTTACACTCAATATGTATAATTTATTTATTATAATATTATGCACAACATGAGTAGCTATAAATAAAAATTGTTGTTTTCATACATTTTGTGTGTATTTTCGCATACAAAAATGTGTATTTAAGAAATATAGACATTTTATGTCTAAATTTAAGCATTTTGTTTAATGTTACATAAAGTTTTACATAATTTATAGTAGAAAATTTCCAAGCATTTTTTTAGAGTGTAAGTTTGCTAGTTTTGTGAAAAATTTCTAGGTTAAGGATCCGAAATTTTTATCTGATTAATACAAAATTCAGCATATCGCTCATTTATTTTTGAGTTAATGATGCAGATTTATTAGTTATATCACGATGTACATTGTGTAAAAATTTCATATTAATATCATGTATACTTTTCGAGATAGAGGATAATATATTTTAATTTTTCTTTAAAGTGGGTGCAAAAAGTATATACTTCATAGAGAAACTGTGCTACTCACGGGTCTCTCGATAATTAGCGAATTCGCACACAACTCTCACTAAGAGAAAAATACATGAAAACCCCACTATTTACAAAAAAACGTGACCAAATAAATAGAGAAAGGGTCGAGTGAGGCAGATATGGATTGAAAACTTTAAACTCGTTTTCTGCAAAATCGTGTTTTTTGAGTTATGTCAGTCTTGAAGTAAATGAGCGATATGTTTATTGGCCCAAATTTTATTAAGACGTGCCAAATTTGTAGAAAAATGGTTGATATTTAAATATAGTTAACCTACATGGAGGTAGAAGTAAGCTTGATTTATGAGATAGACAAAATGATATTATAAATAAGCATTTGTAGGCTAACAAAGTCTAAATTTGGCATATCGTACTGAAATGTAAGCCAGTAAACATATGCTAAGTTTTGTTCGAATCGAACGAAAATTTCAGATACATCGCCTAGAATACATCATTTTTAAAATTTATTTTTGTCATTAAATATTTTTATACATTGATGCAAGAAATTCCTCAGCAACTTTTTCCAAATTCATTATTAAATTAAGGATATTATGTAGGTAAACCGACAGCAAATATAGTCAAAAACAAATGAATTGAAATGAAACAAATGAATTGATGATTTCATTAAATTCAAATAGCAATTGTAGTAAAATGAACCACATTTGTTAGTAAAAAATAAACAAACATTTAGTTTTTTTTTTTTTTTTTTTTTTTAAATAACAAAAAACTACTATAAAAATGAATGTTAAATCATAAAACAGTCATTTGATGTGGTTTGTTTTTTTTAAATGATCTACAAGGTTAGTAAAAAATTTAATTTTTTCTAAAAATTACTGACATCTATATATATAAAATACAATGTTTGTATGTTTGTCCTCTATAGACTCTAAAAACTATCCAACCGATTTCGCCCAAACCAGTTTCATTTGAAAGGTTATAGTCCAAATTAGGTTTTCGGCTATATATATTTCAAGTGGGCGTGGCCCCTCCCACATAAATTAAATAACATCATATATCTAGACTATTGTGATAGCAAGAGTTTTGAAACATTGCATTATCCCATATGTTACTGATTTGAATAATCAGGAAAAAAATGGGCGGGATCGGACCAGTGGGAGTGGCAGCTCCCATACAAAGTAAATATTTAATATCATATATCTACAGTACTATAATAGCCAGAGTCTTAGAAATTTGTGCACATTGATTACAGTGGGAGTGGCAGCTCCCATACAAAGTAAATATATAATATCATATATCTACAGTACTATAATAGCCATAGTCTTAGAAATTTGTGCACGTTGATTATTTGTTAATGTGAATAGTCATGGGAAAATTGGGCGGGATCATACCAGTGGGCGTGGCAGCTCCCATACAAAGTGATTATTTAGCTCATATACAAAATTAATATTAATATTAAATATCTAGGGTTCTATATTAGCTATATAGCCTTCAAATTTTGTACGAGTCCATCAATTACAAATATTAATAGTCGAACTGAAAATGGGCGGAATGGGATAAATGGGCGTGGTACCAAAAGCAAAAAACAAATAAGCATTAAAATAAATTATCACATTCAAGACTTTTTGCAAGGTTATTTAATAATGTTGTTCAAAAATTGTTTTAGCGTTCTTACAAAAAACCTATGTTAATATTTACAAAAAACCTATGTTAATCTTCAAGCTATGTTACACGAACACAACAGCCTCATCCGTCTATTAAAAACAGCCCTAGACCAGATGCCGACAGATGATTATACGGTTGTGATAAGAGCTGACAAGACACCGGCTGGTGAGCATGAGCGGCGCTTTAATGCACCAGTAATAGGTGACGTCGCAGTTGTTATGGCAGTTGTTTTCAGCTACTCATTTTATATACTTCAGCAAATAAAGGCGATAGAAGGACAAAGAGGCGTTGGGCTTCTCATGGAATTACAAATTTTAAAATGATTTACTAATGTGAATTTATTTTTTTAATTATATATTTGCGTAAAAGAAATTTCTTGATTTAAAGAATTAATTACAATTAAAATTTGAAGGCAAAACAACGTTTGCCTGGTCAGCTAGTTTACATTAAAAATAAAAAAACTGTATTACAACCCAAACAACTATAATTTTTTTTTAAAAAATAATATAAATAGAATTAAAGATTTAAGCAAAAAAAACCTTCTTTGAAATATTTTTGTTTTTACAAATTTCTTTGCAAACTGGAAAAAAATCACCGTCTCTTTAGAGAGATGCTATCGCTAAGGGGTTAATATATAGGCCAGCATAATAGTGGTAATAGCACACAGCTAAAAATTTTAACTGATTTGTACATTATTATTCGTTAGTTTAAAGAAAAAAGCGCATTTACGAAAACTCGGTCGCAGAGAAAACTTTTCTTATTTTGGGTGTACCAAAATTACTAATTTCTCTAGTAATAAGCCAAAACTTAAAAAACTTTTGAGTCATATTTCGAGAAAAAAATTCGAAACTTTTTTTTGGTCAAAATGCACTACAACCGGTAATTTCTATGCTGGTAGGGAAATGAAGATCCACTTCAAAGTTTTCTTACTTATTTTTCCCATATTATATGCTTCGATGGTGTGGTATTCCATCAACCAATTCGAAAAAGTGCCCTATTCGGGACACCCTAGTGTATATGTTTAGTTAAAAAACAAGTTTAGCAGGTTTAGCACACTTTTGCGTTCTTCATAAATCATTTAGATTTTCCACAACAATTACATTATCTCTTTATACCTCTGCTATTTGTATACCCTCCTCTGTTTGTAAATCCCTTTATAAGTATAAAAATAAAATACTTTTATTGCTTGTCATGACACTTATCATCAACAACAACACCACAATATACCAACAACATCATAGTAGCATACGCTTTCACTTGCAGCAACATCTATTGTCAATATGTTGGTTGCAAGTTAAAACTGACTTCAATGAGCTGTTTGCTGCAAAGTAGCAGCAGCATTAACAGAAACAATAGATGAATAAACCCTTCTTTTAAAACCGTATATAAAAATAAGGCTTAAGGGGGTCTTCTTCAACAAAAAAGCGATAACGTCATTACAAAACAACAACTTTGTCTAAATACAAAATCTTCGTGGTTTAAAATCACTTTAGTTATTTTGTTTAAATGAGGGTTGTCGTACATTACTTTATATTTCTATTACTAGCTCCCCTATTTTTCGTTTGCATTTTTAAAATTCAGGGAGAATTTTGTGTTTAACATTTCGTTTGTATTGTTCAGAAATAAATATAAAAACTTCGATATACTTATGTCAAAAAAAGTGATTAATGTCGATAAAATCCGTAAATATCGATCAAATTGGTAAATATCGATAATGCCGATAGATATCGATTAAATCAATAAACATATATAAAATCCATAAATATGGATCAAAGCGGTACATACCCTACACTGAAAAAAAAGTCAGTAAAGTCAGCAAAATTTTAGTCAGGAGGATGCTTGCAAACAATTTCTAATGTCAGCAAAAAATCTTTGCAGCTAAAATTTTAGTCATCCTTATTCACCACTTAACTCTGTTGAACTAATGTTTTACTAATAACTTACTAATGTTTTACTAATTTATTTTGCCAAAAGAAATTATGCAGATAAGCACAGTAATAGTGTGGACGACAACTAGATTGAAAAATATACTCATAATAAGACATACACTTTCATTTGTTACATTTAAACATACACTCACAAGAACTTTTCCATGAAAGTTCAACTGTTTAAAAAGTTTTTTTTTTTTTTTATTTAAATTTATTTTCATCGGGATAAACATTAATTGCATTTATAGTAATTAAATGTGCTAAAGTCCCAAAACTTATTTAACAAATTGTGAAAAGCAATCTGATGTAGGCGTGTCCCTATCCGGATTTCATTCCTGCATAAGGAAATCTTCAGGGGACTTTGTTATTAGAGTTTCTAGAGATATTTGTTATGTTAAATCACAAACTCAATGAGAATTGCTTGTCCTCGTCTAGGAGCGAGATTCAAAATTTAAAATATCAAAGAAAAACCAAAACAACAACAAAAAATTGTCACAATTGGCTTTGTCATCTTCCAAAAAAAAGTTATTCCGTAAAGTTGTTTCAATGGAATATATAGTTAAATTTCCAAGAAATATATTTTTTAACTTTTCTGTCTGTTATTCAATAAACAGAATATGCAAAAAACGGACTTTCGGTATTAGTTAAAATATTTAGTTAAAATTTTCTATTTAAAACAAACATTTTTTTTATTGTCTTGAGTATTGAAATACTCTATTGTTTTCACAGATTTTGTCAATTAATTTTTTAAGAGTTGAAAATAAACTAAAAAATACAATTGTTTTAAAGGAAAAGTAAGTAGTACTTTTTTAACTGATTTTTCAATTAATTTAATGTATATATTCAGTAGTCTTTACGAAAAAAATATTGTCAGTGTATAAGAAATCAAACATGAAAAATTTTTTGTATCCGGTTTTCACACATAAAACAAAATTATGGATTAAAACAACTTAAATTTTGTCTTGTTATTGCCCTATGGGCACTGGTTAAAGACTGGTTAAAGATTGACTTATCACAGGACTGGTATAATTTAATACTGAAGTGGGTTCAGCAGTGTCAATTGTCCTAAAAACACCAATACTGCGAGTGGTAAAGGGAGGACATTTCACGTAACCAGAATGCTTATTAACAAGAACAAGCCAGTTGGCCAGAATTTTACCCTTTGGAAGCTGTTTAGTTTTCGTTTATTTTTTAAACTAAAAATTATTAATTTCGTTTTTTTGTTGATATTTATGGTTTTTTTTTGGGTTTGTTAAAAAATTATCGGCATGCGAAAATTGACCTAAAAGAACCTGGACTACTGGAAAAGGACTTATCACAGGACTAGTATTATTTACAATTGATGTGAGTTATGTAGTGTGAGATGATGTAAAAAGACTATTTTCGTGTCTGGTAGAAGTAGGACATATAACATATCATATTGTTCCATTTTCTACCATTTTTTACATTAAAAATTATTAAATTGTACGACATGTCCCTTTCAGGATAGTCATGTGGTTAGTACGTTTTGGTTAGTCCTCCGACCTTGCGTCAGTCTTGTGGTATGCCCATCTGTGGTTAGTCTTGTGGCATGCCACTATGTGGTTTAAAGCAGGACAAATGACCCCCTCCTATGACAAGCCCATGGTTAAGTTGCCAGTTGTTTACATAGGGTATGGCTTAGCAGAGGACCGGTCTCTGGTAAGAAGGTACTGATCCTGTGGCACACGCAGGACAGGGTGGCTTGTAAAAGTAATTGTCTATTAAATTAAATTAAAAACAAAATATTGTATTTAAATTTAATAAAGGTTAAATGTGTGTTTGTAAACTAAATGTTTATAATGATTTTTAACGTAGTGTGTTCAAATTAGCAATTTGAAATTGCAATTAAAAATACGTTTAGGTAGACAGACTAAGCCGAAACAAAAGGACACACAGCTTAGGTAATGTTTAATGTTTCCTTTTTCTTATTGCAAAAAAGATTGTATATGTCATATTTTGTAATTTTCCTTTTCATTTCTTTAATTATCTAAGGCAATTGTCTTACTTTAAAATATGCCATCATTTAGATAACCATCGATGTAAGTTGTTGAAAGATAATTTTGTTTATGTTATATATAATTATTTCTATTGTTTTTAGATATTAAATTAATTCATATCTTCAATGTGGGAGTATGAACATTTTTATATTTTGTAACGTATTGTAAATTATTTTCAAAAGAATCTTTACAATTTTCAGCAAATAATTGAACTAAAGTATAATTTAGCTTCAAATTTTTTGAGTTTTTTCAGCATAAATTTTATTAACATTTAGCAAGGATTTTTTATTTTTAATGAACTAAGTGTTAGCAAAACTTTTGCTGAATCTACTCATTTTGTTGGCAACAATAAGCTCGCTGATTTTCAGCAAAAGATTTTGCTGATATTAAAATTTTTTTTCCAAGTACCCTCCTGACTAAAATTTTGCTGACTCAGCAACATGTTTTGCTGTTTACCAACTTTTTTTTTTAAAAATTTGAGCCCAATAAGAAAATTACCTACCTAGCTCAAGCTTTATGTCTCATATGTTAATAAATGTTTATGCCCGTTACCAGCTTAAATTTTGCAAACTATGTTATTAGCATTATACAAAAAATGCGAATTATGAAAGCTTAACTCAAAAAACTTCGCAATTCAACTAAAAATGCAAGGAAATAGAGAGAAATTTACGATTTTGTCGTAATATTCTTTAAAAAGAATATTCAAAAATCAGAAAAAATCAAACGTTTTTCGTCAAGTTATAATCTTTAAAGTGAGATACAACACGAAAAAAAATTGTATTTTTGAGTGAGTAGTAATGAAAAACGTTTACCCATGTTTTAAAAAATAATAGAAAAATTAATTATATTATTCTTTTTATTTTAAACGAGCTTAAGATTATTTATTTATTAATCATAAATGTTTATTTCCAATATTTCGTCTCCACATTGGGTGACTTCTTCAGGGAACAATTATTACAATTTGATTGTAGTATAAATTAAAATAGTTTGGACGATATCGAGTGGTTGATTTTATATGTTTTCAGTCCACTGCTTTGCTTTATACCCTTAATAAAAGTCACCTAATGTGGAGACGAAATATTGGAAATAAACAATTATAATTAATAAATAAATGATCTTAAGCTCGTTTAAAATAAGAAGAATTAAATAAAAGAAAATCAAAGAAAACTTAGAATAACATTTTTTAAAATTTGTATTAAGGGCAAAGCAGTGGACTGAAAACATATTAAGTCAACCACTTGATATCATCGTTCAAACTATTTTAATTGATACTACAATTTTCCTCAGATTACCGAATTCAATTAAACTTTTAATTGAATCAACAAATATTTGAATAGAAACCCGATTTTAGTTTTTTTTTGTGTGTTTTAAAATAAAATAATGTTAATTAAAACGAAGAAATAAAAAAGTCTTAAGAAACAAAATGCGGATAAATTTAAACAGCTTCTAAATGGGAAAAGTAAAATTTAAAAAATATTTCAAAATTATACAAACTTTAAAAAAGTGAATATTAAACAATTTCCAAATTATTGAAATTAAAAAAAAAAACAAAGCTAAACGAATCTTGAAAATAAATGACACAAAAAATGTGGGTTTAAAAAAAATATAGCCTAAATTTGTGACCTAAATTTTAGCTGTAAAAGTGACACTTATAGAAATTAAAATGTAAAAATAGCAAAAAAAAACTACTAAAAATTAATTAAAAATACTTTGTATAAAAAACCGCTAAAATTAGCAGATTTATTTTGCTAAATAGTAATAAAATAAGAACAACAAAAATAAAACTGTTAAATTTACAAAATTTTAGTTATACAGGGTGTCCGCCGGGCCGCCATTTTGGTAAACATTAGTCTTGACAGTTCATATTTGGCAGTCGTGAAGTAGACACGGGGCAAATTTATTATTTAAAAATATTCGATAAACCAACGTGTTTTAATAGTTAAATCATTTTATCAAAATCAATCATCGATTACTGTGACGATGAGAAAGTTACGTGAAATTTTTGGGAGGAACAACGTGCCAACAAAACTCACTATTTATCGTGTAGTGAATGATTTCGAAGAAAAGAGGGTCTGTAGGTGATAGGCCCAAGCATGGACCACAACGTACTGCAAGATCGGCTGAAAACATTACTGCTGCTCAAGAAAGTGTTCAAAATAATCCATTAACCTCAATTCGACGCCGTGCTCAGGAGCTTGATCTTCAAAGAACAACTTTGGCCAAAATTTTGCACAAGGATTTGCATTTGTTTCCATTTAAGATTCGGTTGACACAAGAGCTTCTTCCACAAGACTAAGACCGTACATATGCCAACAGGATGTTACAGCTCGCCCATGACAACCCTGATTTTCATGAAAAAATCATAATGAGTGACGAGGCACATTTTTATTTGAATGGATATGTGAATAAACAGAATAGTTGGTTCTGGGTAATGGAAAACCCTCAAATTATTCATCAGTCCCTTTGCATTCATTAAAAGTGACAGTTTGGTGTGCAATTTGGTCAGGAGGAATCATTGGACCTTACTTCTTTAAAAAGGAAAGCGGCGTAACGGTAACTGTGAATGGGGAGCGATATCGTGATATGATTAAAAACTTTTTAACGCCACAACTGCATGCTTTGGGCTTGATTAACATGTGGTATCAACAAGACGGTGCCACATCGCATACAGCCAGGATTACAATGGAATTACTGCGAGACCTCTTTCCACAACAAGTTATTTCAAGAAATGGTGATGTTGATTGGCCTCCACCGTCGCCTGCTTTGACTGCTCCTGAATTCTTTTTGTGGGGATATCTGAAAAGCAAGGTTTATGCAAACAAACCAGCAACGCTTGATCAACTCAAACAAAATATACGTGATGAAATTAATGAAATACCGCCTGAAATGTGTGAGAATGTAATGAAAAATGTGCTCAAAAGGGCTCGCATTTGTGAGGCTAACAGAGGCGGACATTTATCAGATATTGTATTCCATACATAATTGCTGACATTCAATAAAACATTTATCAATATAAGATCCATTCTCTTTCATTTAATCGAAAATTATAAACAAACAAAGTAGTATACCTTCCCTGTATTTGCGTTGAATTTTAATTATTTAAAAATATAAATTTACTCTGCTAAAATCAGCAACAACTTTTGCAGAATATTTGTAGACAAAAAAACAGCAAATATAAAAGATTAATGCGTTAAATTTTAATTAAAACACTCTTTAAATAACACGGCTTAACCCACAAATTATATTAAATCACCATAAACTGATATTGCTGATATTTATTTCTGTGTACGTAGGCGTATACTTTATATTTTGCTTACTTGAGTACTCTGGATTAATACTCATACGCGATGGTGTTCTTAAGAAAACTAAAAATCATTTAAAATTTATATAATAAACTCATAAAAAATAAACCTGTTAAAATAGCAAAAAAAATCTACTAAAAATAAGTTAAAATTACATTGCATAACATATTGCTAAAGTTAGCAGATTTGTTTTGCTAAATTTTAATTAAATAAGAAGAGTAAACATAAAACCTTTAATTTGACAAAATTTTAGTTATTGAAATTGAAAATAGCAAATTATGTTGCTGAAAATTAGCAAAAACTATTATTAAATGTTTGTAGACCAAAAACTGTAATATCAACAAAATGTTTGATATATTTACCTTAAGGTTATTTGAATGGAAATAACAGCATTTTTTGCTAAAATCAACAGAAATGTTTGCTAAAAAATTGTAGATTGCTGAAGGGCAGATTTTTATTCGCATTGATAAAAACAACAAAAAAAAACTCTAAAAATTTCACATTTGTTAATGATTTTTTTTTGTTTACTAATATTTAGGAAATTTTTTGCTGATTTTAGCAGATTAATTGTTTACTTTCAATTAACTAAAATTTAGCTCATATATATGGTGTTTCAAGTTTGAGTTTCTTTATTAAATGCAATATAAGCACACATTTTGAATAGAAATTTATTATCTGTGTATTAATACACACAGAAAAAATAAAGTGCCAACCGAATTGAAAAGTGTGTTTTGATGGCTACAAGCAATACATTCCGTTAGTACAACCGTAATCAAATGTAATTTCTAAATATTTTAAGTGTTGCAACAAAAATTCAGTTATGCTAACCGTATTTTGTTGTGAAAACTAATATTTAGTTGTACCAACCGATTTCAGTTGTAGTAACCGAATTTTAGTTGACAAATGGCTAAATTTTTCTCTGTGTGTATATGTCGTAGAGAATACCATTTATGAATGATAAATTTTATCTTCAAAATGTCCCCCGCGTGTACGTCGATTCTGGAGGTGTAATTGGGCCATTCAACTAATTACGATGTCGGCCAAGAAAAGTTGCCAACACGTCACGATATCGTAATCCGTTGACGGTAAGCGCATTTCCAGCTTCCTTTTCAAAGAAATATGGCCCAACGACAGACAAAAATGCGCACCCAACAGTAACATGAGAATCGACATGTGTATACGTGCATGCGGGGGACATTTGAAAGATATCCTTTATCATTCATAAATGATAACCCCCTGTACGACATTTATTAATAAATAGATAATAAATTTTCACACCCAGAAAACAGACTAAGTAGTAGCAACCGTATTTGTAGCCAATTAAATGTTTCGGTTGTAGCTACCGAATTTTGTGATTGTATAAGGTGGCGCAAAAGTAATCCTCCTATCAGAAAATGCTATACATAATAAATACATAATAAAAAAAAAAACATCGGAGGGTTATTTTTGCGCCACCTTATAGAACGAATTTCTCTTCAGTCAATCGAAATTCTATTGTCGTGGCAGAATTTCTGTTGCATCAATCGAATTAAAACCACAGCCGAAAAATTCGGTTGTGGTTTTAATTCGATTCATGACACATTGTCGTGTCATTGGGCGGATGGAGTGAATATATAACTTCTTTAATAGCATTTCAACCAGTACATGAATGCATTTTTAAACAGTTCATGAATGTACTTTCTCAAATATATACTAACATTTTTATTTAATAAAAATGTGATGCATACTCTAGGGGATGTTTTTTAAATATTAAAAAAAAAATCTTTTGGTGCCAGCGAGTATTGAACACACGAATCTGAGACACGATCTGCTGTATTGAAGTAGACCGCTCTACCATTTGCACCAAAGTTATTTATACAGCCCAACAAACTTAAAACGAATTTAAGTTGAAAATATTAATATATTTTTATGAAAACAAGAAAAATATGCTACACAAATTTATAATAAAAAAGATAAAATAAGGATTTTTAAAACATTTTTGTTATGTGATTTCGTATCAACAAGACATTTTTAAAATTTGTTTGCGAATAGTTGCGATTAATTTAAAAAGAACATTTAGAAATAATAAAAAAGCTCATTCAACAATTTTTAATTCATTGTATATTTTTAAATATTTGTTTAATAATTTGACAATGGAGTGTCTTTAATAAGATATAATATACCAGACAATGAGAAAATATATTGGAGAAGTAGTTTAACTACAGGTAGGGAAAAGTGGCACGCCTGAAAAGTATATCTTGAAGCAAATATGAAAAATGCATATTATGATCCGCCAGATCTTAGCAGTGAAATAAATTTTGGCATTTTCTTATCAATATAACAATAAAAAATAAAAAATTTTAGTTTTTTTTATCCCATTGCAAAGGTCAACAATATATGTTGTCAAATAATAATTTGTCAACTCTGGATAACAATTTTCTACAACTTTTTCTTTACGATTAAAGTCAAAATGTTAATTATTTGGTCGTTTTTAAATTACTTAATTATCTTAAAATACCCAGAAAAAAACTCATTTAAATATTAAAAACAACACTAAAAAATTAATAAGAATTAAAATAAAAAAAAAAAAAAAAAATGATCTCCCCAGTCCGGAATCGATCTCGCAACCTTCGTATTGCAAATCCTACCACTTACCACCTCAACCTTCATATACAAAAAAGAATATATGAACTTATGAAAAAGCACTTCTTAGGATATTATTAATTTAGATAACAATAAATTTATATGGTAATGCAACTGCTCTTTAAAATAACTTTAGTTTAACAGTTTTTAGCAGTTATTAACAATAACTTCTATGAAAGCGAAAAATGTGCCTATGCTAATGCTTTGGAGGTCAAGTTAAAGAGGTCCTTAAAGCACTACTTCCACTTTATTTCTCTTCAATTTCGATGAATATTAAAATTTTTTTGAATTTAATTTGAATAATTTTAAATTTACAAAAGACAGACCTTCTAATTTACGCCTGTTCCCAAAGGAAATAAATCGAAGTTCGTCAGTATTGAACTAAGATTATCTCCAATTTTTTCAAATGATGTAGGGTATCCCGTATTTTCTTCCTGACAACTTGTTAAATTTCTAATTCTGTGTTTTTTCGTTGCTTTGAATTTAGTTTCAAGTTACAATTATCTGCAACAGAGACAATGTGTATTGTAAGTATGTACTTGAACGACAACAAAGTTTCAATAGATTTTATTCTGAAGTTCTTGCTCCTTGTGTTTGTGTTCAGTTCATTCTTATCATATTCTCTCATACTACAATTTCCTAGTCGTTGTTAGTTTTATTGTATTTTATAATTCCAATAGATATTTTTCCAATTGTTTCTATTGTTGGTGTTATTTTTTTTAGAAGTTTACATATTTTGTCGCATTGATACTCTTGTGCTGGCTGCAAGGAACATTTTAAGTGTTGGCGCAGAAATCGAGAAATAGAAGCATCATGATTACAATAGTAGGAATTTTAACAAATGCAACAACAATATCACTTTTAATATGAAATGGTTGTAGTCACTTGTAAAGGGTGTTTTTATACAGGTATAGAACTTTAAGTTGGCTACACTTTTTGAACTGGCTGCTATTTTGTCAGCTGTCAAGTGATTTATATTTAGTTTGGTTTGGCATTTCAGCATGAGTAGACTGACGCCTGAACAACGCTTCCCAAAATTTATTTTGAAAATCATGGTTCTGTTCGAAATACGTATCGCGCACTACGTCCATTTTACGGTCGGTACGGTTATCGTCCATCAGAGCACTTAATTTGATTAACTATGAAACGTTTTAGCACCACGTTTACTCTAAATGATAATATGCATCCATAGAGACGTCGTACAGAAGAAGTCATTGCTGCTGTAGAGTGTAGTATAGAGGAGGACCCATATCAGTCTATCTGTCATCGTGCACAGGAATTGGATTAAAGAAGATTTTGCAGAAAGATCTTGGTTTGCGTGCTTACAAAAGCCAACTCGTGCAACAATTGAAGCCACACGATTACTTAGCAAGGCGTAGATTTGGTGAATGGGCCCAAAACAAGATTGCCGTCGATCCCGATTTTCATAAGCGAATTTTGTCTAGCGATGAAGCTCACTTTTGGTTAAATGGATACGTCAATAAGCAAAACTGCCGTATTTGAAGTGATGATAATCCTCAAGTGTATGTTGAGACACTGTTATATCCAGAAAAACTGACTGTTCGGTGTGCTTTATGGGATGGTGTAATAATTGGTACTTCTTTAAAAACGATGCTGGTCAGAACTTTGCAGTCAATGGTGACCGCTGTAGAGCCATGATTACTGACTTTTTCGTTTATCAATTGAAAAACCATGAAGTGCAGGAGCTGTGATTTCAACACACAGCTCGTGCCACGATTGATTTATTGAAGGAAACGTTTGGTAACAGCATTGTTTCACGTTTCAGACCCGTGAATTGGCCTCCAAGATCGTACGATTTAATGCCGTTGGACTATCTTCTGTGGGGATATGTGAAGTCGCTAGTCTTCGCCGATAAGCCCGAAACGATTGACCACTAGAAGGACAACATTCGCCGCGTTATTGCTAATATACGGCCACAAATGTTGGAAAAAGTCATCGAAAATTGGATCTCCAGATTAGACTACGTCCGAGCCAGCCGTGGCGATCATATGCCAGAAGTCATATTTAAATTATAATGCCAGAAGATTATATTTCGAATAAAGTAAATTTCATGTCAATTTAAAAAATTCATCTTTGTTGTATTCCATTTCAAATTTCTATACCTCTATAAAAAACACCCTTTACAATGTACACACTTAATTTTTTTCTAAATATAAATTAAGTCGGGGTTTAATCAATCCTTTAAGTAATTGGGCTGCTGCACTGATAGAATTTTCCTTAGTAGTATTAATGAAACGATTTCATTAAAATCGATTCATTGGTTTTATAAAAAATTTCATTAACTGAATGAAAATTCATTAATATTGGTATTTTTTTCATTAACATTTTTATGATTTTTTTCATAACTTCATAAAAAAAATTCATTAAATCAATAAAAAATTTTCAAATTTTGTTTAATAAAAAATTTGACTTGTAATAAGAAAAAAAAAAAATTTTTTACTATCATTTTGAAATAAAAAAAAACTGAAAAATTTCTTCTAAACAGAATTAACCAAAACTTTGATATAAATAAATTTTTTATTAAATTTGCCTAGAGCTAACAGTTTTGACGAAATTCCAGGGAACAGATTCTCTAAGAAAAACGACATAGTTTTTTTCAAAACGATAAAATTTGATACATAAATAAAATAATAATAATCTTATATGTACCGACATATAAGAAAACATGTCATCTTTAACACAAATTATAAAAAGTGTAAAGAAAGATTGAATAATTTTGTAAAAATAAAGCAATAAAAGCAGAAATAAATTAAAATTGGACCAGACCATTTATTAAAATTGATTTAATGAAACACCTTTCATTGACTCAATGAAACGTTTCTTTGGGGACTTTTTTATGAAAAATTCATTGGATTAATGAAGGAATTCATTAATACTACGCACAAATTTCTATCAGTGTGGGGAGATGTATAGCTATCAATGGTTCAAAAACATATTACAAATATCGACTTTACTTAACAATATCGTACTTAACACCGATAATAACTTTGTAATTGGAATAGTCCCAATTTGATTAATATAAATTAATCTTGCTGTTACTTTCAGCCAGTTCATACTGAAATCTCTGCTGGCATTAAAAAAATTATAATAACATGGTGCTACAAAATGGAGCATTTTCAATATGCTTGAAATGCGACCTAGTGGAAATCGGGATTTTTTTCGATCATAGCAACAAACCGACTTAATTTTATTAAATGTAACGATATCGGATTTTCAATAATACTCTCATATTTATTTTCAAACGAACATTATTTTCACTCGATGTTTTTTCAAAGCTTATTTCATTAAGAAATATGTTTTTTCAAGCAGTTTTTAATTCACGGGATTCTCTATGAAAATTATCGGAAAGAAAATCGTCAAACTTTCAGGGAACTCCTGAGATAAAAAGTAAATTACAGTTTTAAAAAGTGTGTAAAAACACACAGAGTGGCATTTTTGTAGTATTTATTACCTGGAAATACCGATGAAAATCCCAGGAATCGGGATATACAAAATTTTGTTAAATTCATGCGAAATTTTTTCCTGGAGTTCGCGAGTTTCTCGAAAACTAAAAGAAATGTTAAGAAGAATCAGTCGTTCGTGTCAATTTAACACAAAGGTGCAATAACATTGGAAATTGTGTCAAATTGAAACAAACGACGGATGCGTGCTAACTTACAAGGGAGGTATCCCGACTCGGACCGGCAGATCTTAATGAACTTCAGATATGTTGAAGAGAGTAAAAATTTAAGGGACCCGTGTTTTTTTTAGCTGCCCTCATGTTTAGGTAATGCTGTCAAAAATTACCACATCTTACGATTTTTTCGGTTTATTTCGTTCTATTCAAATGAACTTCAGATATGTTGTAGAGACTAAAAATTTAAGCGACCTGAGTTTTTTTTAAGCTGCCCAATCTCATGTTTAGTCGTTACTCAGCAGGGTCAAAAATGACCACATTTTGCGATTTCTTCGGTTTATTTCGTTCTATTAAAAGTAACTATAGATACAATTGGTATCAAATAAAAGGGCTTTTAAAAGTAAATGCACTGGTGTACAAATTATGTCCAAAGATTTTCAAGTATTTTTGATATTCAGAAAAATGTGTTTTGAGTAACATTATATATGGAATTTTATTAAGGAAATTTAGTTGTATTAAGATAAAAATAATGCCTATTTAGTTTAATCGAAATTCGAAAACATTGGGTTTTTATGCGACTTTTCATGAAGAGCCATTTTCCCCTATATTTCAAATAATTAAAAAATGTGGCAAATCTTGGTCCACTGTATATGCAACATGGATATCAAAATTTTTCTTTTCTTGAGTACTTTAACCCTGCGTTCAAATAAATCTAGTTTTCGTAAAATAAAGACAAGTTTTCATACAAAAACAAATGAATTTTTAACCGTACTTTTTAACCCTTAAACGTGAGATTGGGTAGCTAAAAAATAAGTGTCTCTTTTTTTTATTCCTTTACAAAATATGCAAAGTTTATTAAAATCTGCGAGTTTGTGTCGGGATACATCCCTTATTAGGTTAGTTTCAATCGATTTGATATTTTTGGACAGTTTTGGAAAGGAGAGTTGTTTTTCTTTCTAAATATATATTTTCCATTCCATGAGAGAACGTTTAAAAACAATAATTTTTTGACCTCACCTCAGGTCACCAACCAGTCAATGTTTTGTCACCATTACTATAGTCACGTGATTGCTCATTTCCCCAAATTAATACTTTTTGGTACACTCTAATTAATTTCTGTTGAATATTAGCCCACTTATAGTACTCTCACTATAAGTTGGGTAAATTTGCTGTATGTGTGAAAATTGGTACCAACTGTGTACGAAAATGTATAGCAACATTGTGCATTACACATAATGTGGGTAAATTTACTCATAATGTGCGTAATAAATTTATTATTATTACACTCATTATAATCTATAGGTAAAATACACGAAACCCGTTGTTCATTTTACGAAAGTTTTGGTTATTTTGACATTACGAAAAAATTTGTAGAATATACAAATCACATTTCGTAAAGTTTTGTAAAAACTTTTTTTAAATAAAAATGTGGTGCATACCTTACGGGTTTATTTTAAAATTAAAACAAAAAAAAGGTAATGGTGCCACACCAGAATCGAACTCACGATTTCAGTGACGTCCTGCTGTGTTGAAGTAGACCCCTCTACCATTTGCACCAAAGTAGCTGATGCAATACAACAAACTAAAAGGAACTTAAGTCGAAAATATTATGAAATTTTTATGAAAACTAGAAAAATATGCTACAAATATTTAATAAAAAGGTAAAATGGCAATTAAATATTTTTATAATGTTTATTGAACTAAATAAAATAATATAATTTTTTTATAAATATATCAAATAATATATTAAAAAACAAAATAAAAAAATAATAATAATAAAAAACTTAAATAACAATTTCAAACTAATTGCATTTTATTATTAAATATTTTATCTTTTTAAATATTTGTTTTATTGAATTTCATACTAAACCCGGCAAATAAAGTGGAAGGGTCCTCTTTAACTTGTTTTAGGATCCTCTTTATTAAACAAAATACAAATATCCATTTATATCAAAACACAAAAATAGTAATAATGAAATAAAAAAATAAAACATAGAAATTTAAAAAACATTAATAAACAAAAAAAAATATAAAAACTAAAAAAAAAAAAAAAAAAAAAAAATTGTCCTGGCCAGGAGTTGAACTCGCAACCTTCTGATTGCAAATCCGGCCTCTAACCACATCAACATCCATATGTAATATTTGTAACATTACAAATTTTTGTACAATGTACTAAAAAAATATTACGAAATCATGTTTGTATTTTTTACGAAATTTGTAAATTTATATAATTTGTTTTATACAAAAGTTTTGTAATATAAACAAAATGTTTGTACATTCTACGAAAAAAAATTTACGAAAAATATATTTGTATTTTAAGCATGGACTATTATGAGTGTGCAGAACGTATTCATAGAACATTTTAGCCTAGTAAACGCACGTTTTAGTATTCTTTTTTGGTATTTCCTGAAAAAAGGACTCAAATGACCCAATAAAATTGCAGATAAAGGGTTAAAATATTCTCCGAAAAAATGCCGAACGCAGAATTTAGATCAAAAGAATTCTGACACTGCCTTTTGAGTTATATTCAATAAAGAGTAGGCGCAGAGTACACGCAGAGAAAAAATATCGTTGCAATATGATTGCAGCCACACAACTATGTTTCCTACAGCCATAAATGGTGTTTCAATTAAATTATTGTTTAGCAATCATATTCCACCAATATTATGGTTCCTTTCATCATGTTATAGTAAAATTTTCTCTCTGTTTTCAGTTATCATAATATTGTATTGTCTACAATCATAATATAGCATTTACTATCATATTCCATATTATAGTTGCGCCAACAATAAGCGTCTTCACTCTTTCAGTTTCATTACTGCTTCAGATGTTGTGAAAAGAAGTTGTGAGAAACTGTCGGCCACAACAAATTAAATAATATTAAACAATAAGACATTAAAAATAAACAAACATGTAGTGGTGTTAATTGTAATGGTGATTTGTTTTAAGGAAGAAAGAATAAGTTTGTAATTTAGACCCGGTCTACCCTGGAAGTATAATCAAAATTTTAATTGTCGCTAACAAACAACGCAGTGGTGTTAATTTAAATGGTGGGTTGTTTTGTATAAGAAGGAATAAGTTGTAGTCTCAACCCGGTCTACCCTGGAAGTCCCTTAAATAAAGCTATTATTATTATATGGACATAAACGTGTTTAAAATTAAGTATAAATTGATAATAAAGTGCTTTATTTTTAATTATCTGTAATTACGCCAAAAAATATTGTTAAAGAAAAAAAATATGAAAGAAAAATTTAAACAAAATGCACGAGCTTTTAACTCTGTAGTACGAAATAATCATAATATGTTTGCAATAATAATAATATGGTAATAAATGATGACGAAATTCTTTTCCATGATTATACTATGATAACTAGGACTATAATATGGTTATAATGCAATTGTTATGATTGCTAAAAACATATTTTCATCATTATAAATATATTGTAAAATAGTATTCTTAACAATATTTTTATGCGTGATTTATGATGTAATCAGATGTATATCATACTTGGGATTTTTTCATTAGCATTGAAATTTCATTAGTTAACTAATGCTAATGCCCAAAAAATTCATTACCATTTAATTGTAATGAAATTTTTTGGCATTAGCATTTGTCCTAATAATGCTTATGCTAAATCACACTAATGCCTGAAAAACTAATTACAATTGAGGAAGAAAAGCATTTGTTTACAAAAAAAAAATAGAGTGTAAATTGTAACACTGAATAAGGGAAACGAAATGGAACGAGGAACTAACTTTCTATTATCCGATGACATATGTTTATGTTTGTATTATCACGTAAATAAGTAAAATAATGAAATCACCCTGAGGCCGTTTTTTTTTAAAAATTTATCCCTCGGGATCTCTCTCGGACCTAGCCTATTTTTATTATAAGGGTATATTAATGCTGTGCCTGTGGAGCAAAAATTTTGTCTCGCTTAGTTTTGGAGATAATCGCCGATTTGTAAAATGGATTGTATCTCGAAAACTAAGCATGATATCGCAAAACGGACAAAATTTTAGCAAACCTTAATAAACAATTCCATACCGACAACACAAATGTGTACAGTGTTCCGATTCCAATCGTTCCACGTTTCATTCCATATCGTTCCATTTTGGATCAATGTTCCTTTCTATTATCGGAGTGATTAAATTTATATATTCACGTACGGTAACACAAATGTGTACAGTGTTCCGATTCTAATCGTTCCCTTTTCATTCCATATCGTTCTATTTTGGACCAATGTTCCATTCTATTATGGGAGTGATTAAATTTTTATTTTCACGTACGTTTTTGGGTAACCAAATAATTGTTTTTTCATAAAAAATGAATCTATCGGAATCTTTCCCAGACCTTGCATATTTGCATTCAGTCAATTTCAAATTTCTTCCTTTAATTAATTCATTAGTAATTGTAATGAAATTTGAAATCATTACCATTAGTCAATGAAATCAAATCAATGAAATTCATTATCATTAATTAAACAAATGCTAATGAAAATAATTTCATTACAATTGATACCAATGAAATTGTAATGAAATCATGAATTAATTAGTCCATTCAATTCATTAGTCTCATGTATGATGTATAGCGTGTATTGCTGTCATAATATTTCACAAAGCTTTTTCTTCAGCGCAAAGACAATTTGATTACTTAAATTATTCTAAACCTAAGTTTATTTAAATGTGTGAATTTATTAAATAAATATACTAGTAAAAAAATTCATGCATATCTTTTTAAACCAGCTTCAACAGAATGCTGTGAGAATTCTGTAGGGCTCATATTATGATAATTAAGAACCATAATATGATAATATTGGGATCTATTTGGAACCATAATATGGTAATCTAATTATCATATTATGATACAGAAGCTGATAAGAGTTTGGTTGTCACGGCTCTATGCAATAAGTCCCAGGTGCAAAAAGTCCCAGTGCAAAAGCTCCCAATGAAATAAATTCTAAAAAAATGAAATAAGTCCCGTCTCGAAAAAGTGAAAAAAAATCCAAAAAAAATTAAATAATTTCCAAAACAAAAATGAAAGAAATCCTAGGTTTTGGTTGTTATTTCATCATGAAATAATTTCCAAAGAATAAAAATGAAATAACTCCCAAAAATAGTCCATGCAACACAAATGAAGTAATGGCGTACCGTTATATTCCCCAAAGTCGTATTGCCCAAAAACCAAAATGACATATTGCCCAAATGTCCGCTTATCCCCCAAAATTGTGGATGTTAATATGTTATAATGACCAAATCAATGACAGAAAATCCAAAACTTTAGGCATGGCATTTTATTTTGAAAACACTTTTTTTTTTTGGGCGCTATGACGGTAAAAAAGAAGTTATTGCCCCAAATCATAATTTATTTTTTTTGTTAAATGTCATAAGACATAATGTCTTTTGTGTCGCACGCAGAAAAAACTTTATTTCGCGAAGCCGCCTGCCGCGTTCTACGGAGGAAAAAAACCCCCAAGAATGGCCGAACGCTAAGTTCTGTTGGGACTTATTTCATTTCGGAATTACTGCATTATGAAATACCACCTAATATCAAAAATGAAATAACTTCTAAAAAAATGAAATAACTGAAAAAGAAGTGCGTCCCGGTAGGCTAGTTGGTAGCGTGCTGGCTTATCTGTGCGGGGGTTGTGGGTTCGATTCCCACCAGAGGCACTGGTCTGTCTTCGCTACAACGAGCCGATGGCCATAGTAGCTAGTGCTCGGTTAGGGTAATAGTATATAATTTGTAATTATATGATTATTTATTAATAAAAAATAAAAAAAAAAAAACTGAAAAAGAACTGGGTATTTTTTCATTTGAAATTATTCCCAAATTTGTATGAAAAATTTTTGGGACTTATTTCATTTTTTTTTTGGACTTTTTTCACCTGGGAGTTATTGCACAAAGCCATCCTGAAACAAACACCCACATGATTAGACTCAAATGAAAGATGATTTTGTGTAAATACATAATTTAATTTCATGTAAATATAAAATTAAGCAAACTATACGAAAAAATGGGATAGATGATGTAAATATAAAAACCGCTGTATTTTGCAAATGAGGAAAAATAACATTTTACCGATTTGGATTCAGCGTACTTAAGTCTATTAATAAATATGTATTTTAAAGACAGGTCCTGCGAAAGGTTTAAATTTGTTGAGTATTGCAATTAGTTTTAGTTATCTATTAACTAATTTTTGAATAATTTTTTATACAAATAAAGTACTTATGAAACTATAGTGATGGCTTATAAACATTAAAATAAATAGTTTCATAACTTTTGCCAATATTTTTGTATACCTATGCGTAAACATATGAAATTTTTTTCCCCTTCAAGATGCGATAAAATTTTAATATCAACATTGATTGAATGAATAACACTTTCAGCCAATCTGGCAACTAAATACACAAAGGAATTTGCCAGTTGGCGCTGTTCTTTTACGAGGAATATTCATTTTTTTTTTTGCAATAAAATTGTATGTGTAAGTACATATTGTTGTTATATATTTTTTATTTTTTATATTTTTCCCATTGATTTTGTTTAAAAATACACAATCTTTGGGGTATTGCCAAAGCAATCACATTTAAAATGTAACATAATTGAAATGAAATCACAAAGAAATAAGGTTCAATAAACAGTGTTTTAATTTTGCTAAGTGATTATTTCATACACTCGAATTCATATCCAATGAATACTCACGTGTATGTTTTTATGATATTTTATAGCGGTTTTTGTATTGTCAATATAACCCAGCAAAACACACACCTTACCAAATAAACTCGAAGGTTTGGACGTATTATCCTTTATATTACAATTCTAACTTTTTTTTTTGAAATGTCCAAAAAGTTATGAGTTACGCATTACTGGCAGCCTTACGTAAATATGAATTATAATGTATTGCCTATATGCATACAATGGCATGAATAATAAGCCATTATCAGACGGAAAAAATAATGGTTCTAAAAATAGGTTTTGGAAAAAAAAAATACAAATTAAAAAAAAATTTTATAAATTTTTTTAAGACATGGTCGAGATGCGATTCGATACTGGGTCGTCAGATTAACAGACGGCTGGTCTATACTCTAAACCACAGAGACACATTATATTTGTTAGTTTAAAACATAAATAAATTATTTATCTATGTAATTTGTTCAACATATACCAAAACTAACAACAGACTTGAGCGACGCACTGTGGCGCCTTTTCCCTAAATTCGTTGCAAAAATCAAAAATTTGACAGAATAATTTGATAAAATGAATAATTACATCTGATAGAGAACTTCTCTCTGATTAAGAATCCAAAAAAAATTTTGAAATCGGATAAAAATTATGAATTCTAGAGTCAATCAAAGTTGACAATTTTTCGGACTTACAAAAAATGTTTAAATAAAAAAAAAATATCATCTTTTCAATTGAATTTCAGGCAAACTTTGCAACCGATCATTAATTTTTTGGTGTCGGATGAAAGGTATGTTAATTCCAATGAGACGATGTAAAAAAAGGGTTATTCGGTCCAATACTTTTTTTTCAGGCGCAAAAAGACCCAAACACATGATATTTGGGTCTTTTTTCACACTTAATGGAATAGAACAAAAAAAGTGACTGTTTGTGACGGGAACTATTAAACAGAGGTTGTTAAGTATTTAATACTCTAACTTATTTTCTTGAAATTGGGTGCCCGTACTTGCCCGTGTACATGAAAAAACAATAAAG
Source organism: Delia radicum (assembly GCA_021234595.1). NCBI lineage: Eukaryota > Metazoa > Arthropoda > Insecta > Diptera > Anthomyiidae > Delia > Delia radicum. Next base: position 134,846,416 of record CM037854.1, read on the forward strand.
CTGCAACAACTTTTACTACAAAAAGAGATATTTTCAAAATATTCAAACAGATTTTGGGCAGCACTGAGATCCACTCTAATTGTATACCAAACTTAGTAGATGTATTGGTCTTTAATTTATTATTTAGTTTTTTTATGCTTTTTCATTCGCTTACAACGCCCCCTAGCGGAAAAAATTTCGGAAAAGTTACCACTTTGATGAGCTCTATCTCCTGAACGAATTAAGATATTTTAGAAGTTTAAATTTGGGATTTTAAATAAAAAAAATGTAAAACATATGAATTGCAAAAAAAAATACTTAAGTACAAGTATATGTGCCATGTTGGGATTGTTAAGATTTTTTTAAACGGACAAAGGTTTTTGTACAAAAAAAAATTATCTAAATTTATTTTTTAGTAAGTTTTTAATTTAAAAAGTATTAACTTTTTGAACCATAGTAAATGAGCTGTTAAAATTGAACCTACAGCTAATTATAAAGAAATGAAATTAAAGCAATGAGTATTTCATCTTGCACTTAACTGAACATTGCAAAAAAAAACAAAAATAAAAAATATTGTAGTAGGCATCGGCAAGTACACACATTTTTGAAAGCTTTATTTCCAAATATTCTGTGCTAATAATGTTATCTAGTCTCAATATCTAGCCAGTGACAATCAAAGTTAAAAAAGTGTGTGGAAAAAAACATTAAAAAATTATAAACAAAAAACTAGTGATAAAATTAAAATCAAATAAAAAAATTCATGTAAAAGGAAATAAATTAAAATAAAACACATTTAATAAAGAGAACAATGCAAAAACAATAAAATATTGTGAAAAGTTTAACATTATTAATATATAAATTCTAAATTATTTATCCATAAATAAGTACAATGTTTTTACAAAATTTAAAATTGTTTGAGTTATTTAGAAGCTCGGAAGATGAAAGTGCATTTAATTTGGCTGTTATAACAGAATTAAAAGTTTTATCAGAATATGAAGAAAGCGATGGTATTAAATCCAAACTTCACAGCACTTATATGTTTCTTAAAGCAAAATGGAAAGCCTCCAGCCGTACAACGGTGCCGCAGTGGGCCTTTTACAATGCGGGTGCGGTTTTCTTGAAGATAAACGAGATAAAATTCAAGTGCGTTTTAAACATTAAATATGTCCTGATAATTTCAACAGTTATGATTTTTGCAACGAAAAAAGTCAAAACGATGCACTGTGCCGGTCATGCCGGTTAATTATTCTTAAGCTAAAGGGATTATCTTTCAAATACTTTATAAATTTTAATAATATCTTTATTACTTTAAAAGTTATAATGATTACAACGAAAAACGTCAAAAGACAACACTGTGCACAGTGCCGCGGATGGCCTATCACCTTGCGGGTCATGTATTTTGAAGCTAGGGGAGTCTTGTTTCAAATGCTTTTTAAATTTTTAAAATATCTTTATTACTTTAAAAGTTATGATTTTTGCAACGAAAAAGGTCAAAAGGCGCCACTGTGCGACGTCAATTACATTTCACAATCATTTACTTGTGAAACTTGTCTATACAGTACTTTTCGTTTACAGTCACATCGCTTATAGTCCATTTAGCGATATAGTCAATTTTTACACTTTTACTGTCATCTAAAATCAAATTGCATACAAAATATTTAGGATATAGTCCATTCACGATATAATCACATTTGGCTTATATGCCACTAAACTCTGGCTACTACCCAGCAAAACCACACATTACCAAATCATGTGTAAAGTAATGTATCGTCATAAGGCTTCATGCATTACTTTACACGTTACTTTATTGATGAATTTTACAGGCGATGAGCCTCAAAGTAACTCGTTACCTTGTAGTGGGTAAAGTAATTGGTTACTTATATGGTTACATGGTGGGAAAAAGTAATGTGTCTATAAATAGATTTTCATAAAAAAAATGCATAAAAATTATTTTTTACATATTTTTTTTTAATTAAATAAATAACTTTTTTTTTATTAAATAAATAACTTGTTCATGATGGGATTCGAACCTGGGGTCTCTGGTATTTAACAACTAGTTAGGCGAGAACTCTACCAACTGAGCTATCGATACATACAATATTTTATTGCTTAACATGTAGATGAGTTGTTGTGCTTCGTGTTTTCGTTCGTGATATCAAAAATATACAACTTACCATTATCCTTACAAAAAATCACAAAGTAATGTGTCTATAAATAGATTTTCCAAAATATATATTAATAATTACTTTACGTTTATAATTCATGCCGTATGTAATTGAAGATCGGTAAGTCATTATTTTATGTTTTGAAGTAATGTAAAATGTAATGAGGTCTCATTACAAGGTAATCCATGTTTGTTCAATTATCGGTAACTCATTACTTCTTGTTGGAAAATAATGATACATGTAAGGAGTACACATTACATGGTAATGCATTACTTTATCGCACCCATTACCAAAGTTTTGCTGGGTAAAAGTAAATTTATATGCAAATAATTTAAGTTATAGTCACAATACAGAAAATTTCTAATATAATTGTGAAATCTTGAATTTTTTTCGGTTTAAAATTATTTAAACATTTAAGAGGCTAAAACGAAAATTGGAACAAGGAAACCGAGCTGAATCGTTTCAAACATCGTTTTTATATTCCAAATTTTCCACCTGTTATAATAATAAATAAATTGCATATAGTCACATTTTATGATGACTATATCACAATTTATTTATAGGCAACAAAATGGCATATAAAAAAACTAGCGATATAGTCACATTAGCGATATAGTCCACAACTTGTGTGCAACTAAGAGATGTGACTATAAGCGAAAAGTACTGTATCATTAACAATTTCAGACCTACGTTCACACTTTTGAGTTTAAACGCTTCCTTGGCATATTGGTATAACGTCCATGTCTGACATTGAAAAAATTTGAAATTTTCCTAAAGAAGCGTTTAAGTTCACAAGTCTGAGCGTAGGTCTGAAATTTTTAGTGATATTGAAAAATTTCACAAGCGAATGATTGTGAAATGTAATTGACATCGCCCAAGTCTGACGAACATTTTACCCCTTAGGTAACAAAAAGACGAATTATAATTAGTCTAAAAATAGATTTCCAGAAAAATGTTGTATCATGATATTTTGCCTGGAAGCAATAAAATGAATAATAATAGGTTATTGTTTACCAATTATTTATCGTATGAGCTTAATGCATTTTAAGATTCTTATTGGTAACCTATTATTTTATTACTTATAGTAATGCAGAAGGTAATAAGTACTCATCACAAAGTAATGTATAAAGTCATAAGTAGTCATTACCATGTTTTTGCTGGGAAAGTTGACACATTTTTCAAAATATGAATTTAAATCTGAAATACTTGTTCTTCTTTTATAAAGCAATAATAAAAAAGGAGTGAGGTCGAAAAAAAACGCCACACACATTTTCACTTACAGCTGTTTTTGTTTTCGACACTGAACTTATCAAGTGACTTTTAATCAGGTTATCAGATTATGTTTGCAAAATATTTAACCGACCAGCTCATTATATCTGTACATTACTGTCCCATGGGCAACTGACTGTTTGGCCAACTGCGGAGCTCGTCGACAATTCATTGGCCCTGAACCCTCTCTGGCGTACCCAATGGGTATGTCAGAGAGAGACTCAGAAAATGGAGGGAGTCGGAGTTTGGGGCCAGATCGCTGGGCAGCGACAGGCGAGGCTGTTTATATCTCCCTCTGGGGAGAGGTCGCGGAAACTCTTGTCTATGACGAGGGGCGCACTAAGGACCGTGAAGGGTTACCTCACGGGACACTGTGACCTTAGGTATCAATTGTACAAGATGGGACGATCCTCTACGGATACGTGCAGGTTTTGCGAAATGGAACCCGAGACCTCAGAGCATGTTCTCTGCAAATGTCCGAGGCTCTCCGACAGGGTGCATTATTTTGGTGGTCGAATAGTGACGCCATCGGACGTTTGGAATTGTTTACCTGGTAGGATAGTTAGCTTCGTAGGAAGCCTGAACCTATAGGGTGTATTCGTTGGCAGCACAAAATACCAACTTCTGGTCGCGGTGCATAGTGCCACTCTAGTCTAAAGAAGAATCTTAATACGAGTATCATTATATTGTTCTGAGTTCTGGACAATTAAGCAAAAATTTTTGTAAGAAATTCAAGATTTTTTTTTATAAAAATTTTACTTTTTTTTTGCCATCACTTTTTGCTAAAAGCCCATTTGTAAACAAACTTATAATCCGATTTCGCCAATATTTTGTACACATAATCTGACGGCTTTTTAAAAGAAAACGTGATCCAAAAAAAAAAATGTTTTGAATATAAAGAAAGTTAGAAGTGATAATCGGTGTAGGGAATTATTAGATCTCACTCCTATGTAGAGTGCCTCAACAAAAAATATGTACTTTTAGGGAGTGCATCCCCCAAAAAATAAAGATTAAAATGTTTTATGACGATTACTAAAATATTTTTGCTCTAGCGACTTAAATCGTTTTTGAAAAACTTCTAAAAACACAATTTTTAATTAATTTAAAATAAGTTATCGCTACTTTTGTCAAAAATTTGGTAAAATATAAGAAACATTAGATAATTCTATCGTTCTCGAGATAAAGAGATTTTTATGCCAATTTTGATATTTTTAATGGGAAACTTTTAAAAACTTTCGACAACACAACTTTCAGATACTGGTCCTTCAAATTTCATTGAAATTGGTATTTAATTGGTAAATATAAAGTTAACATATTTTTTCTTTTTCGAAAATTCATTAAAGTTCGGGTTTAATTGCTGCTGAAAGTTGGGGGTTTCTAACAAATGTGTAAGAAATATATAATGTTTAAATTATCATAACTTTTGAACGCGTCAACAGAAAAAATGTGATAGTTTTTTAAAGATAAAATCCTCTTTTTTAAATAGTGTTGCACATAAATAATTTTGATTGTGAAATGGATAACTAAATTGAAAAAATGTCATTAATTTTCTTCATATCTCAAAAAACCATAATTACTTTTTATGAAATTTATTTTGCAATTAACTTAAAGAATCATTTACAACCAATGGCGTACCCAGGGTGAACGGCCCCAGAAATGTTTTTGATTTTTTTTTATAAATTTATAACTTTTTGTGATTTAAAAATTTTATTAAGCATTAACAAATTACATAGTGTAACAGTCATAGAAATAAATCTTAAAAATAGCAATAAAAAAATTATAATTATAATGTAAGAACAGCAAAAATAAAACAGTTAAATATACAAAACAAATTTGGGAAATTTTTTTTAATTCCCAACATAATCTCCTTTTAGCTCGCTAACTTTTCCCAGCCATATTCAATAGTTTTGATACCCTGTTTATAGTAAGAACTGTCTAGCTCCTTAAAATAACCATCATAATCGAATTGTAAGCGACTTTCTTCTGATGAAAAAATCAACTTTTTCGACAAAAAAGCCCACAATGAGGTCAAAGCCAACAAAAAGGTCCGATTTGGACAAAATGTATCCAATTGTAAATCAGACTTAAGACTTTTGAAAAATAAAGTCAGCCATTTCGTTAAAAATTCATTCGGAACTTTAAATTTCATTAAATATGGACAGATTTAAATAATTTTCGACTTTTGGCAATCTGCTTAATGAGATTAATCCTTATAGTCTAAAACTTATTTGTTCGCTGACATTAAAATTAAAATTTTTGGGAATAACTTTTGGTGTTTTTGGGAAAATGGAAATTTTTTAATAATGAAATGTAAAAAAATGTAAAAAATTATTTTTTTCGAACTTTGTCATCATTGGGTAAGTTTTAGACAATTTTTTAAAGATTATTTTACTGTTAATGAAATTTCGGTTCCTTATCATTATCAATAATGCATTAAGATGCCATTAATTGTACATTAAGATGCCAATTAATTAATTCCAAAAATATCTAAAAGATAAGTTTTTCCTGAATTAGAAATGTTTATACAAATAATCGATTAATCGACTTTTACTTAGAAAAATGTCGAAAAGTCGTAAAGTCGATTTTTGCAAAAGCCGAAAAGTCTAAAAGTCAACTTTTTTTCCATCAACCGCAACCTCAATCTCTGCATTGTTGCCAACTCTTCTTCAACCGAGAAATTTTTTAAGTTTTTGAATAGAAAATAATCCAAAGGAACTAAGTCTGGCGAATAAGGTGTGTGATGAAGCAATTTGAACATTAATTCATTGATTTTCTCCATCGCAAATAGTGGATGTGCTGCGACGCTGTTTTTGTTCTATTGTGAGCAAACGCGGCACCCACCTTGCGCACAGCTTTCTCATCTCCAAATTTTCGGTCAATATGCAATGAATAGCGCTTTTTGACATGCCTATCATTTCAGATAGCTCACGCACCTTCAGACGACGATCATCCAATACGGATTTTCTTAACCGACACCTCAATTAGTCGACTATGGTGTTCGTCTTGGTGGCTCGGCTTTAATATCGGTTGGACTGATACCATTACATAACGGTGACCGATTTTTTCCATGTTTACAAATTAACAACGTGGCGCCTTGAAACTTAAAACATATGTTTAATAAGGTTGCCTATTTTCACCACAGTAGTATACTGCCGCCATCTGTATGTCAGGTCGGCGAATTTTGGGACCGCCCTCGTACGTTAATTGAATGAAAAATCAACACTGCAAAAATATTCACCTTAAATTTTCGCAGATTTTTTTTTGGATTCATAAGTAGAAGTAAAAACTGAATTTTGATTTCTAAGCAATAGTTCAGAAAGCACTACGTTATTTCGCCTATCCGCTCCAGAAGTAGATTAAAAGTGTTAACTGATCTTGTAACGTCGTTCAGCCGGAATTTAGGACATTGCGCTGCTGGAATGCCGAAATACAGGGGATGGCAGTAAGTAATCACTGGCAACCAGCAAACCTTTAGCCTACTAAAAATCATACTTAGGCGACGTCAATTACATTTCACAATAATACACTTGTAAAATTTTTCTATCACATTAATAATTTCAGACATACGCTCACACTTAAACGCTCAGACATACGCTCACACTTAAACGCTTCCTTAAAAAATTTGTAAAATGTTTAATACCAAACATGGGGATTAATAACAACATTTGAGTACTTAATTACAGGACAATTACTCAATTACACCCAATTACTTGTAATTAGAGTTAAAAAAGTAATTGGCCTGTAATTAAATGCACAAACATTGGTAATATCCCATGTCTGGTATTGATGAAATTTTGAATTTTCCAAGGAAGCGTTTAAGCTCACAAGTGTGAGAGTAGATCTGAAAAATTTGAAAAGTGTATGATTGTGAAATATAATAGACGTCGTCCAAGTCTGCTAAAAATATTAAAACATTTTAAAACCAAAAAGTTTCGAGCAACTTTGAAATCCATTTTTACCCTAAATATGCGATTGACCCGATATGTTTCTTACTATTTTTTATTACTTTTGCCTTCTTGATTTTATATCAACAAAATCTATAGGAATCAACAAAAAAAAAACAAGTTCCACATATAAAGAAAATATTACCGTTCGATATTTTAAACTATCTGCAATTATTTATACAAAATATATGTGGAGCCCACCTGCAACCTTTTACAACATATACAAATTTCAAGTTGGGAATCCGACGGATTAAAAAAAAAAACGGAATTTTTCCAAAAGTATCTTTAATATTTAATATAAAATTTTGTATATTCTCATAGTATAAATTTCAATATTTTTTGTCACGCTTGGGAAATTCGATATGCATGTTAAACAGGAGACAACATGAAGTTAAACTGCATAAACAGATTTTCATTATCACATCCCATGTTCTTTAAAAAGGACATTTAAAGTTAATTTTTTAAACAAATTATTTAAATATTTATACTTATTCAATGATGCGATTATGTATATGAGATAAAAGATAATAATCTTCGCTATTCCACAAAATTTTTTCTTTCACTATCCTTGACTGTTTTAAATAAGTTTGTCAAAAAAAGAAAAAATGCTTGTTATTGTCTACACGCAGAGAAAAATTTAGCTACTTGCCAACTAAAATTCGGTTACTACGACTCAAATTCAGTTACTACGAATTTCTGTCGGTTGGTACAGCTCAATATTAGTTTTACCAACAAAGTCCGGGTAATTCAACTGAATTTTAGCTGCAACAACCAAAATATTCAGAAATCTAATGTAAATATCGTTACACTAACTGAATTAATAAGTTGTTGCCATTAAAATACAGTTTTCAATTCGGTTGGCACTTCATTTCTCTGTGTGTACTAATATTTCGCAGATTCATTTTTAACTTTCAATTAACTAAAATCTAACTCAAATTTTTGATATTCTTAGTTATTTTGATATTTTAATATTTGGCTAAAAAATTTGTCAGTTTCAGCAGTTTTTCCTGCAGGTGATTTTGAAGAAATTTTTAGTAGTTTTGACAAAAAAATTTTATCTATTAGTGTACAAAAAAGTTTACCCAGAAGATATTGACAAAAGATTCGAAAAAAATTTGCAAACGGATTATTATAATCAAATTGTCAACTTTTAAGACTCCTAATTAGTTTCCCAATTGTTAGAAAAGCTCAAAACACTTTAAAATGTCGGAAATGAATCTAATTTTCTTTATGGGGGCTATAGCTCTCGCTGGCTATTGAACTCGCAGAAGCGTTTTAGACATGGCCTTAAGATAATGAGTCAGTCAAACCCAAGCGATGGTCATAAGTTGACAACTCCTTTTGATGAATTTACCACTTAATATAAGGACGTTAAGTTTTCTTCAATCTTCTTTTATTTTATTCTTTTTAGTTTAAACGAGCTTAAGATCAGTTATTTATTAATTATTTTTTTCCAATATTTCGTCTCCACATTGGGCGACTTCTTCAGGGAACAAGAAGAAGTCACCAATGTGGAGACGAAATATTGGAAATAAATAATTAATAAATAAAAGAATTAATAGAAGGACTCTAAATAACCTCAATATGATGGATAAGTTGCTTGGCACTTTTTATGTTTGCTCTGAGAAGTAGTTTCTTAAATTTGTAATCGAGAAAAAATTATGAACGCTTCAAATAATACTAGAGTGTTAAATAACTCACTCTAAGCTCATTTGTTTGGCACTGCTGGTAACATATATTAAAACTATTCATATACTAATCTCTATCATGGCACTAAACAACAACAAAAAATATGTATGTATTTATAAATATTGACAGATCTCTTGAAAAATGTTCATTCATACTTATGCATGCATAATCAGGACATTTTGTGTATTTGTTTGTCTGGTTGCTACTATTTTATAGTATGTAAGAGTATCAACTTTTTCTGCATTTTTAATAGAGATGAGCAAGTGAGATATGATTTTATTTTTTTTTTGAAACACTTCTGAACTGAAAATTTCATGAATAATTATTTTTGAACTTTATTTAAAACTTTTCAAAACCTGTGTATTTGAAGCTCAACATTCTGTTAAACCGGTTCTAATTCGGTTGAATTAAATTGTTCTGTTGCTTACGTTTAAATCAGTTATTTAGCTAAAGTTCTTAGTTATCTTATGTCACCACAAGAACTAATTTCATCCGTATTTGAACTAATATTTAACTTAAATTTTTGTAATTCGCGATTCTTCAATTAACAAATTTGACAATTAATTTAAACCATAATTGTTGTAAACAAAATATTTTTTCTAACTTATAGATGACGTTGATTTCTTATATTTTTTTTTAGAATCATAAAATAGGCTTTTTTCCTCGGAAACTAAGCGAGACAGATCAAAATGGATCAAAAATCATTGCTCCGAACCTCTTACGTAGTCTTCAATTGCATCTGGCCAGATCCGGAGAGAACATTTTAGCAGACATTTTCTGTTGATTTAGCTGAATTCTTTGTCAATTAAACTAAAACTGTCAACCAAAATTTAGTTCTTCTAAAATTTAGTTAACACAAATTTAGCAAACTATGATTCTCTACTTCATTGAAAATTCTGCAGGCGCAAATTCATGTACTATTTTCTGTTGTCGTAGCTGAATTTTCAATTAATTGTACTGGCTTTTTATACGATATACACACAGAGAAATAAAATGCCAACCGAATCGGAAAGTGTATTTTATTGGTAACAACGTATAAATTCAGTTAGTACAACGATATTTACACTGGATTTCAAAATATTTTTGGTATTGGAACTAAAATTCAATAAAATTAACCGAACTTTGTTGTAAAAGCTAATGATCAGTTGTACCAAACGACTGAAATTCGTAATAATCGAATTTGAGTCCTAGTAACTAAATTTCAGTTGGCAAATAGCTAAGCTTTTCTCTGTGTGTAGGAAATGGAATGAATCAATTCCAAATATTTCAATGCTTCATGAAACTTTAAGGATTGGGCCAAGTCCTGCCAACAGTTCGATCCCCATGTCCAAAAGCGTCCGGGAAAATATGTAAATATTTTTAACTTTAATTTCAGCATATTCGGCTTCAAGAGCATATTGGTCCATGTCAGTGCTGCCAACCCAATTAGTTCACAAAATCGTCAAATTTAATTGAAAAAATCTTCAAAATCGTCATTTTGAGAATGAGAAATCGTCAAAGAATCGTCATTCCGAAAACTATTTACATATCAATAAAAAAATTGAAATTTTACGTTTTAATCACTTTAATTGTAAATCTTTCACAATTTTAAAATTCTTTTTTATTAGTTCCTTTACAAATGACTCTGAGTCTTAAAAACAAAACTCCCAATACTTATTTCGGGGAATAGAATTTTAAAATCACTGACCTATTTTAAAATCTGCGAAATTCCTTTAGTTTTAAAATTTTTCCTATATTTGGTTTCACAAAATTTGGGCATACATACAATTAAAAGGGAATTAAAGAAAAATATTGATTTACCTACAATCAAAAATGTAGAAAATCACTTTTTTATCAGTGATTTTGAAGCTAAATGATTAAAATTATTAAAAACTAAAGATTATGGATTTGAATTTGTAAAATATATAAAAAAATCCATTCGAATTTCGTTATTTTTTAATTAAAATTAAAATAAATCGTTCAAAATTATGGAGTTTATATGTAGTTGATCATTAAATTGTTAAATGAAGAATTTTTATTCGATTTGAGATCATTTTATCACATTTTCCTAAGATGTTTTAAACAAAAAGAAACTTGATCAAATTTTGTCAGTAATTCTATAAAAATTGCAAATTTTTATAAATCGTCATTTTCCATACAATACATTTTGTGAAATCGCCAATCGTCATTTTATCATATTTCACTTCAAAAATCGTCAAAATGGAGACAAATCGTCAAAGTTGGCAGCGCTGGTCCATGTGGTTGGTATGATCTAAAATCTACTTCTATTCTTTGTTGATACACATCATACTTGGAAAAATTGGTTAAAAAGTGTAGATATTACAACAAAAAATAAAAATTGAACATATCTTCTCATTTACTGCAATAACGTCATAACTCAAAAATTTTGATTTTGTAGAAAAAGAGTTTAAAGTTTTCAATTTACTCCCACCTTGAAGAAAAAAATAACGACATAATTTCTCTCAAGAGGTGGAGTATACAAGATATCAATACGACTTTTTACACAATATAATACGTGATATAACGAATAATTCTGTGTCATTAACTCAAAAATCATGTTTTTTGAGTTGTGACGTTCTTGCAGTAAATGAACGATATATGAACCATTCGCAGTCAATAGGTTTACTTTATATGGCCATTTATCACTTTACCATCCCTTATACAATCCAGTATGTGTTTATATTGTCATTTCCTTTTATAATTTTATGTGCATTTGCATCATTTTTTATTTTTTTTATTTTGCATCTCATTGGCAACCACTTGATGCGACAAATAAGTACTCGAACTCGGTTACAAGTTGATATTTGTCGGTAGTGCTGACTTTTTAATGATTTACCACTTTACTTTTAACTGTATTTCGTGTATATTCAAGTAGTATTATTTCAAGTGTTTGTTGGCATTTGTTAAGCTTAAAACCCAGCAAAAAAAGTGGCCATTAACAAGAGGGTACTAGATATTGCAGCCACAAACGAAATCTTCATTTTTGGTTTTGCAGTTTTGTCAGAAAGATGTTCGTTTTTAAGCATTTGTCTTATAGGATATGCTTGCACCTTCTATGACAGGGCTGGCAAAACTATGACACGCGTGTTAGTAGGGGCAAGCGAGCGGATTTGAGGTGACACGCGACATTCTCAGTAATATTTTCAAATATCGTAATTTTATAAACTGTTAAAAAAGTTATCAGAAGTTTAAATATTTATTTTCCCTAATAAAATATGTATGTGATTCAATACGAAAATGGTAAAATTTTTCATAAAGTTTGTAAATCCCCTTTCGAAATAATAAAAAAAAGTTTTAAAAGTCTTAAATCTTTTTTTTTTTACAGAATTTCGGAATCAAAGTTCGACAGAACATTAAAAGTGAAGTTTTTTTTTTACATTTTTGTCATCGGAAGTGTCGAAATTCTCCCAAAAAAGTGTAATAACAAATATTGACATTGACATGTGTGTAACAAATATATGTAAAAATTTCTTGAAATGTTTTATTTTAAGAAGTTTAAAAGCTTCGGTGGGAAAAAGCCTCATAATCGAAAAAAACTAAATAAATGCCAGAAAATTTTACAAAAAATTTCAAATTCTGCAATAAAAATGTAATTAAAGAGACCGGAAAGAAACACAAGTAACAAAGGTTGGAAAAAATACTTAAATAGTAACAAATTTAAAATAAAAAAAAACGCAAAAGTTGTCATCCCTGAACGTAAAAACCATACGTCAATCTGGTAACATTGTGAAATAGAGACGGAGGAGATTAGAAAAATAAATAAAAATCTAAAAATAGAATATTTGTGTTGTTAGTGGTGTCACTTCTGAGTGTAATATACAACAACAGAAAAAGCTAATAGGAAAGAAAACTGCAATTTAGCTGCATTAGATTCGAGGCCATACTTGGGTGTGATCGCTAAACGGTCATAACTTGGTATTGTTACGTTTGTAATGTAAGATGAGCGCAGGTTTGATTCTTACAGCCGCAGGTTGTTGAAAAATTTATCATATAGAGACAATCTGACAATTATTAGATACAAATAATAATACAATTTAAATGGAAAATCACTGATGAGCCTGTCAATAAAAAGGCAGAAACTAGTCTAGTCTGATTTAAAAATTAATAGTGTTTATAATTTTTTAGAAAAAAACGTTTATTCTTCTTCTTAACCTCAACATTTCTAAAATAAAATATATAATGGTTTTAATGCCAGATACACAGAAAAACATATTTCCCTACTTTTTCCAATTAAATCGATTTGTTGAAAATTTTAAAAACTGTTAATTAAAAATTATTTGAATCAATTAAATATTTGCTCAAATTCGAAACTTGCTTGACATTTTTTTATACTATCGCTCAAATCATTTGTTGTTGTTTTTGTAATATTTATGTATGTATTGTTTTTTATAAATATTTATGTATTAGTCATAAATATTTTAAATCAATTTTAGTTAGTATTTATTAATTCTCATTAGGTTTATTACTTTATTAAGTTAAATAATTTAATTTCAGTCGTTTAAATGTGAATATTAATTTATTCTAAAGCATTATCATAAAATTGTAGTTTTGAAGTAAAATTTTGTTTAATAAAAATGTAACCATTTTTTTAAACAAAAAAAAATTAAAAATTATTTAAAAAAAATTTTCTGGTTTTAACAAAAGAGCTTATTTTTGCAAAAAAAAAAACATCCAAGAAATTTGTTGCCATACTCCCTACGTTTCAATAGAACGCAATGAATTAAAAATATTGCCAAAACCGTTCTATGCAACACCATTTAATAGTGAAAGGTCCTTATTATATCAAGGAATATTTATATTAGTAGATCAGAGAAATTTCGCGTAGTGCGGTAGCCCGGTAGGCTAGTTGGTAGCGTGCTGGCTTATCAGTGCGGGTGTCGTGGGTTCGATTCCCACCATAGTAGCTAGTGCTCGGTTAGGGTAATAAGACATAATTTGTAATTATATGATTATTAATTGCCAAAAAAAAAAATTTCGCGTATATATTGCTTTTGCTACTTTTTCAATTATTTTGTAAAAATTAAATTTTTTCGAAACTTCCCATAAAATGCCGTTTTTAAAAATTTTTGGGAAAAATTTAAAAAAAAAATATAAATTTAATGTTTGTGGAAATTAAATTTTAAAATATTTTCTTTTAAATCAACGACCATTTTTGAACTTTTCAATTCATACTAATTTACTACAAATTCCTACACTCAAGAAAAAAAGTCAATAAAGTCAGCAACATTTTTGCTGGGACGATCCTTGCAGAAAAATTACTAATATCAGCAAAAAATTAATACATTTAGCATTTTTTTTGAATTAACTAATGTAGAATGTTGCTGACTTTGAGTGTACTTTATAATTTTCATTAGAAATATTATATAAAAAACATTAATTAAATCAACTGTTATTTTAAGAAAATTCTGGAATTGGCATATCGTTTTTGCCTTTTCCCGTGTTAATTTTAATATTTTTTTGTAATTTATCCCGCCATATTTAACTTTTTTTGCGCCATTTTAAACTTGACTTAAACATTATTTTTATATTTATTTGAAACTTTAATTTATTAACTCTTTTAGTAAAATTCCTGGTAATGCATAATTTAAATGCAATTTAAATTGATTTTCGAAAGATTTTGCTGGGTCATTAAACATATTTCATATTAACAAATTTTAGAGTGGATTAATTTTGTTGATTATTGCACTATTCAAATGTAACATTTGGTAACTAAAAAATACACTTTTTGTCTGAATTTAAAAATAAATTTTGTCTGTAATTAAAATTAAACTAAAATTTAAAATCAATCCATATATTTGGAAATTTATTTAAAGAGTTAACAATTATTTTGCTAGCCGAGATGTGAAGACTCCTACACTAAATACACAGAAAAAAAGTTCATTCTTCTAATAATTTTTTCATAATTGGGATATTACCGATTCAAGTATTTGAAGTATATTTCCTGTAATTTTTAATTAAAATTATTTTATAATGATTTGATATTTGAAAAACATTTGAAAACAAATTGAAAAATTCTTGATTTTTTCCTATAAATTGAAAATTTTTATATGTACAGGTATAGAACTTTTTTTATACAGGTATAGAACTTTAAGTTGGCAACACTTTTTTACTCGCGGCCATTTTGTCAGCTGTCAAGTGATTTATGTTTAGTTTGGTTTGGCATTTCATCATGAATAGACTGACGGCTGAAGAACGCTGCAAATTTATTTTGAAAATCTTGGTATCTTGTTAACCCAATAACGCCCACTCTCCCTATATGAGGAAAGATCGATTTTTGCAATTTTCTCGGGAACTATTTTTCAAATAATTTTAGCAAAATTGTTATTTGAAAGTCCACTCAATTTAGAAACCAAGAAAAAAAAGTTTTTTTCTAATCACATAATTTATTTTTCCTTTAAATTCACATGTTATGACAGCAAATGAAAAAATTTAATTTTTGCAAAATTTTTGGCAAAGGAAAAACTTTAATTTTTAAAATTTTTTGATCATAGTAATATGATATGTATTATTAATATTTATTATTTGTTCAGGTCCTTAATAAACCTCTTGAATCAAGTTTGACAATACCGAATTTCGAAACGGTTCGATTAGGGGTACGGTTTTTAGCATTTTACTGATTGGCAATTTACAAGAATTTCTTTTAAATTTTCTCAATTTTGATTTCACTTTAGATTATTTTATGGCTTTGCATATCCTATAAATAGATTTTCACTTTTTTTAGTTTTGTACTAATTTTAGCTATTTAGTCAATATTTAATTTAAAGTTTATTAAATATTTTATTTGAATTTATCGAGTCTTTGTACTATTGAACGACTCTACCCAGTCAGTGCTGTCAAGGTGGCTAAAACTTTGTATCCCCTCTCCCTATATCATAACTAATTGGTGGTATTATGTTACCTTTGTCACCCTCTATTGACAAATTATGCCCGTTACGCTCAATATAACTACAGTCATTTATAAGGCAGGCAATTTCTTTTATTTTTTCAATTTATGCCAATTATTTCTCTACATAAGCTTTGACTAATTTAATATCCTTTCAAACGTTATTACAGGGTATATGCACCTTTTTTAGGTACGTACACAAATGGCTAAGGAACTTAACTCTTCTCTGGAAAACAGAAGAAAAAAGTAACAATTGAAAAAATAATACAAAAAATAAGGCAGTTAAAAACAATGTGTAATGTTTTTTTAATACTTTTTAATCTTATATACATAGACACATTTATAACACTGTTTAACACAAATTTGAATATTTAATAAAATTCAATAGATACTTCAATGTATAAAAAGCGCTAAAAACCGAAAATTTTCTAATAAGTCAAATTTGTTTCATTATTTCTAAAAAATTTTCCTCCGCTAAATAAAAATATTATAAAACATTTTCATTATAAAACAATATTGGTAGCGATTCCTATTCTCACTTTCACCATTCACCTCAGTTTTCGAACCTTATATTCTCTCAAATAATACAAATTTATAAATTTTTTATTGTCCAATCGTCTTTACAATAAACAAATATTTATAAATCTGAAATCAAAATGGAACTAATAATTAACACTCGGGAAATAATGAGATTCGAAAATTGAGGTGAATGGTGAAAGTGAGAATAGGAATCGCTACTATTATAAAAAGGGGTTTACAAATATGAAATAAATAGTGAGCCCTGGTAGGCCAGTGATGGCCTATTAGTGCGGGGGTCGTGGGTTCGATTCCCACAAGAGGCACTGGTCTGCTTTCGCTACAACGCGCCGAAAGCCAAAGTAGCTAGTGCTCGGTTAGGGTGATAGGATATAATATGTAATTATATGATTATTAATTAATAAAATAAAAAATAAAATAAATACACTCAGCAACTTTTTTGTCAGCGAAAAAAAAAAATAGTAAATTTAGCAAAATTTTTGTTGAATTTTGCAAATTTTTTGTTGATATTAGCAATTTTTCTGCAAGGATCCCACCCAGCAAAAATCTTGCTTACTTCACAGACTTTTTCATTTGAGTGCAAGATACACTATATTTTCCCGATAAGTTTGGGACACGTTGCACTATGCTTCGTTCCCATATAACGAAGGGACAAAAATAGAAGGAGTAGTCAGATATTTTTGAAATTTGGTACACTAGCATAAAATAGCTTAGTTAAGAAAAATAAGAATTTTTGGAAAAATCGGCCCTAGGACACGCCTACCTCCCATGTGTCCTGAAATTGAAAAATATAATTTTAGCTTCAATAATGCCCACAAAATTACAAAGAGTGGTCATGCTGATACACATGCAACTAGCAACGTGTGTGTAAATTTTTATTTAAATCGGACTAAGGACTCAAGGTCCTGCTATATATCCTTTTTCTTAAAAACGCTACCACTCCTAAAAAAAAATCTTGGTATGTAAATTGATATTTGCAAGATATATATTTGTGCCAAATTTGGGTAGAATCGGATTATCAATGTGGAAAATACAAAAACATCATTTATTGAAAAATAGGATAAACCGGTTAAAATGCTCTTGCAAAAATAAAACTATAAAGATATTTGAAAGATAACATAAATGAAAAAATTAAAGAGGAAAACTAGCAATGTAAACGTCATTAAAAAATTATGAAAAAATCATATCGCACTTCCATCAAAATTTTTATTTTTCCACTTTTCGAAAAAATCGACGAGTAGTATTCATATCCGCTGTAAAAATATCGTACTATTTTGGCTACTTTTTGATAATGAAATGGTTGGTTTAAAAATTCTTTTTCATGTGCCTTTAATATTAAATTTAAAATTGTTTTGCTTCTACTGAACATTTCACGCTATCATCTCTAATTTGAAAAATTTAAATAACGGCAAATAATATGATAAAGCAAAACAAAAATATGAAACAAAAAAAACTTCAAAATCGAAGTCAATCGCAACTTACACTTTAAAATAGTAATTTAAATATGAAACAGAATCTAATTTATAGTTTAATTGGATCTAACTAATTATTAATGAGATATTTTACATAACTTAAAGCTACAGTTGCATACACTTTGCAACAAATTTTGGGTCTCCGAGTTTATCTTAAATGTTAAACGTGTTAGTGGTGTTCTATGCGGAGGGGCTGACATGACCCCTAAAAATGGCAGATAGAGGGTTAATTAGTTCTATGAAAAGAACCGTCATCAAATTTTATTAAAATCATCTATTAACCTTGTATTAGATTTAATACATTTTTTTGACTTACTCAAAACGCCTTTAAAAAAAATTAAAAACTTCAGTGGGCCATAAAAAAAAGAACTCGAGCTAAATTTTGAAAATACTTCAGTGGTTTTGATCTACTAATGATATAATTAATTTTTTTATTTTTAACATTCAAAATATAAAATCGTGTTGCGCAATGATATTAAACACTCTTAAATGCCTGATATTTGAGTAAAAATCATAAAATTAGGCATTTCAAAAAACGCATTTTTTTTAAGTTGTGGTAAAAAATAGGCACTAATTTTTGAATACCCCGTTAGCTCAGAGTATAAACTTACAAAAACAGAAAAAAAAAAATATCTAATTTTATATAATTTTTTTTTATACTCCATCAAACTTAAGTAATTTTTGGATTTTCAACAAAAAAAATGTGTTTTTCAGAGCAATAAAAAAGTTATTTTGTAAATAAATACTAAATTATAAATTTTAATTTAACTGCAAATATATCAAAGTACATGAAAACCAAATTTCGAGCGACTTTTTAAAAAAATGAAATTTTCAGAATTATTTTTGTGAAACAACTAAAACTTATTTTTCTGTTAAGTAATTTTTGCAAGAAATTATCTGCTTTTAACGCCCTCTCGTGGTGGCAAAAGCAATCAGAAAAATTTTTTTTGTTAACATTTATTTGAGATACCTTATTATCTTTCAAAAAATCTGTATTTAAAAACAATTTGAGACAAAAATTTTTTTTTGATTTTTGTCTATGGGACCAAGCATAGTGCGTTGATCAATTCTATTTAAAAAAAAAAATAAATAAATAATAAAAATTAATAATTAAAGACATAGTTATTATCCATTGTTCAGAGTTTTTCTATGTTTTTAACATGGGTGTTATTGAATGCGGTTACCGTGTTATTGATTTCGCTAACGGTATTTTAGAGGTGCGGATTTTAGTCATTTCGGTAACGATGTTTTAGCGATAACTGTATTATATTGCACTTATTTCGGTAACGGTATATTAGCGTTTACTTTATTTTAGTTATTTCTATAACGTTATTTTAAGGATAGCGGTTTTTTTTTCCGTTAACTGTATTTTAAGGTAAACATTAATTCAGTTATTCAATGTCAAAGGACACCGATATTTTTGGGCCCCATTAGGCACAAATTCCAATGACTGTCTAATTTATTATCAAACTTTGGGAAAATATATCTCTTTACAGCTATTGATTATTTTTTCTGATCTTGTCAGATTATTTTGGCACCAGTATTTTAGCGATAACGGTACTTAAATTATTTCGGTAACGGTATTTAAAAAAAAATTATATTTTAATTATATTGGTAACGGTATTTTGCGGATAGACGTATTTCAATTATTACGGTAACGGTACTTTAGCGATAACGATAGCGAGTTGAAAAGGGTTTAAATCGATAATGGTATTTTCAATTTTTAGTACTAAACTTATGTAATTTTGCTACCCAGTGTTTAGCTTTATATGCGTAAATACCAAGACCAATTTATGTATGAAATGCAAAAAAAAAAATGCTCGGAATTGCCAGAGTCTGTATATACCTGTGCGTCGTAACTGTGTTTGAACATTATAAATGGGTATTTGTTTCCTGGCAACAGCAAATAAGTATCAATAAGAACGAGCAGACAATCCTACCTGAGAAGCACCTGTGATAGATAATATTTATTTATACTAGCTACATACATACGTATCACTTTTTACTGTTTCCGTGGAATAATTCAGAAGTCACCAAATTGTTTCTGTTGAAAAAAAAAGCTTTACAGAAGCTTTTAATATAGATAAAATAATTTAAGATTTGCTATTGACCGAGAAAAGACAATACGGAAGAAAATATTTGTAATCCATGCCTACTCTAATTCTGAATTTATTTGCAGGGCCGATCTATAAATTCTAATATATACATTTTTTTCGATATCTGGTTTAAGATAATTATCACTTGATCTGCATACAACCGGATAGTAAAGCAAATTAAAGAAGATAAGTGCATTTATTGTTTGTTATTTTATATAACTGGAAACGTATCACACTTCATCCTTGGCAACACTTTTTCGTACACTCAAAAAAAATTTATAGTAGAATCTACTAAAAATGGCAAATGACAATTAACTGCGAATTCAGTTAAAAAGGCGACAAAGATAATTACACTCACAAGAACTTTTCCATAAAAAATCAACAGTTATTTAAAAATTTAATCAGTAAAGTTGTTTCAATGGAATATACAGTAAAATTACTAAAGAAATATATTTTTTGACTTTCTGTCTGTTATTCAATAAACAAAATAAACAAAAAAAAAAAACGGACTTTCGATAATAGATAAAATATTCAGTTAAAAATTGCTATTAAAAAATAAAATTATTATATTACATGGAGTATTGAAATAAACTAAAGCAATCTATTGTTTTTATGGATTTTGTCAACTAATTTTTCAACAGTTAAAAGAAAACTAAAAAATACAATTGCTTTAAACGAAAAGTAAGTAGTCCTATGTTTAACTGATTTTCAGTTAATTTAATGTGTATATTCAGTAATCTTTACAGAAAAAATATTGTGAGTGTACTGTTAAAATAAATGAAAATGTAGTTATTTTTATCTGTTGAAAAACAACTAACAAATGCAAAAACAACTGACAATTTCTTACGTCAAAAATTTTTAACCAATTATAAAACTTGATAAAAACTATTACTATTGTTTTCAACAGTAACTTTTTTGGTAATTTAAAAATAATTTTTATTCAAAAAATCAAGTTACAACATTTGTCATAACTATAACATATGTCAATAATAACAAATTTGGTATTTTGGAGGGTAAACATCTGTCATTATAATTCAGTATTCGATAGACGCCAAAGTGTAAACACACTTTTTTTTCAATCGCTGTAATAATGTCGATTTTTGTGCCTAAAAAAGATGTTTTGCGGGAAGTCTGATAACTCTCCTTCATTTGAAGAAAACGGCTGCTGAAAGTTATCGATTGTTGGTAGAAGCTTACGGTCAACATGCACCAACTCAAAAAACTTGTGAACGATGGTTTACGCTATTCAAAAGTGGTGACTTCGACACAGAAGACAATTAGACCCCTGGTCAGCCGAAAAAGTTTGAAGACGAGGAATTGGAAGCATTACTACACGAAGATTTTTGTCACTTGTGAACGATGGTTTACGCTATTCAAAAGTGGTGATTTCGACACAGAAGACAATTAGACCACTGGTCAGCCGAAAAAGTTTGAAGACGAGGAATTGGAAGCATTACTACACGAAGATTGTTGTCAAACGCAAGAAGAACTTGCATTATCATTGGGATTCACACAACAAGCCATTTCCCTACGTTTAAAAGCATTGGGATTCATTCAAAAGCAAGGAAATTGGGTCCCATATGAATTGAAGCCGAGAGACGTTGAAAGGTGATTTGCATGTCGGAAATGCTGCTTAAACGATACAAAAAAAAGTAATTTTTGCATTGTATTGTTGCTGGTGATGCAAAATGGATACATTATGATAACCGCAAGTTCGAAAAGTTATATGTAAATCCCGGTAAACAAGCCAAATTAACGCCGAAGCCGAATATCCATGGCGCCAAGGTAATGCTCTGTATTTGGTGGGATCAGAAGGGTGTTTTGTATTATGAGCTGTTGAAATCGGGTCAGACGATCAGGTCCCCGTACCGAATACAATTGATTCGTTTGAAGAGAGCAATCAACGAAAAACGACCAGAATATTCGACCAGGCCATAATCTTTCATCATGACAACGCTTGGCCACATGTTGCAAGACCGATCAAAAACTATTTGGAAAAAAGTGGATGGGAAGTTTTGGCTCACCTGCCTTATAGCCCAGACATTGCCAATTCAGACTACCATTTGTTTCGATCGATGCCCCTACTGGAATACGCTTCACTTCAGAACAGGGTATCAGAAATTGGCTTGATTCATTCTTTAACTCAAAACCGGAGCATTTTTTTTGGCGCGGAATCCATATGCTACCAGAAAGATGGGAAAAAGTAGTTTCTAACGATGGACAATACTTTGAATAATGTATCAATTCATTTTATTATTATAATAAATGCATTTTGCAAGCAAAAAAATCGACATTATTAACTTGTATATCCAAGAAGTCAGGTATGAAGCGAAAATTATAATTTTGTTTAAATTTAAATAATTGTATTTCCAAATTTTCGTTTCATACTAATGCCTGATTTAAGTCACTTAAGCCAATTATCGTTTAGCCATTAGGTTTCTGGGTGACAATTTCATGTCGGCTTTGAAATATGAAATCTAATTGTCTTCATAAATAGCTTAAATCTTCAGGGAAATTCCAAGAACAATTTAATTTTGAATTTGGGAATCTCTAAATAAAATTAAAATTTATTTAGGAATCTCTAAATAAAACATTAAAAAAAAATACCACTGTTGATCTCGGTGCGTAAACCCATTAAAATTTACCTAACTCCTAAATCAATTTTGAGCAAATATTTTTTAGGTTCCGGTAATCCTTGCCCACACAGTCATAGAAATTCTAAAAATTTTATATATTTTTTTTTGAAGTCGTATTAAGTTGTCATAGCCGAATTTGGTTGGCCAAACCCTAAAATTTAGTTATGACAACTGATCTTACGAGGTTTCATTAGCCAACTAAGTCCGAATATACATACATAGGGCATGACAACTGGAAACAAGGTACCACATTAAACACTTTGCATATGTTCTCTTTTCAGTATTGGGGATCAAGTGTATCTAGTTTCTCCTACAACAATGCAGTACCACAGTATTTCTTTATGTCCGTCCATATGTCTGTTTATAACAAACGCACTCAAAACACACACATACAAACAATTTCTCATACAATACTAATAACAAACAGACATATTCATGTTCAATAACAGTAAAAGTATCCAATAATTTTTTGTACAAAAGCATATTAGCAGACATTTTAAAGAAGCTAATATTTTGAACAAAAGTTTTAGATATTTTTAATAAAACAAATTAAAATCCTTAATTTTTTCATTATTTTGAAATAACTCTTTTGTTTAACGAAAAATATTTGGTTTTTAGAGACAACGCACAGTGGGCGAAAAGGCTCATCTAGCGGCGTTTAATTAATAGCGCTTAGGAAAAATTTTTTTTGTTTGTGTAATATTTTTTTTTAATTGAAAATAGATTAAGCTACAATGTTAAAGAAAACATTTTTTTTTTTAAATATTTATATATATTTTTTTTTTTTGTGAAAGTTGCAACTTTTTTTTAATATTTTAGACATTGTTTCTTTCATTCAGGAAAACATGATAAAGTTAATATATTTAATGTTTCACATTCTTTTGGGCTAAAAATATATTAAACTTTAATATTAAAAACTGTTTTTTTTAAACATTTATTTATTAATTTTTTTTCAAATTTTTTTTGCTGTTGAAATTACTATTTTTGAACTTATTCAGTCCTCATATATTTCAGTTGTTTTCAGTTTTAATTATAATGCAAAAAAAAAAAATTTCTATAGTAATAACAATTTTTTATTCCGATTCGGAACTACTAGATGAATCTAAGGTGCAAGGTACACAATGTTCTGGCAAAAGTTGTAAAATATCATCCTCCATTGTCTTTCGCGTATGGTGCTCACGGAAGTTGATGTAATCTTTGTTCTGGTCTTTTAACGCTTCTTCCGACATTTTTCCTATTCGAAGTGGTGATACTTTAATTATATCGGCTCCATGTATTAATATTTTATGTATGGAACACGGCATATAAACTCAAGGATACTGTATGATAAATAGTTCTACGGTCTGTAAAGCATATTGCCTAAAATATTCAATATCGATTTTGTGCCGGCAAGCAATCGAGCGTATAATGACACTGAATCTGTAAATTAGCTCCTCATTCACTCCGGTTATTTCGGATGCTAATTTTGGTTCTCCAAAAAATCGTGGTGTTGCCGCAACCAGCCATTGGGATATCAGCAAGTAAAGACATTTGTCTTTTTAAGCTTTTTGAACATACAATTTACATTCAATACTACGAGCTCACTGTGAGGTGTTTCCTTAACAATTTGGTAAACTTTACTTAATTTCGTTTTGTTGGAACATTGTTGGACTTCCAAGATTAGTCAGTGGATTAACTAATAAAAGTTGTTCGTCTAACCACTCCTTGTTGTTTTCTTCAAATTTGTGGCTGCTTCTATGGTTCAATTCCCATTTCTCAGCCAATTTTGCTGTAAAATTTTCAATTTTGGTTTATTAGAAGGATTTTATTAGCATCACGCATGTTGATATTAATTATATTATTAAATATATGTTTTTTAACGACAGAAAATTGTTTAGTAGACACGGGCTCGTTGCGCCATAGTAAATAAACTTCTCGTCTGAGCACCGACATTGTTCATAAAAAGTGCAATATCATGTAAAGTTGCAGGTGGCTGCAGATGATTTGGATATTTTACAATCACAAGACAACATAGTAATAAAAAAAAAAAATATTCTAGCGCGAATACCCACGAACTTTAACTATATTTTTTTCTACAACAGTTAAGCACAGGTCACAAACTAAATTTTTTTTAGTTAATACATACCTCTAACTATAAATAAAACCACTTTTCTTCCACATAATTGAGACAAATCAACTTTAGAGAACATTTGGATATGCAAAGAAAACACGTGTTAAAGCTTAGTGATGCAGCGGCTGAAACATACGTTGTGTTTGACTGCTCACAAATTTTCGACTAAATCATGTCAATCAAAATAGAATCGATATATAAGTTCAGTGGGATATTAGTAATCAGTAGAGACACAATTTTTGCTCAATTAAACACTTTTAAAATTGAATTAAACGACGCTAGATCAGCCATTTCGCCCACAGTGCAACGTTTAGATTATAAGATATTTCAAAATAAAAGCATTCTAAATAAGTATTGTTAATATTAATTGTCCTAACTTGATTCCCCTTAGCTGTTTTTTGTTTTTTGTTTTTCAGTTTAAAATTACACTACTCAATGCCCTAAATAACCCTATCTACGCTGAATTAAAATCTGGCAAAAGTTTGAAAATAATTCAGCCATTTATTGCTGGCTGATCGGTTGCCAACTTCACACAGCTATAATCAACGTAATTTTAAGCTTAAGTTTCAAAGAAGGCCCCACTAGATTTACCAGGTGCTGATCAATTAGACTCCAAAGTACACTGACAGAAATTTGTGCGTAGTATTAATGAATTCCTTCATTAATCCAATGAATTTTTTCATAAAAAAGTCCCCAAAGAAACGTTTCATTGAGTCAATGAAAGGGGTTTCATTAAATCAATTTTAATGAATGGTTTCATTGACCCAATGAAAATTTTTTTCATTAATACTAGCCTAATCGTTATGAAAGTTTCATGTGTTTAATGAATAAAATTCGTAGTTTGTATGAAATATTTTCGTTGATATTTAATAATTTGCACTTTTTATGATTATTTTAGCATAGCATTAATTTGGTGGTTATTGAGAAATTATCATTCGTTGATATTATTTATAAGGTCTGGTCTGGTCCAATTTTAATTTATTTCTGCTTTTATTGTTTTATTTTTACAAAATTGTTCAATCTTTCTTTACATTTTTTATAATTTGTGTTAAAAGATGGCATATTTTCTTATATGTCGGTACAAAATATATAATTTTTTATCGATCTGGCTTGGAATTCTGTAGAACGATCGACGATTATAGTCTTTTTCTAGTTAAATTATGACCATATTAGATAAAAAGGTTAAATATTGTTAACAATGTTGTTAAAAAACAAAAATTTATTATCGTTTAGCAGAACGTTTTTGTGTAACATCGTCAAAGCAATAACAATTTAGGTATCGTTTTGAACAAAACTATGTCGATTTACTTAGAGAATCTGTTCCCTGGAATTTCGTCAAAACTGTTAGCTCTAGGCAAATTAATTAAAAAAAAAAATAATTTATATCAAAGTTTTGGTTAATTCTGTTTAAAAGTTTTTCAGTTTTTTTTTATTTCAGTTTTTTTTATTTCAAAATGATAGAACAAAAAAAAAAATTTTTTTCTTATTACAAGTCAAAATTTTATTGAAAAAAATTTGAAAAATTATCATTGATTTAATGACTTTTTTTTATGAAGTTATGAAAAAATCATAAAAAATCTTAATGAAAAAAAATACCAATATTAATGAATTTTCATTCAGTAAATGAAATTTTGTATTAAACCAATGAATCGATTTTAATGAAATCGTTTCATTAATACTATGAAGGAAAATTCTATCAGTGTACAATTTTACTAAAGAAAGAAATTTGAATATAAATTTCTTAAGTAAAATTTTAGTACAAAAACTATACTTTGTGCTGACTATAATAGGAGACCTTAATATTCTTAACTTCACATCATAAATTGCAATTTAGTTTTGAATTTTTCCACTCTTGTTGTGAACAAGGGATGTGCCACTGTTTTTATTGAGTTAACGGTTGTAAATTTTGTAAATAAGTACTGGCAATGCACTTTTTGCCAATGTTGGGAAAGCGTTCTAAGTCAGTACTGTGCCAGTGCTTTTTTATTTTTACGCTTGTAAATTTTGTAAATCAAGTACTGGCAAAGCACTTTTTACGAACGTTGGCAGAGCGTCCTAAGCCAGAGCTGTGCCAGTGCTTTTATTATTTTTACTGTTGTAAGTTTTGTTAATTAAGCACAGGCAAAGCACTTTTTACTAACGTTGGCAGAGCGTCGTAAATCAGTGTTTTGGCAGCACTTTATTTGTTGGATCATTGGCAAATAGTGCTCTGCCAGTGCTTGATTTTTCATACCATTGGCAATTTCTGGCTGGGTGGTTATTATTGTTAATTAAAAAAATTCCAAAATTGAGTTTAAACTTTAAAGTTCTGAATATGAAAAAGGAAAAAAAACTGTTTGTGTTATTTGAAGCTAAGTAAAAGATATATTGAATACCCGAAGCAAAAGTAAAAAATACATGTGTACAGGAGTATATTTTAAAGTGTGTGCGTGTTTGTGTATTTGCCACACACATACGTACATTCTTACTTACCTTTATATCAATGGTTTACCATGTAAAATTTATGATGTTGTTTTTAGCCAAAAGGTATGAACAACATAAGCACATACGCACACACACACACACACACATACACACACACACACACACACACATACACATCTGCACTCACTTATAAGCACCATAGGTGCTTTATATTCTATAAAACACACACACTGACACATTATGAAGTACAAAAGGAAAACAACAACATTGTCTTTTTGTTGTTGTTGTTCATTGCTTGTAAAATTTGTTCAACATTATTATTTTTGTTGTTTTTTTCAGGTTAAGTTTTTGTTGTTGTATTTGTAGATTATTTCCAATGAACGTTAAAGCCATCAAATGGACATGTGTAATAAATGTGGGTATTTTTGCAGAATGTAAACTTTTTTTTTTTTTTTAATTTATCGTTATTATCCCTTTCATTTTTTGTTATTTTTTTCAATTTTCAAAAATGTAAAAGGGGTGAACATTTTTTTCTTAGAAATAGCAATCAAGAAATTCTTTTACTTAGAAGAAGGTTTAATTAATGTAATTGATTTTTTTTTTGTTATAACTGTTACATATAATCAATGTTTATCAATTTAAAATAGAACATTATCATTTCAATAATGTTACCTCTCAGGTTTTGCAGTTTCTAAGGTTAACTATACGTATACGTAACATTTATTTATGCTCAAATAACACTTATACGTTAAGTGACCAAATGAAAGTTGCTTTTAGCTTTAATCTTCACATTGGACGTGTAATAGAAATTCAAGATCTTTAATCGACCTGTAGGGGCATTTTGATCTAGGGAGTTTGGAGGGTAAAATAGTGTGCCAAACAATCTGTTCTCTTATATAAAAGTTAGTAAAAGGAATAATTTTACTGCTCAGCTTTAATAATAAAACAAGAGTACCGACCACTGATCCTAAATATTTCGGACACGCTGATTTTACTTGATATTTTTTACTTATGATTCAGATTTTCACACAATTACTTTAATGTTTTGCATGTTCTGTGGTAATTTTTTATACATAAAATTTAAACAATCAAATATATTTTCTTAATATTTTATGGTACATACAGATAAGACCTTCAGCAACATTTGGGTATCAAATTGTTTAATAAATATTCAGCATAAAAAATTAAATCCTTGTCTTTGCTCATATTTTACTATATTTTAGTATTTTTGCACAATTTGTCATGCCATTTCGCAATCGATCAAAGTTTTAGTGCGCATAAGCAAAACGACAAATCTAAACAATTAGTTCGTGAATATAAAAACAAAAAAAGAAAGTGCATTTCAAGAAAAATTTTAAAATTGTGTCTAAAATTTATATGACTGCATAGCTAAAAAGGATGATCTACACTCAAAAAAAATAAGTTAATTAAAACAAAAAAGAAATTAGTAAAACGTCTTGCAAATCAAGTATACTATTTCTCAGCAAATTTTTTGCTGAAATTGTGTTTTCAGCTAAAATTTTAGATTTATTCAGCACTTAACTGTTTCAAACTAATGTTTTACTAATATTTTACTAATGTTTTACTAATTTAGATTGAAAGATATACGCAGAATGAAGTAGATGTCGCTGCATGTCAAGATGTAGTAGAGACGATCAAAATGATACTAAAAGGTACAACTTTTATGAGGCATATAACAAAAATCAACCATGTGCGCCCCGGTAGGCTTGTTGGTATCGTGCTGGCTTATCAGTGCGGGGGGTCGCGGGTTCGATTCCCACCAGAGGCACTGGTCTGTTTTCGCTACAACGCTCCGAAAGCCATAGTAGCTAGTGATCTTTTATGGTAATATTATATAATTTGTAATTATATGATTACAAACCATGGAAGATTTTTGTAGCTGTTTTTCATACATAAAAAAACAAAAAGACGCCAATAATGTGTATAGTATATATGTAAATTGAGGATTGAAAAAACTTAATTTTGTGTTGTCACAGGCTTGTCAAAGTAATTGTCTATTAATTAAATAAAAGACAAAATAAAATATTTAAATTGAATAAAGATTAAATGTGTATTTGTAAACTAAATGATTATAGGGACTATTAATGTAGTGTGGTCAAATTGCAAACAAATATACATACATGTAGACAGAATAAAGCCAAAGACAAATACACACATCTTACGTAATTTCGTAAGTTTCCTTTTTCTTATTGCAAAAAAGGGTTGTATATTTCGTATTACGTTATTTTGTTTTGTTGCGTTTCTAGAAAAATGCCATCCATTAGCCAACCATTGATGTAAGTAGTTGAAAGATAATTTGTTTATGTTATATATAATTATTTCTATATATTTTCAGATATTTTTGTATTTTCTAACGTATTGTAAATTATTTTATATTCTTTTCAAAATAATAAAAAAAATTAAAAATTTTCAGTAAATAAATTAAGTAAGTATAATTTTTGTAAAAATTTGTTGAGTGTTTTTCAATCTACTAATATTCAGCAATAATTTTATTTACCTTTATCAAGGATTTTTTAATTTTGAATCAAGTAAGTGTTAGCAAAACTTTTGCTGAATCTACTAATTTCGTTGCTAAAAATCAGCTCGCTAATTTTCAGCAAAAGATTTTGCTGATATTAGCAATTTTTTGCAAGCACCCTTCTGACTAAAATTTTGCTGACCCAGCAACATTTCTTACTGACTTTACTAACTTTTTTTCTGAGTGTATGCGTTCATCTTTTTGTATAATACACATAACCAACTTTTTTCATAAATATTATCAACAGTTTTTCTTATTATCTGTTTATCATACACTCAGAAAGAAAAGTTGGTAGAAAACATCTTCAATCGCACTTTACTATTTTTGTTATAATTTTTAGTAAAATTTTTTATTTTAGTAACATTTTTTGCTATTCTCATTTTACAAATAACTGAATTTTGTACTAATTGTTTTTGCTGATTTTAGCAAAATATTTTACTAATTTTTGAAAACCAGTTGCTAAATATAGCAAATATCTTAAGATAATAAACATCCCACTTGACAATAATTTCCCGATAAACCTGACTAATAAATTAATGACTATGAAAATAACAGTAAGAAAAATGTAAAAACCATTAATGATACAAAAATTTATAAATCTCTCACATATGTACCTGAAATTTCGGAAAGATTTGAGAAATCTAAACTATTTGACGGTAAAAACTATAAAATTGCTCACAAAACGGACAACAACCTGGCGAAAATATTTAGTAAGACCAAAGATAAAATAAAGAAAATGGATCGATCAAACGTAGTATACAAAATACCTTGTGACGGCGATAAAAAGGAGAAATGTGAGAAAGTTTACGTTGGGACGACGAAAAACAATTAAAAACACGAATATCTGGACATAAATCAGACCAAAAATCAAGGTTTGTAAATACACAAAAAACAGCATTGACAAACCACTGTGTGCAAAATAAACATACAATAATTTTGACAACGTCAGTATATTACAATGTGAAAACAATTACAGACGCCGCTACATGTTAGAAATGCTCCACATTATTAACGTACCAACAACAAAGAGAATGAATTGTAAAGCTGATGTTGAGAACTGCGCTCAGAGCTATCGACATTTAATAAACAAAACAACGGGTTTAATGCAATAACTAGTTTTTAAGAATATTTAGTATAATAATATATGACGTGGTAATAACAACGATTTGTTAAGTTTTTTGTTTTTGTTTTTTTTATGTAAATATTAAATGTAAGTTTACGTATGCATATTTATAAATACGGTGACTTATTGTTGTTTTTAAGTGTCTTTTATTTTACTGTTTCTACTTACTGAGTTTAGACTTACTACCTTTTATGTACTGTGTTTACATTAATACTAGTGATATTGTTCTAATGTGTTTTTTATTAAAATTGTTATAGATTTTCCAGAATTAATTAATCATTATAAAAAACTAGACCTCGAGCTCGAAGATTTTTATTTATTAAATATTGAAAGGTCGAATAAATACAACTTTAAAATAAATAAAACATTTTATTGAGATAGGCGTGGTAGAGAAGATTAAGCATAATTTTCTAAAATAATAATAATATTTTGAAATGGTGTTCATCTATTAGAGAATGTGTAAAGTATTGGAACACAATAACAGCCATACCTAAACAAGAGCGGCAAGCGGAACGTTTTTTAACGCCTAGCGTTAACGCTGAAATGTCATCCCTAAACAAGAGCGGCAACGCTACCTCAAATCGATAAAAACAGGGTTATCAAAATAAAAAATATAACAACCCTGATTATTTTAACAACACAGCACATTACAATATTGGTGTTTCTGATTTATGTTTTGTGTTTTGTATAATAACAAATATATATAAATAATAATATAAATAATAATATAAATAATAATATAAATAATAATATAAATAATAATATAATATATATATGTACATAAATAATAAATATATTTTTTTCTGTCTTATTTTTTTGTTTATATCAGGGATGAGAAATGAGAATTTCGTTTCGGTACCAATAAAATTTTAAAATAGTACTTTTTCGACTCTCAGAGTACTAAAATTATTTTTTATTTTATTTTTCTTAAAATTCATACAAAATGCATTAAAATAACATTAAATGTTATTGAACATAAATTTATGTTTATATGAATTTATAAAAAAATAAAGTTTTACTTTAAAAAAAGTATAATTTTTAAATTAATGTACTAGAACAATACAGCTAAAAAAGAATTTTATATATTGGTTGATAATAACTTATTAGATTTTAAAATTGTAACAACAAGAATTTGTTGCATTTAATAAATCTTTTGTTTGTATTAGATTTGATACTGTTGGAACATGAAGTCTGTTTCTGCCTTTGGTTTTTATCAGATTTTGGTATGGAAAAATTCTCTCAACGTTTGCAGAAGAATGTGGTATGGATAAAATACCTACATCAATTCTTAAAATATCGGGAAATAAATATTTGTTTAACTCATTTTTAATTTTAGATACTTTCGACCAGAAGGTACATATATTTTCCTTTCTAGAAAGTTTTAGTTCTTGCCAATCTGCCAACGCTCTGTATTGGATATTAATGGCGTCAAAATTATTTTCTTCGTTTGGAAAATTTTTTATCCAAAATTTCACGATACTATTGGTTCTTCCGCAAACAACGTTTTCAGGTGAAAGCTTACTGAACCAAATTAAAATTTCATTATAAAAATTTACTCTGGTCTTCAAATCCTCACAAAATTTAATATAACATTTTTTGGAATTTTCTTTTATATGATTTACAGTGCCGGATTCAATCTGATTTGTATTTATATACAAATCCACTTCCGTACCACAAAAAAACGTCGTCTAGCGGAATATGGTTATCGAGGATATTTAATTGTAACGGTGTGCAATTATCTAACACATCTTTATTTATGAAGTTGCGAGCAATATATTAATAAAATTTATATATTAATAAAAATTAAAAAAATAAAATGAATTAAGAACTTTAAATCGTCCAATAGTATCAAATGAGTCGCGGGAGTACTTTGGAACATCGAATAGTATCAAAAAAGTACTATAGTATCCACTTTGCCATCCCTGGTTTACATTTGTTGTCTTTTGCAACTAACTTCACTATAAAACGCTCTGTCAAAATCGGATTTTCCAATTGCAAAGAGTTGCAGCCGCGTTGCCGCCGCGTTATTTCGGGATGCTACATACAAATTGTATGGGCATGAGAATTTTTGACAGCTAGAAAACGCTTGCCGCTCTTGTTTAGGTATGGCTGTAAGGAAATTAATATCAAAAATTTTCCTCTTGCAAAAATTAAAAAAATTTAAATTACTCTATTGTTAA
Organism: Delia radicum; assembly: GCA_021234595.1. Lineage (NCBI taxonomy): Eukaryota > Metazoa > Arthropoda > Insecta > Diptera > Anthomyiidae > Delia > Delia radicum. The sequence goes on from CM037854.1 coordinate 134,879,462, forward strand.
CGTGAGAGCTCATTTTTTTATTTATCATTGCGAGAATGCAAGCAGCTGTGTTAGAGCTCAATTTTTGTGCATTATCAAATCAAGTTTTAAGATAACACATCCATTTCACTAGAATCCAAATAAGATCTACATTTGTTTCTTCAAAACATGCTTATAATTGATTTGAGCTGAAGGATACTTAGAAAAACAGAAATAATTATTAGTTTTCCGAGAAAAGAAATATTTTGTCACAATTAAAAATCTCAATTATCATACAAAAAATTAAAAATTATCAGAGTACTTCAGCATTGATCGACTTTTGTGATGTGGTTTTCCTTTATTTATATTTTTTACTTTTTTTTTAAAATTTTTAGTTTTAGAATAATTGTTTTCCATATTATTTATATGTATTTTTTATTTAGAATTGCATATTTAAGTACAATTTGTAAAATTTATCAATGTTGGCAATGCTATAAAATGTTACACAAAACATATGTTTTGAGTAATTTTTATCCTGAAAATTTCTTACACAACATTTGCGGGAAATTATTTTCTTTATGTTTGTTGTTTTTGTATTTTTGAAAAAAATTACACATTAGCATTTTTCCTAGACCAAAATTTTTGACATGAATCCCTTAATGTGTTTTTATTTAAATTTTTTAATTTTTATTCTGTGAAGTTCTATTGCATGTACAAAAATTTTGTAAAATTTATTGCTGAATTTAGCAAATTAATTTTAAATTGCAGTTTCTACTAATTTAATATTACTACAGTTCAGCAGACATGTGTTGCTAAATTTAGCAAAAAATAACAGCAACATTTTCCGTAGCCATTACAGATTTTTTTTTCTTTGTGTATTTTCTGTTTGTTTTTGAAATTTAAAATAAGAATTATTGTTAAGATTAGACTTAGAATACTATGTAGGTAAAGACCACTGCAAATGTAGTTAAAAACAAATGAAATTTCAAGGACGACTTACATTTCAGTAAATTCAACTAACATTGTCATTTGTTTTTTAATGTTCAAAAAATGAACCACAATTGTAGTAAAATGAACCACATATGTTAGTAAAAAAATAAACAAACATTTATTTTTTTTATTTTTTTAAAATACAACTGTAAACAATGAATGTAAAATCATAAAACAGTCATTTGATGTGGTTTGTTTTTTAAATGAACTACAAGGTTAGTAAAATATTTTATTTGTTCTACAAATGACTGACATTTACATTGAAAATAAAGAAACTGTATTAAAACATAAACTACTACATATTTCTAAGCAGAAGTTCCCTGAGTGTATAGACACAATGCAAAGGTTCCAGTTTTTTTTCTGTGCAATTTGCACCGATTTCCGTGAGAGATAAAACTTATTTTATTTTCTGACTGGAATTTTTTATGCTCTTGTTTTTATACTCAAATTCTTTTACTAATATTGCCATATTTTCACAAAGTTATACACTATTGTGAAATAAAAAATAGCACTACTCAACGGCAAAAAAACCTGGCTTTGAAACACCTAATAAACCTATCCTATATTGAATCCAAAGCTATCAAAACAATTTTTTTTTTAAATTTTATAGCACAATCATGAATTTTTTTTTAGAATAAAAATCTACACAAATTTATCTTTAATTTGATTACACTCATATCGGCGTTTGTATCAGGATATCTTACTGGTATTGCAAGGAAATCGAACTTGTTTAGTTTTACCCTTTCAAATTTTATGAATGCTAAAAAAATTTTATCACTGTGCATAAACTAGACATTCCATTTTACAAATTTTTGTAAAGGGTGTTTTTTATACAGGTATAAAACTTTAAGTTGCAACACTTTTTCAACTGGCGGCTATTTTGTCGGCTGTCAAGTGATTTATGTTTAGTTTTTTATTTAAAATTTTTATTAGAAGTTTTTCTAATCAGGCTTTCAAGGTCATGGTTTTCAAATGCAAATACCAGATTATTTAATTTTTGAATCCGACGTTTCGTTGGGATTATTCCAACATCTTCAGGGATTGGATTTTATTGAATATATAATCTTTTTTGTCAGGTTTACATTTAAATTTTTTAAAAAAGTTGGTAAAATACGAACAAACAGTACGACTTGAAACACAAAATTGTAATTAAAAATAAAAATAAATAAAATAAAATATCACAGATTGCAACTTTTCTTAATGAATCACAGTTGAAACTGAACTGTTTAGTTGTTTAGTTTGGTTTGGCATTTCAACATGAATAGACTGACGCCTGAACAACGCTTCCAAATTGTGCAAATTTAAAAACAAAGATTGCCAAAACAAGATTGCCGTTGATCCCGGTTTTCATAAGCGAATTTTGTTTAGCGATGAAGTTCACTTTTGGTATTTGGAGTGATGATAATCCTCAAGTGTACGTTTAGAAACCGTTACATCCACAAAAACTGACTGTTTGGTGTGCTTTATGGGTTGGTGGAATCATTGCTGGGGACTTCTTTAAAAACGATGCTGGTCAGAATATTCCAGTCAATGGTGACCGCTATAGAGCCATGATTACTGACTTTTTCGTTCATCAATCGAACAACCATGATGTGCAGAAGCTGCGGTTTGAACAAGACGGCGCATCATGTCACACACCTTGTGCCACAATTGATTTATTGAAGGAAATGTTTCGTAACCGCATAGTTTCACGTTTCGGACCAGTGAATTGGCCTCCAAGATCGGCACTTTAAATTTTTCAAAATTCCACACTTCAGACTCGATGTTTTAATATAATGTTCTTAGAATTTCTAGAAATTTCTTAGAATTTCTTGAAATATTTTTTGGGTTAAATCACAAACTCAATGAGAATTTCTTGTTCTCGCCTAGAAGCGTGTTTTAACATTTGCAATATCAAAGAAAAAATCAAACATAAAAAAATAACCGCACTTTAAATTTTTCAAAATTCAACAGATTAGATGTTTTAATATAATACATTATTGTACGTGACATTGTAAAGGGTGCTTTTATACAGGCATAGAACTTTAAGTTGGCAACACTTTTTTAGCTGGCGGTCATTTTGTCAGCTGTCAAGGATTTGTGTGTAGTTTGGTTTGGCATTTCAATATGAATAGACTGACAACTGAACAACGCTTCCAAATTACGCAAATTTATTTTGAAAATCATGGTTCTGTTCGAAATACGTATCGCGCACTACGTCCATTTGACGGTCAACATAATCGTCCATCAGAGCAATTTATATGATTAACTATGGAACGTTTTCACACCACTTTTACTCTAAATAATAATATGCATCCACACAGACGTCGTACAGTGCGTACAGATGAAGTCATTGCTGCTGTAGTGCGTAGCGTAGAGGAAGATCCCAATCAGTCTATGCGCCATCGTGCACAGGAATTGGATATGTGTCCACCCTTTTTCGTTCATCAATTGAACAACCATGATGTGCAGGAGCTGAGGTTTAAACAAGACGGCGCAACATGTCACACAGCTCGTGCCACAATTGATTAATTAAAGGAAACGTTTTGTAACCGCATACTTTCACTTTTCAGACACGTGAATTGGCCTCCAAGATCGTGCGATTTAACACCACTGAACTATTTTCTGTGGGGATATGTGAAGTCGCTAGTCTATGCCGATAAGCCCGAAACTATTGACCACTTGGAGGACAACATTCGCCGCGTTATTGCCAATATACGGCCAAAAATGTTGGAAAAAGTCATCGAAAATTGGACCTCCAGATTAGACTTTATCCGAGCCAGCCGTGGCGGTCATATGCCAGAAGTCATATTTAAATTATAATGCCAGAAGATTATCTTTCGAATAAAGTAAATTTAATGTTAATTTAAAAAGTTCATCTTTGTTTTATTCCATTTCAAAGTTATATACCTCTATAAAAACACCCTTTATTTATTATACTAATTATGTAAACTAGTAAAAAGGATTAAACTGTCCATATATTTATATTCATTATTATTTTTTTAATTCCATATTACTAAATAATTTCAACCAATAATTATCCTGATGCATCTTTTAAATTGGCATTCATCTTCTAACTTCCTTTACAATAAATTTATTTTGACATTAGAAAAATAAACTTGCCCAATTATATTTTAACACATTTTCTAAGCTGTTATTAGTTACTTTTAGTATTGCAACATCAAAATTTATTATCCAATTGATTGCACAATAATCTGAACACCTGTGTAACTAATTGCAATACCAAACAGATGATAAAATTACCAACCAACCATTTAATAGCCAAACCAAATAACCACTACCTTTGATGATAAGGATTTTACAAAATATACCACCAACTTCATTATGAAGCTGATAGTAAAGAAAACTTGAAAGTCAATTAAAAACTCGAATAAGATTTCCTAATACAAATGTATTTTCTACCTTGTTTCCTGCCAAAGATGACATTGAATTGAATGAATTATTACCAGCAACAACAGAAAAATGGAGAAGATTGTAAAAAACCGCAACCTGAACTAGTTTTTATTATCAATTTCAGTTAAAATTCTTCCAATCTTCTTATTTTGTAAGCCAAAGAGTGCGTTTTTCTTTTAATTTGCTAGACCCACTCCTTCCAATCCTACTTCCATCCCTATACACAATCTCTTCTTAAAACTCACCATAGGGTCGACGTATTGCGGGTTCAATTATATGTCCTTATTTTGTGAAAACGGAAAATGTTATAATCTTCTTTTATATGGTTGCACATTAAGATGTCCACTAAAAACGATTTGTCAAAGTTTGTTTATAACACCACCGCAGTTTTATTGCAAATTATTTCAAATGGAAGAAATCGTTTTTTTTTTGAAAACGTTAAACCTTCGAACAAAAATTGCCCATTTTTTGAGAAAGTGTATTTATATTTAAAATTCCAAAAATTCGAATTTAGTAAAATTTAATTTCTTATTCTATTTATTTCTTTAATATAATCACACACACATAATTTTATTAAAATGCAAAAACGGGTTTTTTTTTTAAATTAATTTTAAAGATTTTTTAAAATGCCTAATTTGGAGATGTCGATTGATTTATCAATGGTGATGTCGATTTTTTTGTTGGTGTTTGTGCGTGGAGCGACTTCTTTAACTAAGAGAATTATCTGCATGATATTAATGAATTTTTGCATTATATCTATGAAATTTCACTGGAACTCGTCTATTGAAACTTTTAATTAAATTAATGTGGTTTTTAATAAAATTTAATGAAAAAACTCATATTATTTATTACAAATTTGATACGACTAATGAAAAAGTTTCATTAAAACTATGAAGCTTTTCCATTAAGTTTAAGAAATTTTTCATTTCATTAGTTTCAATTTTTCACTTCATTAGTTTAGTGAAAAAATTTCATTAAAACTCGGCCCAGGAATTCTTCTGTGTTTCAGGACATTTTATGATTATTGTTCTGTCAAAAGCTGAAAAAAATTTATATGATTTTAATAAAGTTTGCATTATTTTTGGAAAACTATCACCTTAACTTGAATAGACTATAATATTCTTCACATTTTTTTAACAAATCTTTAAACGCAGTGGCCTGGGGACAAAAGAGGCCCATGGAACATAATTGTGATTATGGCAACAAGATTGCAAAGCTTTTGAATAGATCAAACAAATTGTTGACTTGATAAAAAAATTTTTTTATGTAATTTGATCCCAGTAGGGTAAATTTTTCTTCTTTTGATCAAAAAATACCCGCTAGAAAATTTACAAAGTAATTACTTTCCGATTTGCATTAAATTGGAATATGTAATAAAGGGAGCTAAACAAGCGCAATTATTTATCGGACCAATATTAATTTTAAGGGTTAAGAGCGTGGAGTCCGAAATGGCAAAATGAAAACCTAACATATAAATCTTTAATTTTTTTTCTTTAAAATACCTTTAATTTGATGCCCATTTTTGTATAGTTTCTTTGGAATAATTGTGAAGAAAACTAAAACACTGGAGCCATTTTGGCCCCACCTTTTCAACCCTTAAAAGTAGGATTGGTACAATAAAGAATTGTGCTTGTTCGTTAGTTTAGTACCCTTTATCACATATTCAAATTTAATCTGCAAAATTCCTAGTGGGTCGTTTTTTTAAAAAAGTTTTACATTATTGTAGTTAAAATATAAATTGCGTATCATGTGTCTTTTTTGACCTCAGGCCACAAACAGTTAAAGATTTTATAACTAAAAGAAAAGATAATTATTCACACAGAGAAAAATGTAGCTATATGCCAACTGAAATTCGGTTACTACGACTTAAATTCAGTTATTACGAATTTCAGCCGGTTAGTAAAACTGAAGATTAGTTTTCACAAAAAAGTTCGGTTAATTTAACTGAATTTTAGTTGCAAATCCCAAAATATTCAGACATATAATGTTAGTATCGTTATACTAACTGAATTTATAAGTTGTTATCATTAATATACACCTTTAAATTCGGTTGGTACTTTATTTCTCTGTGTGTAGTTTTATCAAATTTTAGTGATATTTTTCCGAAAATTATGCAAACTTTTATCAACAAACATACAAATTTTGATAAATTTTTGACAAAATAATCAATTTTCATAAAATTTCCTGGAAAAGAGTCGCTCCACACACAAAAACATATAAAAATAATTTCAATTTATTTTGTTTTCTTTAATTGCAAATAAAAATTTTAAATAATATATAACTTTTGAAAATCTTTTGCCACGCATCTCCTCCCACAAATTGAAAATCTAAAATCTGACTCAATTATGCGCTATTTTGTGGTACGCACTGTTTGTATGACAATTTCCTGCTTTCTCTGTCATCAGTAAGCTTTACAAAGTTCTGAAGTGAATAAAACTCCTAACTAAAATTACTAAATATATGAAGAAATGTCGAAAATCAAAATAGCCACGCCCCTCCTCCCAGAACCCGAAAATTAAAAATCCCGCTTCATAAGGATCTTTTATATGAAATTTCCTATAACTATTCCAATTTTTAGCTTTCCATGTCATCCATCAAGTCTGCCTATTATAAAAATAAAAATCGGTCTTTAAAATTAATTAAAAAAAAACACGTTTTTGTATTTTTCTCAAATCAGTGGGTCATTTTTGATTCTAGGCTAAAGTGGGTTAATGATATCCGATTAAATCAGAATTTCATAAGTGAATAATTTTGAGTATATTAAATGAACGAATTTTTTGAAAGTTTTAATAAAAGTACACTTTTCTTCACACACACTGAGAGAATGATATGCATGATATCAATGAATTTTTCATTAAACTAATGCAGTTTTTCTCAAAGTTTTATGAAAAATTGAATTTTATTTATAAAAAATTTAATGTGGATAATGCAAAATTTTCATAAAAAGTAGTTTCATAAAAATTATGAAGCTTTTTTATACATTTTAATAAAGTTTTAGTTTACTTTGTTAAGAAAACTTTATTAGTTCAGTAAAAATATCATTAAAACTCGTCTAAGAAAATTCTCTCTGCCATTTTCAGCCGAAATTCCCTACTGTCTAACATTAAAAAAATCGATTTCTTCCATTTGGTTTAATTTACAATAAAACTGGGGTGTAATGACTAGGGCAACCAATAATAAGCTTGAGCTTGGTTTTTTTATTTTAAATGATAGAACTATTTAAATTGAACATAAGTTCCGGGCCCCAATACTCGCATTCGTTAGCTAGCGAAATCTGATTCGATCGTGCGAGTTCTTTTACTTTTAAGATTCTCTAATTCGAAATGAATAAACTGTATCGAAATTCCTAATTGGGATTCGACAACGAAAGACCATTCAAACGCAATCTTGCAACATTTTACTCGAAACCAAAAAGGCATTAGAAATAGCGTTTTTCTGCAAAGAAGTGAAAATAAAAGAAAATATAAAATCAAAATTTTTATTTATTTAAGGGGGAAAATGGCTTTAGTAACTGTAGGTCGAAAATATCAACAATAAACTGATTCTAGGCAATTTTATGCCAAAATATGGAATTTAACTCTCAATATCTGCGTTGTTAGATGAGTTAGAGGTTTAAATTGTACCTTAAATTAAAGCTTGAAGACTTGGCTACAATTAAATAACTCTTATTTTGTACTTTTACATTTGTAAAATAATGAAATAATGAGCGTCTTTTCCAAAAAGTTCGGTTAAAAAACCGACTAATATAATTTGACGCTTAATGGGTTAATGTAGCTAGAAGTATTATATGTTAAATCAAAGGATATTCAATCAGCTATTAAATTATATATATACTGTTTTGATCCGATAAAAAATGGGAAGCAGGGGTCGCCAACAAAAAAATAGTGTTATTTTCATAGTGTATTGGTGAGCTCAACACTAAAAATTATATCAACCGTGAAAATTTTAAACAATTCCAAACTGCACTCAAAAAAATAAGTTAGTAGAAAAGTTAGTAAAAGGTCTTGTAAATCAGGTATACTACTTTTCAGCAAATTTTTTGATAAAATTATGTTTTCAGCTAAAATTTTAGTTATACTTATTCAGCACTTAACTGTTTTGAACTTATGTTTTACTAATATTTCACTAATGTTTTACTAATTTATTTTGCTAAAAAAAATTGTGCTGATAAGCACATTAATAGTGTGGACGACAATCATATTGAAAGATATTAGAATTAGATCTCGCGGCATGTCAAGATGTAGTAGTGACGAGGAAAATTATACTAAAAAGTACAACTCTTGTAAGTCTTATACAAAAATCAACCATGAAGATTTTTGTATCGGTTTTCATACATAAAACAAAATTGCGGATTAAAATAACTTAAATTTTTTGTTGTCACCGGCTTGTGAAAGTAATTGTCTATTAATTCAATAAAAGACAAAATAAAATATTTAAATTTAATAAAGATTAAATGTGTATTTCTAAACTATATGTTTATATAGATTAATAATCCATTGTGGGAAAATTGCAAACAAATATACAGACAGTTAGACAGACTAAAGCGAAAGGCAGACACACATTAAGTAGATTTTTATGTTTCCTTTTTCTTATTGCAAAATATTGTTGTATACGTCATATTTTATTTTTTTTTTCTTCGGTTCTATAATTATCTCCGGAATTTGCGTTCCTTTAAAAGATAGCATCAGTTAGGCAACCATTGATGTAAGTAGTGGGAACTTAATTTTGTTTATGTTATATATAATTATTTCTATTTTTTTAGATATTACATTAATTCATGTCGTCAATGTGGGAGTACGAACATTTTTATATTTTGTAACGTATTATAAATTACTTTGAAAGAATCATAAAAATAAATTTATGATTTTCAGCAAATAAATTAACTAAAAAATTATTTTTCTACAAATGTTTTAATTTTTTTCAGTCTACTAATATTCATCAAAAACTTTATTAACTTTTAGCAATGGTATTATAATTTCAAATCCTAATCCTAATTTTGTTGCTAAAAATCGGCTCGCTGATTTTCAGCAAAAGATTTGGCTGAACTTACTAATTTTTTTTGAGTGTAGAGTTCAGCAATCTTTTTTTCCATTTTCGAATAAACATATATTTTTTGTTTACATTTAATACGGTGTTGTACAGCTTTTTTATTTAAGTTTTATAAATCGTTTCGTAACGAGTGTTATCATCAGAAAAAATTCGGAATTATTTCGATCACGAATGCTGGAATTAGGCCCCTGATCTTGAAATTATGAAATTTTTAAGCAATATTTGATTAAGCTGTTTGCTTCTCAAGTAGAAATTGCCAATAGTACCAAAAAAAATAGTACTGGCAAAGCACTAAGTAAAATAAAAAATAAAATAACTAAAAACACTAGCTCCTAGTACCACCCCGCAAAATTCGTTGCCAATATTGTTTTTTAACAATACCACAATCAATTAGAAGCATTTTTTTAAAATATTTTTTTATTTATTTCACACATTTAAATATGATGTATAAGACTAAGACCGAACTGCATTGCTGCATTTTAAATGTGTTTTATTATACATATTTTTAAAAAATTATTTAATTTAAGCCATTTTAAAAGCAAACAATTTTTTGAATTACCAACTGTGGTAACGGTGGCAAGTTCGCTTAAACCAACGGTTGGTCACTGTTATCAGTCGGGTAACAATTCTCTAAAGATGGTTAATGCCACGTTCTGCCAACGCATAACCGACCGTAGCTAACGCTTTGCCAACACTGTGCCGATTGTATTTTTCTGCCTGGGTTATTTTTTGATATGTGCATATTTTAGCTTATTTTGTAAACAATAGCTTATATTTGACTTATTTATTTAAAAATTAAGCTTATTTGGGCTTTTTTTCTTTCAAAATATGTATTTTTTTTTCTTTTCTCTAGCAATCGGTATTTTGAAGTTTTTGGTTTTAATTGGAAGTTAGAAATTTAATGTTACTTGTAATAGAGGGCAACAAATTAGTTTATCAAAATATTTAGATAAACAAGTTTGAACTTTGAAGCTTAAGAAAAATTATTATTATTATTGCAACTTTGTTTGACTAACAAAATTCCAAGGAATAAATACACATACCCAGTGTAGAAACGGTAATGACATGACATGACTTTGATGAAAACGTTAAAATTTTGTTAAATTTTTGACAAAATCATCATAAAATGTCCTGGAAAGGAGTCGCTCCAAATAATTTTCCCAATTTATTTTTTATTCTTTAATAAAAACTTTTGTATTATAAAAATAGCAATCGACATCTGCAAATTAAAAGAATCAAATTAATTAAAAAAATCTTTAAAATTAATTTTAAAAAAATACATTTTGGCATTTTTTTTTAAATTCGTGTTTCATTTTGGATTCCTGGCTAAAGTGGGTTAATGATATACAATGAAGTCAGAATTCCATATCTGTATAATTTTGAGTATATTAAAAGAGTAAATGAAATAAAAAGGAAATTTTTTCGAAATTTTGAATTTTGGGAATTTTTAATAATAATACACCTAGTTTTCAAAATGGGCCGCTTAAACGTTTTTCATTTCTTCCATTTGGAACCATTGGTAATAAAACTGGGTAAGGGGTGTGATAAATCCATTTTTAATGCACAACCTAATGTACATATATACATGTAGATATTACCTAAAATTTCGTTAATGCACATGTATGAAGAGATATATGGAAGCATATATGGAGATTTCTGTATCCAAGTAGGGACATGCATGCATGTTTATGAGCATTAGAGCGTTTAAGCATTTCCAATTTTTTGGATGTTTGCAAAACTTCAAGTGAAATATGGTCCAACAGATTTTTGAGATTTTTTTCAGATTTTGTAAAGGGTTGTAATGGGCTAAAATGGATTATGTGCACAAAACAAGACGAGATTATGACACTTATTTTTTTACATTTTTTCTCTTGTGCTTCGTTTTCACAAAACTGTATAACTCACCACTCAAGAGCCCAAGCATACCAAAAAAAAATATTTGGGGTACAAATTTTTAGTTTAAGTGTCCCTCTAATGGTCTTTAAAGAAAAAAAGATTATATTTTCCAAATTATGTGCTTGATAAATCTTAAAAAAAAACACTTAAATTTGATAGCAAATTTGATTTTGGGAAATTTGCATACTGGTTGGCCAAATCCAATGCGAACTTTAAGAAAACAAATGATTTTGTTTTGACTTTTAATTTTTTTCAGGAGGAAACAAATGAAAGACATTTAAAAAAGACCTTTCCAACAGATTTAGTTTTAATCCAACACAATGCCTAGTTCTGAAGTTATTGAAGTTTGAAATTGAAAAATTTTTAATTTTTTACATTTTAGGTCATTGTAGTGACCCTTAAACTAATAATTTTTACCCTAAATATTTTTTTTTAGTAGGCTAAAACACTTGAGTAGTGATTTATATGGTTTTCTGAAAACAAAGCACTAGAGAAAAAAATTTGCTTCATAACCTCTTTTTTTCATACATAATCTTAGCAATTCCTTACACTCCCTCTCACTATTATCCCCAAAAAACCGTTACCGAAATAACTGAAATATTGTTACCGCTAAAATATCGTTGCCAAAATAATAGAAAATTCCTTTACCATTGCCGACAACTGAATCGGTTTGTCATCCCTGAGTTTTCTGCTTTCGGAACATTTATACGGGATCAAATTTTTTTGTTAACATAAACAAATACAAGAATAACGAAAAATACCGTTATTTCAATAATCCCTACATCCCGAAAAATCCCATTATTTCAGTATTTGCAAAATTCCGGAATTTTTAAATATCAATACCATTTGGCTTGCCTATTAGCATTGACTTAAATTTCAATTTAGCTTATTCCTTACTTGCGAAGCAACGTGTGGCGTATACTTATTATTACAATGAAAATGCATTTAATATAGCTCATACGCGACCAATGCTTATTTAAAGCACTTAATAAAGAAACTTATAAAATTGTCAGTGTTAAATATACATAAAAGTATCTTTCTTTAAAATTTTCTTGGAACTTTAATTTTAATAACAAAAATTGCTATATATTTTTTTTAATAAATTTAGTTTTTTGGGGAATTTAGTTTTATACTCAATATTTTTATTCATACTAGTAAGCATATATATAACCACATATTTTTTGATTTTCCGATAGGTGTTTTGTTTTATTTTGCGAGACATCCTCATACAAAAGTAATGAGATTTGTAATGCGATTTGTAATTACTTGTCATTACCAACTATGTACTTATATAACCACTTATACACTGCGTTGCATAGCTATAATTACAAATGGTTTTTGCTATTTTTTTAATCAATTTGCAATAAAATGCCGAGTGGTTCATATCTAAGTGACTTTGAAAAGAGCAAATTTCACTTTAAAAAGTGGCTTAAGTTTTCGGGAAATTGCTAGAAAAATAATCCGTTTATATGTGGTTGCCACAAATTTCGAAAATAATCCTAGTGCTTATGGTAAAAATAAAACAGGCGGCTCGAAAGAAAAGTTTTCTGATCGGGACTCTTAAAGAATTCGCTAAAACCATCTGGAGAAAGGTAAGTCAATAATAGTAGTTGTAGGTAGGACTATTTAAAAACAAAGAGCAAGATTTTTCAAGTCATTCAAGTTTTTTCGGAAGAGAAAAAGTTCAATCTTAATGCTTTAATATTAATAAAACTATTGCTTCAAAATATTTTTCTTAAATTTTGTAAATTTTGATATATTACACTCAAATAAAAGAGTTAGTAAAGTCAGCAAAAAATTTTGCTGAGTCAGCAAAATTTTAGTCAGGAGGGTGCTTGAAAAAAAATTGTTAATGTCAGCAAAATCTTTTGCTGAAAATCAGCGAGCTAATTTTTAGCAAAAAAATTAGTAGATTCAGCAAAAGTTTTGCTAACACTTAGTAGATTAGAAATTAAAAAACCCTTGCTAAAAATTAATACAATTTTTGCTGAATATTAGTAGACTGAAAAAAACTCAAAAAATTTGTAGAAAAATTATACTTTAGTTAATTTATTTGCTGAAAATCATAAAACATATTTTTGTGATTCTGTTTAAAATAATTTACAATACGTTACAAAATATAAAAATGTGCATACTCAGAAATTGACGATATGAATTAATGTAATATCTAAAAACAATAGAAATAATTATATATAACATAAACGAAATTATCTTTGAACTACTTACATCAATTATTGTCTAAATGATGCTATCTTTTAAAGGAACGCAAATGCCGCAGAGAATTATAGAAACGAAACGAAAAACTAACAAAATATAACACATACAACCCTTTTTTTGCAATAAGAAAAAGAAAACAGAAAAATCTACCTAAGATATATTTCCTTGTCTTTCGCTTTAGTCTGTCTATTGCATATCATTGATATCATATATATTGATGTGCTAATCAACACAATTTTTTTAGCAAAATAAATTAGTAAAACATTAGTAAAACATTAGTAAGACATTAGTTCAAAACAGTTAAGTGCTGAATAAGTATAACTAAAATTTTAGTTTAAAACATAATTTTAGCAAAAAAATTGCTGAAAAATAGTATATCTGATTTACAAGATGTGTATTTATAGTTGCCTCATTCCATATCAAACCATCAAATAATATCCAATTTTCGACCTCTGAACGCTTTAATTTTAACCAAACTTGGTACGGAAGGTAGTAAGTGTCATATAAATATGTTATCGTACAAGTTTAACAAAAGTAGTCGTACTTAATCGTAGATATCTTTTTAACGGCTAAAGCAATGTGATTCACTGATACCTCATTTTCAAGCCACTGTTATCGTGCTTTAAATAAAATAAGCAAGAAAATAATTTTTTGAAGGTAAAATTCATATTTTTTAAAATCCGCGGCTTGACCCGCTGTATTTCAAAAAACTGGTTTTTTAAAATTTTCAAAAAATATATGTTAATTATAATTTATTCCACTATGCTGTTGCCAAATTAATATGTGGAGGTCTCACGCATTTCAAAGTTATGGATACAAATCTATAAAAAGATACTAAATATAGCAGAAAAAAAGATTTATGTAAAAAAAAATGTATTGAAAAAAAAAAAATTAAAATAACAGTTTCGCAAAAGTAGTTGAACATAATTGCCCATATCCTTTTAACGGTTTAAGCTACAAGAGTCATGTAATCCCTCATTTTAAAGGTACTTAAATTGTGGTTTTACTCGTTTACAAAAAAAAATCACCTCTTGACGGTAAAATGGATTTTTTTTTATCAAAATCCGTGGTTCAAACCGCTGTATTTCAAAAGACTGGTTTTCTAAAATATTTAAAAAAATATATGTTAACTACGCTCTAACAATTGTTTGTAAATTCACTACTATAAAGTATGTAACATTTTGTGTAATTTCACGAAGAATTCCTAAATTCAGATACATAATGTGCAAAATTCTTAAAGACAAATTTTAGTAACAAAAATACACAAACGAAGTATTTATGCAACGCTTTTTATTTACAATTAAACATTATGTTAGTGAAACTACATTAAAAACAAATATTAGGCATAGCGTGTGTAAATTTACCACAATATGTTAAGTGTGTTCGATAACACAAAAATTTTTAAAAATTTGTAAAAGTTTTTACTGGAAGGTGTTCGTTTACACAAATACTCAGTAAAAAATAGTAAGAAGAGAGAGTAAAGTGACAGGTTGTTGACAAAAAACTTACAAGTTTTTACTGGATAAATTTTTGCCAGTAAGAATTTGTAAGAAAAAAAAAAACATATGATTGAAAAATATGCTTGTATTTTTAGTAAACAAAAAAAAAAATATTAAATTAAATTTTAATTGTCTATGGATTTAAAGTGCAAAATATTAAAGAATTAACTATAAAAGAAATTAAAAAACATTCTAAATTATTTCTGGTCGACAATTTCAATTAACTTTTATCTTTTCCATAACGACCAGTTGATTTTTTTTTAATATTTGGTATTTAAAATCAGCTGTTTTATATATTTTACCAATTCTCACAAATTTTCCGTTCGTTTACTTTTTTGTAAATTTGTCTTACTCTCTGTAATTTTTTTACTGAGTAATTTTTACTGGACTTTACTGGGAAAGTAATCGAACACACTTAATAATGGCGCTTACAAAAAGCTGTGATTTCATGGCTTTCTAATGTCTACATTATAACGATTAAAAGTAATTATACATAATTTATTTTATTAATTATACATTATTTAATTTACATAAAATTCTATAGATATTAATTTTTTCTTGTTAAAATTTTCGGCATATAGTCCAATCATTTTATTTTTTTTTACTGCTCCACATGCTAACACTTCAGAAACAGTTAAATGACTAATTATTTTTTATTACATACTCGAAAATACCAAATACAATCGGAAAGCACTCGTGAAAATTGGTATAGATCGTTTATAATCCACGATATGAAACTTTCTGCATTACAACTTGCATCCTTATAAGGGATTAGGGTAAGCTGCTTACAGCCTGCATCCTTTTTAGGAAAAAGAGTAAGCTCAACCATTTTGTTTGTTTATATTCATACGAAAATTATTCGTTTCTTTTGTTGCTTCACAGTATTATGTTATGCACTTACATCAGCGCATTTGTGATGTCCTGCTTCCAAAAATACGAACATTTTTTACTGGGTATGTTCCAGCAGAATGTTTTATTGGTATGGTATGTATGATTGGTATGTAAATTGTAGAAAAAATTTTCATAAAAAAAATGTCAACCGATTATTTCTGTTTTTTAAGGCTGAAAACATATTTGGCGAATATTTCGCAAAAGCTGACAAAGAGTCAACAACAACTTCTTGACAAGAATGCATAAAAACCAACAGCAAGTTCACCATAACAGCTGACATTCTAAAAACGTTTCCTTAAGATACAAACTTAAAATATGAGAGAAGTCCTTAGATTTTTACATTTTCTGCAGGAAAAGTTAGCAAAATCTAAAAATGTTTTATAGCTAAAATGTCTGAGAAATGTCTGAGTCTGGGGCATACATATTATTAAATATTATTAAATATTTTTTTTTTTATATTTTTTTTATTTTATTAATTAATAATCATATAATTACAAATTATATACTATTACCCTAACCGAGCACTAGCTACTATGGCCTTCGGCGCGTAGTAGCGAAAACAGACCAGTGCCTCTGGTGGGAATCGAACCCACGACCCCCGCACTGATAAGCCAGCACGCTACCAAACAGCCTACCGGGGCGCACGATATTATTAATATATTATTAATATTAGGAGGAAAGAGGAGGAAAGAGGAGGAAAGAGGAGGAAAGAGAGGAGGAAGAGAGGAAAGAGGAGGAAAAGGAGGAAAGAGGAGGAAAGAGGAGGAAAAGGAGGAAAGAGAGGAAAGAGGAGGAAAGAGGAGGAAAGAGGAGGAAAGAGGAGGAAAGAGGAGGAAAGAGGAGGAAAGAGGAGGAAAGAGGAGGAAAGAGGAGGAAAGAGGAGGAAAGAGGAGGAAAGGGAGGAAAGAGGAGGAAAGAGGAGGAAAGAGGAGGAAAGAGGAGGAAAGAGAGGAAAGAGGAGGAAAGAGGAGGAAAGAGGAGGGAAAGAGGAGGAAAGAGGAGGAAAGAGGAGGAAAGAGGAGGAAAGAGGAGGAAAGAGGAGGAAAGAGGAGGAAAGAGGAGGAAGAGGAGGAAAGAGAGGAAAGAGGAGGAAAGAGGAGGAAAGAGGAGGATCAGAGGAGGAAAGAGGAGGAAAGAGGAGGAAAGAGGAGGAAAAGAGGAGAAGAGGAGGAAAGAGGAGGAAAAGAGGAGAAAGAGGAGGAAAGAGAGGAAAGAGGAGGAAAGAGGAGGAAATGGAGGAAGATGAGGAAAGAGGAGGAAAGAGGAGGAAAGAGGAGGAAAGAGGAGGAAAAGAGGAGGAAAGAGGAGGAAAGAGGAGGAAAGAGGAGGAAAGAGGAGGAAAGAGAGGAAAGAGGAGGAAAGAGGAGGAAAGAGGGAGGAAAGAGGAGGAAAGAGGAGGAAGGGAGGAAAGAGGAGGAAAGAGGAGGAAGAGGAGGAAGAGGAGGAAAGAGGAGGAAAGAGGAGAAAGAGGAGGAAAGAGGAGGAATAGAGAGGAAAGAGGAGGAAAGAGGAGGAAGAGAGGAGGAAAGAGGAGGAAAGAGGAGGAAGAGGAGTAAAGAGGAGAAAGAGAGGAAAGAGGAGGAAAGAGGAGGGAA
This sequence comes from Delia radicum, assembly GCA_021234595.1. Lineage (NCBI taxonomy): Eukaryota > Metazoa > Arthropoda > Insecta > Diptera > Anthomyiidae > Delia > Delia radicum. The sequence continues at coordinate 134,896,950 of CM037854.1, forward strand.
AAGAGGAGGAAAGAGGAGGAAAAGAGGAGGAAAGAGGATGAAGGAGGAGGAAGAGGAGGAAAGAGGAGGAAAGAGGAGGAAAGAGGAGAAAGAGGAGGAAAGAGGAGGAAAGAGGAGGAAAGAGGAGGAAAGAGGAGGAAAAAGAGGAAAGAGGAGGAAAGAGGAGGAAAGAGGAGGAAAGAGGAGGAAAGAGGAGGAAAGAGGAGGAAAGAGGAGGAAAAGAGGAGGAAAAGGAGGAAAGAGGAGGAAAAGGAGGAAAGAGGAGGAAAGAGGAGGAAAGAGGAGGAAGAGGAGGAAGAGAGGAAAGAGGAGGAAGAGGAGGAAAGAGGAGGAAAGAGGAGGAAAGAGGAGGAAAGAGGAGGAAAGAGGAGGAAAGAGGAGGAAAGAGGGAGGAAAGAGGAGGAAAGAGGAGAAAGAGGAGGAAAGAGGAGGAAAGAGGAGGAAAGAGGAGGAAAGAGGAGGAAAGAGGAGGAAAGAGGAGGAAAAGGAGGAAAGAGGAGGAAAGAGGAGGAAAGAGGAGGGGAAAGGAGGAGGAAGAGGAGGAAAGAGGAGGAAAGAGGAGGAAAGAGGAGGAAAGAGGAGGAAGAGGAGAAAGAGGAGGAAAGAGGAGGAAAAGAGTAGGAATAGGTAAAGGAAAGAGGAGGAAAGAGGAGGAAGAGGAGGAAAGAGGAGGAAAGAGTAGGAAATAGGAGGAAAGATTATACAGAGGATTAAGATTCTTAAATATTATTAATATTCTTAAATAGTTAAATATATAAATATTATTAAATATATAAATATTATTAAATATTATTAAATATTATAAATATTATTAATATTATTAAATATTATTAAATAGTAAATATTGAAAATGAAGTTATTCAAGTTCGAGGTCGTATTCTACATTTATTTACCAGAATATTGTCCTAGTAAATAAATTATAGAATTTTTAGTTTTTCAATTTATTCTTTGACCACACCTTCAAGAATTTGTTGATAGATCTATTTCGGGGAGTTTCTAGTTCCCCATCATCAGAACAATTTGAAAGAGTGGTAACATCATCATGCTTAAACTTGAAAATATATATAACTCATTTTCTAACAAAATGAGAAGTATTTGAAGTTACCAATAATAATCAAAAAACAAATTGAAATATTATTAAATTTGTTTTTTTGATTATTATTGGTAACTTCAAATACTTCTCATTTTGTTAGAAAAATGAGTTATATATATTTTCAAGTTTAAGCATGATGATGTTACCACTCTTTCTAAATTGTTCTGATGATGGGGAACTAGAAACTCCCCGAAATAGATCTATCAACAAATTCTTGAAGGTGTGGTCAAAGAATAAATTGAAAAACTAAAAATTCTATAATTTATTTACTAGGACAATATTCTGGTAAATAAATGTAGAATACGACCTCGAACTTGAATAACTTCATTTTCATTGCACAATAAAGGTCGAATAAATCATAATTTTTATTAACAATAAAAATTATATCAATCATTATTAAATATTATTAAATATTATTAAATATTATTAAATATTATTAAATATTATTAAATATTATTAAATATTATTAAATATTATAAATATTACTATTAATATTTTATTAATAAATTATATTAAAAATAATTTTATTCTCTTATTATTGGGCTGTATATTGAATTTTATATTTTTAATACAATTTCAGTATAATTATACGCATTTTGTTTGTAATCAAATTACGCATAATGTGTGCAATAATTTTGTTTACACACTTGTGGTAAATTACCCAACTTATAGTAGGAGTACAGTTTCCTACTATAAGTTGGGTAAATTTAAACAACAATTAATTAGAGTGTATCAATTATTCTTCTATACCGTCACCAAATCCATTTGTGGTACTCCTGCATCTTTCTGAATTATCGGCTTTTTAGTTAATTTTTTTCACATTTTTATTCATAAGTTAGGATACCGTAGCCGTAAGAGGGAACTAACTTTTATTTAGCATATATTTTTTACAAAATTTAAAAAAACCAGTATTTGACATACAGTCTTTTGAACCGCAGTTTTTGAAAACAATGCATTTTGCCGTTTAGAAGTGAATAATATGTGTGCACTAGTAAAGTAGCGTTAAAACGAGGTATCAATGGCTTAAGCCGTTAAAAAGATATGGAATATTATGTACCAATACTTTTTTTTGGAAATTTTCGAATATTTTTCATATTTTGAAACGCGATATTTCAAGATCCGCTTGGATTAGCTATCATACATTATATGATGTACATCTGCTATACCAATTGCGGTTGCAATCGGAAGGGGTGGTGGAAATCGAGTGGTTGATTTTATATGTTTTCAGTCAGTTATAAACACTAATTGATTTTGTTATTCTTTTTTAAATAGTAAAATAAAAATAAATTAATTTCTTTTCTTTTATTTTTTATTATTAATTTTTCATTGGTTTTACTTTTATGATGGTTAATAAAATTACTACTTTTTTTAACTTTTTAAATTTAGTGAAATTAATGTGTAATTATAATTTTGAAACGCAGTGTATGGTAATGCTTTTCTTCAGTAGGTATATACACACAATTTTAATGAAAAATAATGAAATTTTACGGCTTATTTTAGGATTTTTACGGCATATTTTTTCGAACTTTTTAAGCGCTTAAAACATTGTTCTTAGAGCTGTTTTTTTTGGTTGCCCTAGTAATGACAACTCTAATTTTTAAGGGACACCCTATTGCACATGTATTTTATTGTAACCAAAATAAGGAAAATATATATATAAAAAAAAAAAGAAATATTGTTGAAACTGAAACAGAAATGTGAAAGTGCAGAAAATTGAAATTTATATCCATGTTTTCCCAAATGATTGCATCCTATATGGAGCACCAACACACCGAGCTGGCTGCCTGGTTGATTGTATGTTGTTATTTTAGTATATTGAATGAACAACACCAGCAAAAACCAACAATAAAGAGACAACAAGAACTTCTTAGCAAATGCAATTTAATGTAATAAACGTGTGTTGTAAATTTCAAATAAAGGTGAATGAAGATTTAGATACACATTTTGGTACAGGGCCTTGCAAAATGTTAGTACATTTAAAAAAATGTTATAATTTAAAGTAATAAATTTATATAAAGGAAATTTTAGCTTATTTAAAGTCCTACATTTTTGTTCTCAAGCTAATATTTTAAACTAATTTTAGAACAATTTTTTTTACTTTTACAAAAAAAAAAAAGTATGCAGTCTTCTTCTATGGGAAAATTGGTAAGAATTAACAGATTTTCCTCTACAAAAAGTACTTAGAATCTAACGTCATATTGGAAAAGAGCTTAGAATCTTAGGCTTTTCTTTAAAAAAACAAAATAATTAGAACCAGAAGCAACTATGTTTTACAATAAAGAATACAAAAAAAAAAATTGTTGTTTTTTTTTTTTTAAATATAGCTTTTCCAATACATAAAAAAAAATTTTTTTTTCTATTGTTGTTATTGTTGGGCCTGTAAAACAAAGTCCTGGATACGCGCCTGCTAAGGATGGCTATGGATATTATAAGTTCTGAACAGGAGATTTTTTTTAAGAAATTTATTATTTAGAGAGAAAGCATAAAAAGCTATATTCTGTATTAATTAACTTTGAACATTTTGTTGGTAACTATACACATTTAATACGTATATTTACACGTAAAAACTGCTTTTTACACACAGTTTTATAAAGTTTGCTCATTAGTTTAAAAATTTCATGAAATTATTTACACACTTTCTGTGTAAATTTACGCATTATGTATGCACCACCTTATACATAATATGTTAGTTTGTCACTTATGTACAAAAAATAAATTTACAAAGTTTACAGAAAAAGTTTTCTATATATGTATTAAAAATTGCTTAAATTTTAATTAAAATTACACATCTCGACAATATTGCTTGATCGATATGTGATTTCTATACTCTTTGGTGCTCTGATTCCAAATCCCGCATCCACATTTTTCCATTACGTTACAATTTTGAGAAAACTGCTGTTAAAGTTGCCAAAAATGGCTAGTTTAGCCCTTTTTGATGCCTTTCATCATACGATTAACGCTTTCTAATGATTCAGAGAAAAAAAATAAGTAATTAGAATAAACTTTTCTAAATCTAATTGTTAAAATTGCGCAAAGAAACATTTATCAAATGCCTTCAACAAAAAAAAAAAAAAAAAATATAAATAGACATTTTAACGTTTTTCGGCGATATTAAAAAAGGCTAGTTCAAAGTTTTTTATCGTGACTGTAAAATAAATTAAAGCTGGTGGGATGCATGGCCGAGGCGACTTTTAAAAATGTAATATTTGGTAATTGTTTTGATGGAGTATTATTCAAATGCAATTTTTAACTACATTGAAACGTCTTGTTAATCAAGTATATTATTTTTTCAGCAAATTTTTAGCTAAAATCATGTTATCAGGTAAAATTTTAGTTATACTTATTCAGCAATTAACTGTTTAGAACTAATGTTTTACTAATAATTTACTAATGTTTTACTAATTTATTTTGCATAAGCACATTAATAATGTTGATGACAACCAGAGTGAAAGATATACGCAGAATGAAGTACATGTCGCCGTATGTCAATATGTAGTATAGACGAGGAAAATTATACTAAAAAGTACAACTATTATAAGACATATCAAAAATCAAACATGGAACATTTTTGTGTATCTGTTTTTCATACAAAAAACAAAAAATTGGATTAAAATAACTTAAATTTAGTGTTGTCACAGGCTTGTGAAAGTAAATGTCTATTAAATAAATTGAAGACAAAATAAAATAAATAAGATAATTAAAGAAAAAAGCCTGTCATTGTTATACATTTTTGGAAATTTTTTACTTAATTGTCTGTTTCCTACGGTTATAACGAACTAATAACCGTACTCCAGATGAAATTTTAAATAGAAACATTGCAAATAAAAATATCATTTTAAATTTTGTTTAACTCAATCACATTAGAAATTTTCTAAATTTTTAAATTTTAAACAACAATCTAATTTGTAATGTTCAACATATCCAAAGAGAAATTTAAGTTTCAATTTAAACTTTTCATTCAACACTTTTATATTATTATATGGAATATATACGAAATGTAGTAATATATGCCACATCTACGGTTATATCAAACGATATATATTCAGATATTAATATGTATGACACCATATCAAAAATTTAAAAAAAAGTTATGTATGCGCTATCGCATAAATCCATATTAAGCTATATAAAAATATATGTCTTTGTATAATGTTTTATTAAATAACATATGATTGTATATTAATGTTTTTACTCGGGAAAGCAGTGAAAAGAAAAAATTGTATAAAAATAGTTATGGGCAACGCATTTCTTATATGTTACTCATAATAATTATGAATCAAAATTTTTAAACGTTCCTTAATATTAATACATTTTTTCGATTCCCATAATTTTGATAATAATTATTTTGGATCCGTGAGAAAAAAAAAAATATGCCGGGATTTTGAGATTTACTAAAGTCCGAATATCCAGGGATTTCAAGATTCCCGATTTACTAAATACCGAAAATCGAGGGATTTCAAGGTTCGCGATTTACTAAACACCGAAAGTCCCGGGATTTCGGGATTTCCAGTTTGACATCCCTAATCGCTACCCATTAGAAAGTAATTAATGTGCTTATTTTCTATTTCACGTAGGTGAAGCGTTGCGTTATTTCCCTACAAATTGTTTTTGTTACAAAAACAATTTACATTAAAATAACGCAACGCCTCATCTGGGTGATATACGAAAGAGGGCAATAAATATACTTTACAAAAAAATCGTTGTTTAGACACAAGGAAAAAATACAATATAAATAAAATCACTCTTTTAAAATTTATTTTTATCAGGATAAATATAAATTTAGTTTTTAGTTTTAGTAGTTAAATGTGTATAATTCCAAATATTAATTTGATGTGGGTATTTATTATTCTCTTTTTATGATATTTTCAAGATCCTTCTTATCATATGTCTGTCTGCGAAGGATGTTATATATTCTGTATTATAAAAATATTTTATTAGCAATATATTTTTGATATCAATATATTTAAAGCAAACAAGTATTGTAAGAAAGCAAACGTAAAAAAGCATTTTAAATCTGGATATCATCAAAAAAAAATCTTTTTTTTTAAACACAAAATCGCAAAATACAAAAAAAAATAAAAAAAACCAAATTTTTCATCACTGCTACTAATTTATTTATTTAATTATGTTTACAACTGCGATGTTTTTACATTTATGAGTCTGTTTTCCTAAGCGTTTTTTATACTAAAAACGCTGTTTTCCTAAGCGTTTTTTATACTAAAAACGCTAGAAAAAAATGTTTTTTATGTGCGAAATATTGAAAAAAAAACTCACACAATTTGAAATTATTGTTTTTACAGTTCTTTGTTGAAAAAAGTTCAAAATAACTGCTTTAAATAAAAGTAACTGAAATACAGTCGTTTATGTAGGTTATTTAATAAATCAACTTTTAAAAAGAATCGAAGCAACTCCAATTCAAGTTTAAATAACTAAAGGGTGGTTTTTATAGCGGTATATAACTTTGAAATGGAATAAAACAAAGATGAATTTTTTAAATTGACATGAAATTGACTTTATTCGAAAGATAATCTTCTGGCATTATAATTTAAATATGACTTCTGACATATGACCACCACGGCTGGCTCGGACGTAGTCTAATCTGGAGTACCAATTTCGATGACTTTTTGCAAGATTTGTGGCCGTATATTGGCAATAACGCGGCAAATGTTGCCCTCTGAGTGGTCAATTGTTTCAGGCTAATCGGCGTAGCCTAGCGACTTCCCTACAGAAAATAGTCCAGCGGCGTTAAATCGCACGATCTTGGAGGCCAATTCACGGGTCCGAAACGTGAAACTATGCAGTTACCAAACATTTCCTTCAATAAATCAATTGTGGCACGAGGTGTGTGACATGATGCGCCGTCTTGTTGAAACCACAGCTCCTGCACATCATGGTTGTTCAATTGATGAATGAAAACATCAGTCATCATGGCTCTGTAGCGGTCACCATTGACTGTAGCTTTCTGACCAGCATCGTTTTTAAAAAGTACGGACCAATAATTCTACCAGCCCATAAAGCACACCAAACAGTCAGTTTTTCTGGATGTAACGGTGTCTCAACATACACTTGAGGATTATCATCACTCCAAATACTGCGGTTTTGTTTATTGACGTATCAATTTAACTAAAAGTGAGCTTTATCGCTAAACAAAATTCGCTTATGAAAATCAGAACAGAACCATTATTTTCAAAATAAATTTGCACAATTTTGAAGCGTTGTTCAGGCGTCAGTCTATTCATGTTGAAATGCCAAACCAAACTAAACATAAATCACTTGACAGCTGACAAAATGGAAGCCAGTTAAAAAAGTGTTGCCAACTTAAAGTTCTATACCTGTATAAAAAACACCCTTTATAATGGTATTTTTACTGCTAAGGAATTTTAAAAGATGAAGAAATTGATCAAGAATTTTAGATTTTTCTACAAAATGAAAATCACATATTGCGTCTTTTTGGAGAAAAAGATAAGATAAGACAACGAGGAAGGTTAACAAAAAACTTTAAAAATACTTTATGCTGGTAGTCGATAAAATTGTTACTGACATGGTAACTGTCTGAATCGGGACTATCTTTTTTACAAAAGCAATAATAATTCGTAAAATAACTTGGCGCCTTATTTATAAAACGGCCTGAGCTATTCTTGTCAAATATGTCTTTACAATACATCTTATTTTTACTCATATGAATGAATAGTAAGTAGTACTTACTACATGCATATTTATGCATGTTTCTGCATATTTATATTGTTACCTTCAATTTACACAGATTACCTATACCACCTTACAAACTAAAATCCAATTGTGGTTCATTGGTTTTATTGTAAACATTGATAAGTTTTTACCAAAATCAGAAATTACAAACTCATACAAACACCCACAAATACACTCATAGAATATGATCAGATAAAATCAATTAAAAACTGCATTTTATATTGAAAGTGTACACTAAAACTAACTGAAAATGCAATTATTTTTAACGGTTTAGTGCAACGGTTCCCAAATTGAGGTCCGCGGACCCCCAGCGCTCCCTAGGAGTATTCCGCGAAGAGTTTCAACAAACATTAAGTTTGCTAACTTATTTTAAAAAAATGATCAATAGTGATAGTGTTTAACTTCCAACTCATATATTAATTAGTTCTCATGTAGTGAGAAAACTAGTTTATATGAATGTTTGATGTTTTGCATGGGATTGTTACCTCTTTCAAAACGTGTTCTGATGATGGGAACCTAGAAAATTCCCGAAATATATCTATTAACACATTCCTGAAAGGGTCAAAGAATAAATTTGAAAACAAAAACTCTATAGATTACTTGTTAGGACAATATCGTAATAAAGAAATATAGAGTATGGCCTCGAACTTGAATAATTTTCATTTTCATTGCACAATTAAAGGTCAAAAAAAAAACGTAATTTTTATTTTTAATAAAAATTATATCAAACTTCACAATATGTTTTACAATTTTTTTAATATTTAAAATTATCAAAAAAAAATCAATTAATAATTGAACATTTTTTTGGACTCCATTAGTAAGATAAATTCGTTCTCTCCTAAAATTTTCTGTTACAAAATGTCCTTTTAATAATTGTGCACCAAATTTGAAAGTACCTATCACTGATTACATTTATAATAATATTTTGTAATTCATTATATTAACAATTTTTACGAAAAAGTCTGTGACTCTACCCAGAAATCTTTTGTAGAACCGATTACCTTTGAACCTTTTCTACAACAGTTTATTATATCACCGGTTACAGGAAACGGGTCCTAGCACAGGTTTCTAAGAGTCAAAATTTAAGGATTTACTATCCCATAACCACACTTAGAATACTATGTAGGTAAAGACCACTGCAATTGTAGTTGAAAACAAATGAAATTTCACTTAAAGAAAGGACGACTTACATTTCATTAAAATCATCTAACATTGTCATTTGTTTTTTAATGTTCAAAAAATTACTAACAATTGTAGTAAAAATGAACCACATGGTAGTAAAAAATAAATAAACAATTTTTTTTTTTATTTTTTTAAATAACAAAAAACAACTGTAAAAAATGAATGTAAAATCATAAAACAGTCATTTGATGTGGTTTGTTTTTTTTTAATTGAACTACAAGGTTAGTAAATATTTTAATTTGTTCTACAAATGACTGACATTTACATTAAAAATAAAGAAACTGTATTACAACCCAAACAACTACATATTTTAAAAGCAGAAGTTTCCTGAGTGGAGTTCTATAACTGCTTCAGAACCGTTTCTAAAGCAACCTATTCCAGTTTGGAGGTGAAGAACGTATTGCAAATAGGACAAACTCCACACACAGATAAACAAGTGCCAACCGAATTGAAAAGTTTATTTTAAAAGCAACAACTTATAAATTCAGTTAGTACAACGATCTTTACATTCGATTTCTTAATATTTTTGGTGTTGCAACTAAAATTCAGTTGAATCGAACTTTGTTGTGAAAACTAATGTTCAGTTGTAAGAACTGCCTCAAATTCGTTATAACCGAATATGAATCGTAGTAACCAAATTTCAGTTGGCAAATAGCTAAATTTGTTTCTGTGAGCATATAAAAATAATCGGTTTTAAAACAGAAATTAGAACCTATAAATTGTTTCGCAACCTGTAATTTGGAGTGTACTATTTTACTGGATAGTATGACTGTATTTCCCATTTGTTTGTTGTTGCACGAGTCACAGAAAATTTTACACACAGAGAAATTAAAAATCGTATTTTAATGGTAACAACTTATAAATGCAGTTAGTTGAACGATATTAACTAGGGTATTCAATCGGTTAACCATTACTCGATTAATCGATGAATTTTAATCAAACAATTGTTTGAGTAAATGAAAATTGCCAATTTCGAATAACGAATAATTCGAACAATTTTGTTTGATTAATCGAGTAAATCAAAGTAGGTTATATTTCAGTTAATATTTTATAAAAAAACACTTAAATTGTTACGTATTTTTTAAAAAGATTTTTTTTTTATAAAACTACATTCACACTGAAATCCAAAAAAATTTTCGTTTTTTTTCTCAAGCTTTCGACTTTTAAATTCTATAAAAATTTTAATTCGAAAACTTGAAAAAACGAAAATACGTATTTTGGGGTTCAATGTGAACGTGATGTAAAATATAATGCCATGCGGCACTTACCGCTTCAATTTGCATCTTATATTTGTGTAGTAGGGCTACAACTTTTTTGCGTGGCACCATGATATGGGCAATACTGTACTGATAAAAATATTTTTCTTTGAACATTTTGGAGAAAAACATTCGGTACCGAGACCAATGTATAAAACAGCACATTTTTAGAAATTTCAGAAGATATTTTCAAAATTTCGTTGAACCATCACAAATATTATTATACACAAATGAAGGTTAGACACAATAAATAAAATTTGAGACTTTCGGAAATTAAGCATTATTTTTAAGTATCTAAATATTTAACAAAAAAATTCACAACAATCGCGAAACTATTAGTTTGTGTTAGCTTTTTCTTTTACAAGATTTGAATTGTACTTTCATCATCGTTGTTTGGTGTTACAGATCGGATTGGGCCGTTCACTCTTTCTTTCATTCGGATCTATATTCAACTTAATCACATCAATAAAAAAATTATGTAATTTATGTGATTTTTATTTTATATTTTTCCAAGGCATAGACTGCTATGCCATATTTATTTATTTTTTTTATTATTAATTAATAATCATATAATTACAAATTATATCCTATTACCCTAACCGAGCACTAGCTACTATGGCTTTCGGCGCGTTGTAGCGAAAATATACCAGTGCCTCTGGTGGGAATCGAACCCACGACCCCCTTACAGATAAGCCAGCGCGCCACCAACTAGCCTACCGGGGCGCACTTACATGAGAAATACAAATTAAAGTTTATTGTTGTTTTGCATAAAAAGGTGGGACTTTCACTCTTTAAAATAGGTTTAGGGCAGTCACAGCCTAAAATCGTATTTCTAAAAATTCCAAATTTTCTATGAAAGTAGTTCTTTGAAAAGATTTTTTTTTATTCAGAAACTCCATGGCTCTATGGCTCAAATGAAATTGGACATTTAATTGCTCAAACAATATACACATTTTCCTCACAATTTCTTTGGTGAATCTTTGGAGAAGCCTCGTGCAGCAAACTCGTTTAAGACGAACTCAGTTTACATAAAACCTCGGTTATTACGAACTAATTTGAAAGTCCAGGTGTTTTTGTAACAACTTTAAAGTAATTCGAACTTGCTTAAGATGAACTGTTTTTGACAATCCCACAAAAAAAAAATTTTATATAATTTAAAATTTTTAACACGAAATTCTAAAAATGTTTTTAAATTTAAACATATTCTAATCGGAACACACCGAATTTCTTTCTCAGATGTATCAAAAACTCACCATTTATGAAATCAAATAAAAGAATATTTCCAGAGAAAGAATATTTGGTTAAAATATTTGAAGAAAGTTTATTAAAATTTTAATCTATTGTGGACAATAAAAAAATTGACACAAATATTACTCCAGTAAATACGAACATCGCTAATAATGAATGAATCATATTCATTTTAAAAATATATAATTTTGTTTCTTTACAGAAATTACATTTTTTATAAATATAAGAAAAAAAATTTGGGGTTCTGTGAACAAGTAGAAATCCGTCAAGGGGTCTGTGATGCAAAAGCTGGTGAAAACCGCTTGTTTACAGAAACTGACAAATGCAGTAATTGTAACTAACAATAATTAACAAAACGAAATTAACAGCAAAAAATTGGTTATTTTTTTTTCTTTAAAAAATCGACTGACAGTTGTAGTTTAAAATTTCTGAAAAGTACATTTAAAGATTTAAACATTTAGATTTATAATTAATTTTTTTTCAGAACTTAAAACTATTGTGAACTTAAAACTATTGTTAACTTTTGAAATTTAGAAACTAATTATTTGTCAAAAAAGAAAACGAGAATTATGATGCATATGAGAAAACTCAAAAAATACTTAAACGACCACCTTTATATAGTTTGCTGTTCGGTTTTAACCGAAACCGATGGCTCGGTTTTTGCAGTCTCAAAACCGAAACGGAAAACCGACCACAATAAGTCCTTTTTTAATAAATACTTTAACCAATTAAAAAAATAAACTGTTCACTTATTTTGAAGAATAATTTTTTCTGAGCCATATATAATTTTTTTTTTCAAATTATAAGGTTTTCATTTTTGGCCTTATTACGATTGTCGAATTTGTAATCGAATTTTTCGACTTGATACAAAATAGGTTTGCTTAAATTGAAAATTATACAGAAATTAAACCCAGCTTAAATATTTTCTGGAATATGATTGTTATTTATGATAAATTCAGTTTTAATATTGATTTGTGAAAATTGTCTTTTAAATAAATTTTCAGCAAATTTGACTTGCTCTCGAATTCGCTTATGACAACCGTTATAAGGCCGATTATGCTAAAATTTATTATACTGGAAACCACAAAAATATACAAAAAAATTATTAAATTGTGAATTTCGAATTTCTCAGATCCAATTTTTTTTTAAACTTACCATTGTCTTTACAATGTCCAAAAATTAGTACATGTTTGGGTTATAACATTTTGCATTTTTTGCTAATATCAAAAATTTTCATGGCATGTAGGTCTTGAACAAATATTTAGAACCATGATCTTACTTTTTCGTGGTCGTTTAAAAAGTTCCCGCACCAAATGCACTAAAGTTTTGATTAACATATTTTTAAAATTCTTTTTTAAATGTTACATTTTACTTAAAATTACGTAGTACTATTGTTACGTCTTATACTATTATCAATAAAACGTATTATACTATTTAAAGTAAAAATTTGAATAAACAAGCTTTTAGAAATTGGTTTCCGTGCGAAAGGTTTTTGTTCCGAATTGACTTAAAAAAACGATATTTATTATCAATACAATATTGTTCACAATGTGGTGCCCTGTAATTTTTATCTCTAAAAAAAGTTATACCCTACTATACATGTACTGATTTTTGGACCCTTGTATTAATGAAATTGAAAGTAATTTTCGCCATCGTGTACCGATTTTTTTAAAATTTGTTGTGATTTCTTAAATTTTTAAAAATGAAAATGAAAATTATTCAAGTTCAAGGCCATACTCTATATTTCTTCATTAGGATATTGTCCTAACAAATAATATATAGAGTTTTTTGTTTTCAAATTTATTATTTGACCCTTTCAGGAATATGTTGATAGATCTTTTTCGGGAATTTTCTAGGTTCCCATCATCAGAACACGTTTTGAAAGCGGTAACAATCCCATGCCAAACATCAAACATTCATATGAACTAGTTTACTCACTACATGAGAACTAATATAAAGGGTGGTTAAATTGTAAGGGCCGATGTTGAATGTGAACCACACCTAAACGCCAAGTTTTTTTCCGAATTTTATTTGACATTTCTCTATTTCAGACTTACTCAATTTGAACCATGGAGAGATACACAATCCAACAACGTGTTAAAGTTATCCAGACTTATTATGAAAATGGGCGTTCAAATCAAAATGCATATCGTGCACTTCGTGATTTTTTTGGTCAATTTGATCGTCCAAATGTGCGTACAATCGCAAAAATCGTGGAAAAATTCGAGCAAACCGGATCTGTAGAAGATGTGAGAACACCAGTGCATGCTAGTACAGCTCGTACTGCAGAAAATATTGCTGCTGTTCGCGATAGTGTGGCTGAAGAGCCGTCCACCTCAACTCGACGTCGTGCCCAACAATTGCACCTCTCACGCTCGTCGTTGATGAACATTATGCATAAAGACTTGCATTTACACGCTTACAAGGTGCAATTGGCTCAAGAACTAATGCCTCTTGACCATTCCAAACGTCGTGAATGGGCAGAATGGTGGCAAGAAATGGCATCAGTGGATGATCAATTTTCGAAGAAAATCATCTTCAGTGATGAGGCACATTTTCACCTCAGTGGATTCGTCAATAAACAGAATTGCCACATTTGGGCGAATAAGAATCCAAGAGTGATTTTCGAAAAACCAATGCACCCACAAAGAGTGACTGTTTGGTACGGTTTATGGGCTGGCGGCATCATCGGGCCGTATTTTTTCCAAAATGAGGCCGATCAGGCAGTTACTGTGAATGGTGTTCGCTATCGTGAGATGATAACGAACTTTTTCTGGCCCGAATTGGAAGATATGGATGTGGACGATATGTGGTTTCAGCAGGACGGTGCCACTTGCCACACAGCTAACGAAACAATGGCTCTTTTGCGCAACAAATTCAATGGCCGTGTTATCTCACGTAATGGCGATGTCAATTGGCCGCCAAGATCATGTGATTTGACACCGTTGGACTTTTTTCTTTGGGGTTATTGAAAGAAAAGGTGTACGTCGATAAGCCAGCAACAATTCAAGAGCTAAAGGATGAGATAATTCGGCACTTAACGGCATAGAACCTCCATTATGCCTCAGCGTCATCGAAAATTTGGACCATCGGATGGAGGTGTGCCGCCGTGGTCGCGGCGCCCATTTGGCCGATATTTTGTTCCATACATAATTGATTAATACCAATATATCATAATAAAATAAAATTACAATAATTTCCTAAATAGTTTGTGTTTTATTCAAAATCAACATCGGCCCTTGAAATTTAACCACCCTTTATGCATATGAGTTTGAAAAAAAAATTTTTTTTAAAAATTATATATTTTTCCATGGAAAATCTCAAGTGTTTATCTATTTAAAATAAAGTTCTGAAAACAGTTTTTCTATAACGGAAGCACTAGAAACCAAATGTTTTTTTACATTAAAAAATGTTTAATCTGATGGAGTTTTAAAAAAATTTCTGTAAATCTAAAAAAATTAATTCAAACAAAAGTTCTTTGAATCTGAGAGCTTTAATAGTCATGACATAACATGGTCGAGACATGATCATGACATGTTATGTTATGACATGAAAATGACGTGGACATCATATGGTCATGACATGGTCATTATAATGGGCCGAATATCCGCTTTTTGAGAATTTCGACTAGTAATAGCAAAATTATTGTTCTTTGTAAAAAAAAAAAAAATTTTGGAAACAAAAAAAAATTTTTCGGGAAATATCTCAGGCTCGCCCAATTCGGTCAAAGTTTATTTGTTATTAATATCTACAGTAATTAAATCGGGTAAGTGTTCAGATGATTTGGAACATTATAACCCTGGTCCTATATGCCATGCTAGATGGTTAACAACTGTCAATCGAATTTTGCGATTATACATTTCTATATTTTTGCAAGCTTTTATCTCTATAAGTTTATTGTTAGCTCAATACTACTATTGGCACATTTAACGGGTTAATGCGTTGGAGTTTTACTTTATTGGCATTTATTGATAAATCACATTCCGATGGTAAATCACATTCAATACTGATTTCCAATGCATCCTTTGTAAGAGTTGGGACCAGATGTTGTACCATCTCTCACAGTTTGTCGAAAATATTTATATCCTTTTTTCAATTGAAAAAAGCGAAAATTCTGTTTTGTAAAATAAAAGTGGTATTTTCTCAATTTCACGTTTTTACGAAAGACCATTTTGGTAGAGGAACGAATTTACTATAATATTAATATTTTTTTTTTCATCCTCAAAAAGCTATAATATAAAAAATATTTTTTTTTTACCAAAATTGCCATTATCTTAGTAACTATCAATTTAAGGAGATTTTACCATTTAACTTTTTTTGTAGAGAATTAAATTTCCAATTAAAATAGTTGAAAAAAAAATTTTAGACAACCCAGGAAAACTTGCTATTACCATAGAATGGGAAATGGAAGAAGAAAACAAGAATCAGAAGTGCTTATAGTTGAGGCCAAGAACACCTGATTTTAACATGGGGGTGTCATAGGAGGCAAGGCCTTGCCTTGTGCTTACATATAGGGACAAAAATAAGACGTTACAAAATATGTAGTGAAATCACCAGTTACACATAAGTACTTATTTCATTTCTTATTTGTAGCATCAAAAGTAATGCTTAAAGCCATTATATGACGTATTACTTGTAAGGATGTTAATAAGTAGTTATTTATAGGTGCAAAAATAAGTACGTATTAACATGTACCTAAATAAGAAGGTATTATACATATTTTTAAAAGCCAATTTCTTTTTTAATAAAAGTTTTTTTCATATTTTAGACAACAAATTTTTAAATCTTCAAAGGAAAATACTCGGTTATTCTTCGAAAATAAGAAAATTATTACCAAAAACTCTTAATGTATTAATAAATAAAATTTAATAATTTCTACTTTTTTTTTTGTTAAAAAAGAGAAACAACACTCAGGAAATTCTTCCTATTAATTAATGTGTTGCTTTCTTTGGAAAGGGGATAGTGAAGAGATGAAAGGTGGTGAAAGATGAAGGGCTTCAAACATGGTAACACTGTAATTGCGCGAGTAAATAAGTCTTAAAACAGTTGTTGCTCGCCACCTGATGTAGAGTTGGCGAATTTATTGAAGCTTTTTGTTTCATAGCCCTGATTCATTATTTTACTTCGGTGGGGTTAAGTGCTATGGGAACACCGAAGGTGGGCGCAGCGATACATATAAGTGATAGAAAACACATACATATTATTTTTCTAAATTGATGTTGTAGTCACCGGGAATCGAACTCGGGACCATCTGTGTAACAGTCCAACGCGCTAACCATTACACCACAACGCCCACATTTAAATTATTAATTATGATATATTATGAATCTTTATAAATATACCTTACAAAAAAGTAGTTACTTATTACCTTACAAGTACCTTATTTCTTTGGCCCTTCCTAATAAGCAGGTATATAACACAATATTAGTAAGACATAATTGTTTAACTTCCGAAATAAGTAGTGATGTATGTTCATATCAGTAAGGTATTATTTCAGACCTTCAAAATAACAACAAATGTAATGGATAGTCATTAATACGAAAGGTCTGAAATAAGTGATAATAAGTAACTTATTATTTTTGCTATTCCAAATAAGCAGATATTTAACACAATATTAGTAAGGCGTTGTTTTTTATCTTACAAATAAGCAGTTACATATATTCATATTAGTAAGGTATTATTTCGGACCTTCAAAATAACAAAAACTGGACTGGAAGGTCTGAAATAAGTCCTACCCATTACCAAAGTTTTGCTGGGAATATTAAACTTTGACCGGATTGGGCGAGCCTGAGATATTTCCCGAAAATTTTTTTTTTGTTTCCAAAATTTTTTTTTTTTTTACAAAGAACAATAATTTTGCTATTACTAGTCGAAATTCTCAAAAAGCGGATATTCGGCCCATCCTAATGGTCATTCTGTAGTTTTCATTAAAATGCTTTAGTTTTCGTTAATTTTTTTTGAATAACAGTCAGAAAACTAGTTAAACAACAAAAAATAACTTCTATCATTAGCTGTATGAACAACTGTCCTGTTTGAACATCAATAACTCTCCGAGTGTATAATTGTAAATTTTTAGACTTGCTTGCAAAAAGTTCTTGTAACTTTGTATGTCTATTACATGTGGTTTGAACTAATATTAAATCCATGCTAATATATTGTATTTTAAATTGTCACATACTATTTTCTATAATATTACATACATACTAAACCAATAATTCCAATTTGTGTATGTACAATTATCTAAAATTTCAATAACACAAAATTTTAATATCAAATTGTATTTTCATGTTGAGAGGACTTGTTTTCAAATTTACAATTCGAATTCATACAATGATCCATATTGAATATTTGTTCTCGTAGATATGAGTATTGTTTTACAAATTCTGAATTGGAAGTTTGAAATTCTCCCTGTGGAACTAACACTTGATTAAAGGGTTATACTAAAGGAGTATTCTACAAACAATGTGGAAAATTCTATTAATTTTTAATTTCAAATTTGGTCTATATGGCAAAAATAAATAACACATATAAAAAAACATATTTTTGATGAATATGTGCATTTTGGATGCATACCCAGGTAGAAATTTGGGATGGTACAAAAAACGAAGAGTTTTCAAAACGTTTGTTTTTGATGGTACTAAAATAAAAGCGTTTCCAAAGCGATAATTGCAAATAATACGAAAAAAAAGCTTTTAAAAAACATTATTTTGGACTGCTATTCGAACGTTCGGACAAAGTATTTTAGGAATACTTTTTATACAAAACTTACAAATATTTGTGAAATAAAAACACTGTAAAAACATTGGTTCAAAGCGTTTTTCCAACGTTTGTAAAAAGTACTTAAGAAGTTCTTATCGTACAAAATTTACAACGGTTTATAAAATAAAACCAATGTAAAACCATTGAGTTAAAGCGTTTTTCTAACATTTGCCAATAGTACTTTAGAAATACTTTTTTTTTTGCGATTGCAGCTGTTCTCTCTGTTATAATGTCAAACGAGTTGCAACAACAGTTTAGAGGATGCGGAAAGCCAAATAAGGGTGTAGGCAAAGAAAATTTCAGTTCAACCCAAGTATATGAAGAATTAAAGGGTAATAAGTACATAACTTGTGAAAAAAGTATTTTTTTACAACATTTATTTTCTACAGATTTTTTATTACATCAGTTTAAAACTGAAACACCATCCAAAATTTTGACACAGACAAGCCGCTTGTTGGCGACTTCTAAGTACAGAAACTGCTCAAAACAATCTATTTTCAATCAAATTTTTCTTTCGAGCGTTTTGACAATGTTCAAAATTACAACCCTCAAAGCGGTTATCATTTGGGTCGTTTTCATAACGCTTAATAACTGTAAGCCAAAATGTTCTGCAAATAATTATTTAACGATTGAAAAAGCATTTCAAAAATTTTGTTTTGCAATGTTTTGAGAACGTTATAAAATACCATCCTCAGACCGTAAATTTGGGTTATCATTTTGCACATTCTCAAAACGCTTTAAATTTGTAATTTGGTATGTTCTGAAAACGCTTGTACCATCATGAAAAATGCTTTTAAAACGTTTTAAAGATTGTATTTTTCTACCTGGGTATGCTTGAAAGTATTAGTTCTTTTATAATCACTTACAATATTAAATTTTCTGCAACTGAGATTTGTAATTACACACAGAGAAAAATTAAGCTATTTGTCAACTGAAATACGGTTACTACGACTCAAGTGCGATTATTACGAATTTCAGACGGTTGGCACAACTTAACTTTAGTTTTCACAACAAAGTTCAGTTAATTGAACTGAAATTCAATTGCAACACGAAAAATATTCAGAAATCTAATGTAAATATCGTTGTACTAACTAAATTTATAAGTTGTTACCATTAATATACACTTTTCAATTCCGTTGGCACTTTAACAAAGATTAAACCCAGATACATGCATTTAGAAATATTTACCATTGAAATAACTTAAAATGTAGTTATTTTTTACGGTTAAATACTAACAAACAAATGCAGTAGAAATAACTAGTAATTTCGTAAAAACAACATACAAATTTTGACTACAAATATTTTTAAACATCTGACAAAATATTTAAAAACTACCATTGTTACAGTCATTTTTTTTTTTTTTTGGAATTTCAAGAATATATTTTAATAGAAAATAAAAATAATTTTTTCCTAGTACAATAAATAAATAAAGTCAAAATTAACAATTTTACTCCAGTAATTATGGTTTTACTCATTGGATTTAGAATAAAATTTTACGATTTTCTTTTATTGAAAACTAAGATTTATCAAAAAAATATAACCTATGCTAAACAAGAATTTTCAAAAACTTAACGAAATTGTGTATTCTTTAAATAACTAACAAAAATTAACTGTTTACTACAAAAATATTATTTTTGTACACTAAAAAAAAAAAAAAATCAGGAAGGTGCTTGTAAAAAAATTGCTAAAGCCAGCAAAACTGATTTTAAGCAACAAAATTAGTAGATTGAGTAAAAGTTTTGCTACCTTAGTTGATTAAAAATTAAAAAATCCTTGCTAAAGGTTAAAAAAATTGTTGCTAATTATTAATAGACTGCAAAAAGCTCAACAAATTTATGTAAAAATAATACTTTAGTTAATTTATTTGCTAAAATTCCTAAGCAATTTTTTTGTGATTCTTCTAAAAATAATTTACAATACGTTACAAAATATAAAAATGTTCATACTCCCACATTGACGACGAGAATTAATGTAATATCTGAAAATATATAGAAATAATTATGTACAACATAAACAAAATTATCTTGCAAATACTTACATCAATTGGTCTTTGAAATGAAGGCAAATGCCGTAGATAATTCTAGAAACGAAACGAAAAATACCAAAGTAGGACATATGAGTATACCACCATATTTTTACAATAAGAAAAAGGAAACATGAAAAATTACCTAAGATGTGTGTCATTGTGTTTCGCTTTAGCCTGTCTACTTGAACGTATATTTGTTTGCAATTTGACCACACTACATTATTAATCACTATAAACATTTAAGTTACAAATACACATTTTATCTTTATTAAATTTAAATATTTTATTCTGCCTTTAATTTAATTAATAGACAATTACTTGAATAAGATTTAAGTTGTTTTTATCGACAATTTTGTTCTATGTATGAAAAACAGATACAAAAATCTGCCATGGTTGAATTTTTTATATGTCTTACAAGAGCTGTACTGTCAGTATCATTTTCCTCGTCTCTACTACATCTTGATATGCAGCGACATCTACTTCATTCTGCATATATCTTTCAATCTGGTTGCCGTCCACACTATTAATGTGCTTATCAGCACAATTTTTTTTAGCAAAATAAATAAGTAACACATTAGTAAAATATTAGTAAAACATTTGTTCAATACAGTTAATTGCCTTGCCATGAATAACTAAAATTTTAGCTGAAAACATAATTTTGACAAAAAATTTGTTAAAAAAATAGTATTGCTGATTTACAAAACGTTTTACTAACTTTTCTACTAACTTATTTTTTTGAGTGTAGCTATTCATTGCTATATTAAAAATAACTGATTTTAACAACTATTATAAAAATATAGTTTCTTTTATTAGTTGTCTTTTCAAATAGCTGTCATAACAATTGTTTTTTATCATTCCATAGAAAATCTACTGTAATCGCAGTCAAAAACAACTACTTTCAAAACGTGTTCTGATGATGGAAACCTAGAAAATTCCCAAAATAGATCTATCAACACATTCCTGAAAGTGGTCAATTAATAAATTTGAAAACAAAAACTCTATAGATTATTTGTTAGGACAATATCCTAATAAAGAAATATAGAGTATGGCCTCGAACTTGAATAATTTTCATTTTCAAAATGCAAAATAAGTAAAAATATGAATTAAAATATGTATTTATAGCAAAATAAGCAAAAATATGCACTAACAAATCGATGCCATATTAAAGCAAACTCTTTGATTCACAAAGATATTGTGTTTACCCTGTTCTCAGACTTAAGGAAAAAAACATGAAAACACTTAAGGAGAAAAATATTCTGTTCTGAATTCCAAATTTTTTAATTATATATCAGGATCTTAATATTAATATTATTGAGCTACATTTTGATCTCATTTAAAAAAGAACGCTGAAGAAATCGGAAGCAAAAAAGTGAAAACTTTACAGTTCACACGTGGTCTAGAATAAGGTATTGACAAAAAAATACTCCACAAAAAGTTAGTAAAGGTGTTCAAAACATTATATTTCTAGTTTCAGAAAAAACAGTTTTTAAAAAATTCTGTAAAAATGTTAAGTTTTCTTTGATGTTCTTTTATTTAATTCTTCTTATTTTAAACGAGCTTAAGATCATTTATTTATTAATTATAATTATTTATTTCCAATATTTCATCTCCACATTGGGTGACTTCTTCAGGGAACAAATATAACAATTTGATTGAAAAACTTGTTTCCATTCCATTCCTCTTGTTTAAATTGCATTGCTCTCATATAGACATATGGCAGTAATGCTCCAGAAAAGTTATAGTGAAAATAAAAGTAATATTTAGTTTAAATTGTATTCCCAATTGTTTAATTTAATCAAAAATAAAATCAAATAAGAAGTAATTATGTACATAATTTTTTTATGAAATTATGAATTTAGTAAATAGCTTTAATGTAAGTTATTTTTACAGGTTTACAAGTTGGTTTTACTCTTAATAGTTAGTTAAAAATAACTACATATTTCAGCTTATTTAATTACTAATTTAGTGTACTTTCTTTCAACGGAAAATGCAGGTATTGCATCTGTCATTTGCAGTTAATTTTACCAAAATAATACTCTGAGTGTACTAGTGTACACAAACTAGATTTTGAAATATATTTTTTAACTGGATTTTGAGTACACTATAATTGGTAACAAGCATTGGGTTCGATCTCTAATGCCATAATCTAAGACCAAATAATCACATTATCTGAGTTTCAAATCGTCAGTTATAAGTAGGCCGAATCAGTTATAACCCAGTAAAAAATGTTCGTGTTTTTAGAAGCAGGATGTAACAAATGCGCTGATGAGAAGCAGCAAAAGAAACGAATCATTTTATAAAAATAAACCAACAACAATTTTGAGCTTGAGGTAATACCCTAACCAGGATGCAGGTTGTAAGCAGTTTACCCTAATCCCTTAAAAGGATACAGGTTGTAATGCAGAAAGTTTCATATCGTGTATTTTTAACGATCTGTACCAATTTTCCCGAGTGATTTCAGATTGTGTTTTCGAGTATGTAATAAAAAATAATTAGTAATTTAACTGTTTCTGAAGAGCTAGCATGTGGAGCAGTAAAAAAATAAAATGATTATATTATATGTCAAAAATTTTTAACAAGAAAAAATTAATATCTGTAGAATTTTATATAAAATAAATTATATATTATTCATATTATTACCTTTAACCGTAATAATGTAGACATGAAATATGATTTTATTGAAAGCCATGAAATCAGAGCTTATTGTAAGCGCTAAAATCCGCGATTATTTTGAGGCGTTGTGGTGTAATGGTTAGCGCGTTGGACTGTTACACAGATGGCCCCGGGTTCGATTCCCGGTGATGACAACTTCAATTTAGAAAAATAGTATGTATGAGTTTTCTATCACTTATATGTATCGCTGCGCCGAAGTAAAATAATGAATCAGGGCTATGAAACAAAAAGCTTCAATAATTCGCCAACTCTACATCAGGTGGCGAGCCACAACTGTTCTAAAACTTATCATCTCGTGCAATTACAGTGTTGCCATGTTTAAAGCCCTTCATCTTTCACCACCTTTCATATTTCCACTATCCCCTTTCCAAAGAAAGCAACACATAAATTAATAGGAAGAATTTCCTGAGTGTTGCTTCTCTTTTTTTTTTTAAAAACCTGCTTGCACGTAAGCAGCGTTTGTTACTGGGAAGTGACGATATAACGTGTAGCCGAATCGTTTATGAGTCTTTAATTTTTAGCGTACTTTTTTTTGACTAAAACGCCATATTGTTTTTACGAGTATGTACGAAATATTTGATCGAAAAACTTAAACTCACACTAATTTTAGGTAAGTACTTACCTCGATGGGCATGTCCTTGTTAAAATAATATGGCTAGTAATAGAAACGTAACAAGTTACCTCATTATTACGAACAGTTTATTTTTCGACCCAAAACTTATAAAAATTTCATTTATAAAATGTTTGCAGTTGTTTGTTAAAAATATCAAAGAAGTTAAAATATAAATTGAAGTGGAATAATAAATCTGTAGTTACCTTTAGATTATAACCCAAGTTTAAGCAATGTCATAGATCTACCCTAATGAATAAACTTATTTAAGTTTCTGATGTTTGTTATTTGGTTTTCTATATTATTAGTGCTAGTATAGTTGCATTATAATTTTAAATCAGATTTTTGTTATTTTATGCCAATAACAATCATATCAAATTTCGCAATAATTGAAATAATAACAAAGAAAAACTGTATTGAGAAAAGTACACTCAAAAAAAAAAGTCTTTTAAGTGAGCAACAGTTTTGCTGGGAGGATCCTTGCAAAAAATTTGATAAAATTAGCAAAAACATTAGTGGATTAAGCAAACATTTTGCTGAATTCAGCAACTTTTTTTTTTGCTGATATTAGAAATTTTTCTGCAACTTTGTTTTTTTTAGTGTAGTACAAAACATATCTATTTTATATTTAGTTTAAATTCTTGTATTTATTTTCTCAAGACAAGAAAACAAATTGTTCTGAAAAGAAAGATTGTTTCTTAAGCATAGAGAACATGAAATTACAAAATTTTTTATTTGAGTGAACGACAATGCTCCATAGATTTTTGCCCAATGAACTTATTTTATAAATTTGACTAAGTTTTTTTCCCTGTGTGTCGAGTAAAAAGTAAAAATTTTGTAATTTGTCAATAGAGAGAGGGAAAATTTTTGACTAAAAATAAATACCAAAAACTCCAAATTACTCACTTTTTTTTTGAGAGCAGAAAAAACGGGAATGTTCTTACACTCAGAGAATTATCTGCTTGATATTAATGAATTTTTGCATTAAATCAATGAAATTAAGCTGAAATTCGTCCATTGCAACTCCTCATTAACCCAATGCAAGTTTTCATAAAATTATATGAATAATATTTAAATATATATATATTTAAAAAAACATTTAATTAAATAAAATATTCATATACTCGATTATAAAGTTTTTTTACAAAACCTGGTTTCATAAAAAATATGAAACTTTTCATTAATTTTTGGAATTGTTTCGTTGTTAAATAAAATTTAATAAGTTTGCTGAAAATTGCCACAGTTTTAGTGGACGAAAAATAATGAAAATTTTTTGTAAATGAATGTAGCTTTTTCACAAAATGAAAGAAAAATTTCTTAAAACTAATGAAAACTTTCATACTTTTTGTAAAACTTATTTTTTAAATGAAGTGAATACAATTTTTAATAAATAAAATGATAATTTTCATAAGAGTTTATAAAACTTTGCTTTACCCAGCAAAACTTCGGTCATATCGGTCGTATTACAGAACGTGTTACCTGGTAATAAGTTAAACTCCTTACCCTTTCATTACTTCGCAACTGATTGTCCATTAGTAACACCAAATTCATATGTTTAAATGTTTTTATGGTATAAAATAAAACTTAATATAATTAAATTTTTATTACAAATTCGACAATTTTAAATTAATATTCAATCTAAAAATTATAGATTTAAATAAAAAAAATGTAAAACTTTTTACCGGAAACTGCTTAGTAATATGTTACCGAAGTAAGTACTTACCTCGATGAGCATGTCCTTATTAAAATAAGAGGGCTTGTAATATAAAAGTAACAAGTTACCTCATTATTACAAAAAGTTTATTTTTCCACCCAAAACTTATAAAATTTTTAGTTAAAAATTTTTAAATTTTAAATTCACACGCAATATCAAAAATTGAAATTAAAAAAAAAAAGAATAATATAACATTTATACTGGTGGTAATATATGTTTGGTAAGGTGTTACCAGAATTTACATGCCTTTGTTAAAATATTAGGGCCTCTAATAGAAAGGTAACCAGTTACCAACCTAAATTTCTTATTCACAAACTTATTACCGGGAAATAGAAAGTTTTGCCGGGTAGTTGAATGTTGGGTTTAAATGGACGAGTGCAACTTCATTGCTTCGCTGCAAAAGTTCCAGCAGAGAATTCTTTTAGTGTATTTTGTAGATTGCTTGTCGTTTATTTTTTCCCATCTCTGCTTTAAATCTACGTATTCCAACTAGAGAATACAAGGAAAAAATCAATTGCTATTCTTATAAATATGATACGACTATGAATGACTGATTGAAATACTCCTGAATACAATTGTGACCGTAGATTTGTTTTTAGTTGTAGGTACCGTTGTTGTTGCAGCCATAAATTTCCAGTTTTTATGTTGGCCTCTAACAATGTTTGGTACTTAATGTTGAAAAAGTATGTGGAATTTCTGTCAAATAATAATAAGCCATTGTGTCACATCACAGTGTAGAAAAGCATTCCCGATGAAAAAAGTTCCGATATAGGTATATACATTAGAGCGACTCAAGTTGTATTGAAGCGAAATTTGTGCAAGGTGTACCCCTCTCAAAATGAACATTGGTATTTTTTATGATGACATCTAAAATATTTCGGCTCTAGCTTTGACCTCCCGTGAGCTGGACCATTTTGAAAAAAGGGTTAATTTTTGCATGTTATGTTAATTTGGCACTTTTATTACAAACAACCCCGAACAAAAAATTCAAAACCCGTTTTTTTTTACAGTATATTCTTAAAAAAGGACATGGATGATCGTCCTTGGACAAATTGTATATACAGTTGGACGCGCCTTTTAAAAATCCTTTCTTATGATACCCATATTGTATATGTTGGTAAGGAAACTGATTCTCAAATTAACAAAACATGCAAAAATAGACCCATTTTCAAAATGGTCCAGCTAACGAGAGGTCAAAGCTAGAGCCGAAATATTTTAGATGTCATCATAAAAAATACCAATGTTCATTTTAGGAGGGTACATCGAGCACTTTTTTTGGTGAGTCGCTCTAATATACATATTAGAGTTAGTTTTGAAAAATAGATTTTTGGATATTATCACTTTTTAGAAGGTTTTTGTATCAATAAAAATAATGGCGTATTTTTTTTTTTTTATTTCAACTACTTCCCGTGCCTATAGGCGACTCAAATCGCGGATTTTGGGTCCCTTTTCCCATACAACAAAAACGGCTAAATATATGTCAAATCTGACTTCAGTATTCGATTCTACGGGAAAACTTAGGCCCATAAGCTTTTTTTTAGTTTTTGGAATGCACCAGAATGCATAATTAGAGTTGTCCAAAGAAATAATTTTGTAAATAAAAAATTAAAATATAATTTTTGTTAATATAAAATGAAAAAACACTTTCATCTCAGAAAAATGGTCCAAAAATTTTAATTTTGTAGTTACCCGTTCAAAAGTTATTAAAGTTTAAAAATTTAATTTTTCTTTATATATACAATGAAAAAGTACTCCTAGCTGAGAAAAATTGTGCAAACATTTTTATTTTATAGCAACCCGTTGAAAAGTTATATAATAAATATAATTATAACTATAACTATAATAAATGCTATATAAAAAGATTTTATAGAAGTAGAAGAGGGAGAAGAAGTGGTTAATAATGTTGTTGATGCAGCTAACAAGTTGGCATATTTTGATTCCGCTTTTAGTAAGTCACCGTTTGATTTTATTACTCTTCAAAAGTTTAAAAAATCTGGTTAATTTTGGAATTAACATATCCTTTATGCTTTATAACGCTGTTGAGTGGCCAGCCCAGAAAGGTTTTCGTAATGCAATCGAACAAGCTAAAAATATACAATCAACAAGTATTTACACCGAACAATAATAATAATATTTCGCGCCTGAACAACTCGTGTTTAGTTAAAAATAAAGATAATTTAAATTGTTTAGCTTTATCTGCTGTGGAAAGGAATAGAATTAATTACAATTGTTGTTAAATAGAAATTACAAAACCAATAAATTATTTTGTATTCACTAAAAAATTAAATTTTTAAACTTTAATAACTTTTGAACGGGTAACTACAAAATTAAAATTTTTGGACCATTTTTGTCAGATGTAAGTATTTTTTCATTGTATATTAACAAAAATAAATATTTTAATTTTTTTTTTAAAAAATTATTTTTTTGGACCACTCTTATTATGCATTCTGGTGCATTCCAAAAACTAAAAATAAGCTTATGGGCCTAAGTTTTCCCGTAGAGTCGAATACTGAAGTCAGATTTGGCATATATTAAGCCGTTTTTGTTGTATGGGAAAAGGCACCCAAAATCCGCGATTTTAGTCGCCTATATTCACGGGAAGGAGTTGGAATTAGAAAAAAAAAATACGCCATTAGTTTTATTGATACAAAAATCTTCTAAAAAGTGATAATATCCAGAAATAAAAAAAAATTTGAAAACGAACTCTAATACATATATCAATAGTATGTCCATTAAAATAACAATTTGTTGATTTTTGTTTATAACACAGTTTGATTGCAAATGGTTAAAAATGGAAGAGATCGATTTTTTTTTTTTGGAAAACCCTATTCAGTGCCGTAAGACGGCCGAAAATGGTCCATTTTGAAAAAGCGTATAATTACACATAGAAAACAGGTTTGTAGTTGCAACCGAATTTTTTGCCAACCGAATTTTTGTGGTTCCACGTACTATCACTATTATTAAATATTAATACTATTGTAACAACCGTCATTTATTTACAAATTTCGAATTTTTATTGTAACAATTGAATATTTTATATTTATGCACTATAATATTCTATAAATTGATTCACATGCGTTCAACAAAATTTATTTTATTAATAAAAAACTTATATACCTCGAACTGGGCTCGAACCGGCGATTTTCCGTTTGTCAGGCAAGTACTTTACCTCTAGCTTAAATCCCATTTAAATGTGTTTTTTTTTTTAAATTTTAACATTGAATATTTTCTAGTTTCTAATTTAAATATTTGTCTATAAATATATTTGTATGTACAATAGGAATTTGGTTGCTAATCTCAATATTTTATTATAAAAAAAATTCTTCTTCGCAAACTGGGCTCGAACCGGCGACCTTATGCTTGTCAGGTAATTACTTTACCTCTAGCCTAAACTCAATTTGAATTTCTATTTTCAAATTTCTACTTTGAATATTTTTTTCTTTCAGGTTTAAATATTAATGTCTAAAAATAGATTTGTATGTACAACATAAATTGGGTTGCTAATCTTAATATTTTATTAGAGTTACCAAAACTATTAAAAAACTTTTTATTATTTTAAAGTTGGTAACGAAATTTTATATTTTAGATAGAGTGATTGTTTTTTTGCAGGCGAAACTAATATTCGATTTTAACTGCAAATATTTTATTCAAGGTATAATATTTTCGAAAAGTGGTTGGTTGTTGGTATTAAAGGTAATGTAGAAGATAATATTTTTTCAATATTGATAAGGAAAACCAATATTTTGAATGATGTGACTGTGTTTTGGTTAATTGTATACATTTTCTGTTTACAATATAGTTTAATTATTCTGATGGCGAATTTTATGTACTAACAATTCAAATTATTGAATAATGTTTAAATTTTGTTGGGGTAAAAACCACTGCATATGTAGTTACAAACAAATAAAATTTCACTTTAAGAAAGGACGACTTACATTTCAGTAAATTCAACTAACATTATCATTTATTTTTTACTGTTCAAAAAATTGACTTCAATTGTAGTAAAAATGAACCAAAAAACTTTAATTTGCTTTATTTTTTTAATAAAATCATAGTTTATTCAAATATCAAAGATTGCGACGAAAAGAAAAAATATTTCAAAATAACAGTTTTCCACCTAGGCAGTGAAATCTTCAATAAAATGATTACATCGATTTAAAATACGCAAAACTTATATTTTAGTGAAAGCTTAGATTACTCTTATTAATTTAGGCTACAAAACGAAGCAGGGATTAAACATAAAGATCAATCAGCAAGCGTGGAATTAGCTTATTCTGAAAGTTGACCAGTTTTAAAGGTGCAATTTTGATACTCATGATTATTACATAAGGACATTCTAAACTGCATATATAGAGACAAAGGTGTTGAGAATTTATATAAAAATCAGACCTTGACAATGAAACTGTAGTAATGGTCGATATGCCTCTTATGTAGGAAAGATAATAATTTAAACTTATTTTATAATTTAAACATTCTTTGAAATAAGAAATACTTTATATTAGTAGTATTATTGCTCAATTTCGCCTTCATTCGCTATTGCAACAAAAAAATATAAAGATTTTAAAAACATACTATGAAATATGTTCAAACTCAGTTGTAAGCCTAAAACCTCCAAGAGTTACAACGAACCTTAAATGTTCAAAGTCCAAATAATTGAAATTCATAAAAAAAGTATTAAAAAAAACGAAATATGCCAAAGAAAATATTAGATTTTTGATTTGTGTTGAACAAAACGAAAAAAAAATTTTTTGTGTGCAAACCATTGTGTGGTCCATTTCGTCGAAGAAGCGTAAAACCTGACATTACCAAGTAATTAAGCGTGTAAGTAGAGCTCAAACGGATTCACTAGTTACTAGGTTATTTACTCGCTAGATTACTTTTGTTCGTGGGTGGTCTTTACCCTCTCGCTTAAAAAAAAGTGAGAAGAATGAGTTACCTGATTGGTTAATCATAGTGAAAGAAAAAGTTATTACCTTTATGTTAAGAATAAGTGGTTACTCACAATGATATAATAAGTGCTTACCCAGCAGTTACAAAATAAGTGGTTATCTTTAAGAAATTTTTTTAAAGACATTTTGAAAAAAAAAAAATTTAAAATAACTTTACCTTGGAAAATTTACTTATAGCAATTTTTAAAACAAATGAATACAATATTAGAATCAAAAATATGAAATCAATACTTATGTCACCAATTACCAGTAACTCATTATTTTGCAATTACTTATAAGTACATCTATAACCCTATGTCAGTAAGTCATTATTTTGTATTTTAAAGTAATGTACTCGGTAATGCCCTATCATTATTTGGTAATATATACGGTAATGCCCTGACATTACCATATTTTTGCTGAGTTCGCAACAAATTCCAAATATTTTCAATTTTTCAAAATTTTTAAAGTTTTGTGTTTGATTTGATGCAAAAATCTCGTTTTTAGCTTTTCATTTCAAATAGTTATGATGAATATAAAATGTTTCTTCGTAAGCAGTCTTTATGATGATATATAGCGCTATATTAGAAATTTTCGTAAAAATTAGTATGCGATGTGAATATACATCGTTACATATGTTTACATATAAAGTTATATATAATTATATAAAGTTATATATTATTATATGAAGTTATATCAAGGTATATATGTTAAGGCGATGTCTCAACTTAAAACGCAAAAGTTGTCAACACTGAACGTAAAAACCATACGTAAATCTGGCAACATTGTGAAGAAAAGACGGAGGAAATTAGAAAAAAAAACAAAATCTAAAAATAGAATATTTGTGTTGTTTGTCTGAGTATAATATGCAATAACAGAAAAAGCTAATAGGAAAGAAAACTGCAATTTAGCTGCATTACATACGAGGCCATACTTGGGCGTGATCGCTAAACGGTCATGACTTGGTATTGTTACGTTTGTAATATAAGAAGAGCGCAGGTTTGATTCTTACAGCCGAAGATTATTGAAAAATTTATCATATAGAGACAATCCGACAATTATAAATACACAAATAATAATACAATTTAAATGGAAAATCACTAATGACGCCTGTCCATAAAAGAGGCAGAAACTAGTCTAGTCTGATTTAAAAATTAATAGTGTTTATAATTTTTAGAGAAAAACGTTTATTCTTCTTCTTAACCTCAACATTTCTAAAATAAAGTTTTTTCGTCGGGTCAGTAAAGTTAGCAGCATTTTTACTGGAAGGATCCTTGCAGAAAAATTGCCAATATCAGCAACAAAATAGTAGATTCAGCAAAAATATTGCGGAACTTTTTGCTGATATTAGCAATTTTTCTCCAGCAAAAATGTTGCTAACTTTACTGACTTTTTCTTTTAGTGAGGTTATATAAGCATTTTTGTTTGAACTTTTGATTTTTATCAATTATTGCTGCGACTATTGTAGAACTACACTCATCAGCAAAAAATTTAGTAAATTCAGCAAAAGTTTTGCCAAATTAAGCAAATTTTTTACTGGTATTAGGAATTTCCTGCAAACATGTTGCTGACTTTACTTTTTTACTTTTTTTTGAGTTTAGGTCTAAAAAAGTTTAGGTCTAAATGGCGCGAATATAACAAAAATCGGGCAGCATTAACACGTGACTCCCCGCGTACGAAGGTTTCGATTTATTTCTGAAACTGCTTTAATAAAAATATGTCTTGCAACACATAATTTTTAATTCATTTTGCCATGCTAAGCAAGAATATTTAAATTTGAAATATTTTGAAATATGTCCAACGATTTTCGAGATATTGGGACTCAACTTTAAATAAAAATGGAGTTTTTTCCTCCATTCTAAATTTTTTTTTAACATTATTAAAATTTTTTTATTTTTGCACTAGCAAAAGAGACAAAACTACTTTTCATATGAGCATTATTTCTATAAGTATTGGTTGAAGGATAACATGTAAATTTACCTACAAATATCTGGGAAAAACAGTTCATATTTTTAAAGGTTCATACAATTTATAAAATTTACTTACTATTTATGAAGTTCCTAGTTTCCCTAGCATTTATGAAAAGGTACATCAAATTCCCAGTATTATTGCAATTTATGCAAGTTTTCTTAAATATTAGGATTTTGTACATTGGCAAATTTTTTAAGTACTTTTTTTTATAAATATTAACTGTTTCTACATATATTTCAAGAACCTTGTCATTATTTACGAGACACAAACATTCCCAGTATTTTTTATGAACTGTTCATAAACGTTATGAAAAAGTTCATAAATTTGCACATTGGAAAATCTTTCATTAAATATTCATAAATAGTATGAATTTTTTTTTGTGTGTAGTAAAATTGTTATGCTTTTCAATATTATACACATGATTTTTGAAAAGATATTAACTTTTACTTTTGATTTTCATTAATTAATGCTTTGATTGTTGCAGCACTAGGTCCAATAGTTTTATGGTGCAAAATTTAAGAAAAATCGAAGCCTTGGCCACATGTGCGTGCAAAAAACCTCTGATATGTGACAAAAAATTAAAATTAATTTTAAAAAATATATTTTGGGATACATCATCTTTAATTTCAGACATAAATATGATCAACTTTAAGCAAGTTTTGTTTAGTATTTCAGTGCAAAAACTAAAAACTATAAATTTTTAAAAAATTTCTGGAATAAAGGAAAAAGATGCCATTTTTAGTAAAAATCAAATCGCCAAAACCGTTTTGTCCGATTTCAAAAATTTAAAAATATTTGTGTTCAGCATGTCGAAATTAATAAAAAAAATGATGTGTGACAAAAATAAAAAGTTTGGTACTTTTTCTCAAATTTGCACAAACAACTTTTAGCAATAAATTTAAATTTTTCAAAAAATGTCGGAATGTCGGGCAATATAATGACGAATTATTATTAAACGCCTTACGAAAAATCAAAAAATATGTGGTTGCCTATATGAAAAAAATAAGAGTCTAAAAACAAATAAAAAAACTAAACTGAATAAAAAAAAGTGTATTGTATATTTACCAAAGGTAGACATATACACACAAAAACCAAGTTTTCAATTTATTTTCTGATCAATAGTGACAATCTTTAACTTCGAGCTCATATATATATTAGTTCTCATTTAATGAGGAAACTAGTTTATATGAATACTTGATGTTTGGCATGCGATTGTTACCTCTTTTAAAACATGTTCTGTTGATGGCAAACTAGAAAATTTCCGAAATAGATCTATAAACACATTCCTGAAAGGGTCAAATAATAAATTTGAAAACAAAAACGCTATAGATTATTTGTAAGGACAGTATCCTAATAAAGAAATATAGAGTATGGCTTTGAATTTGAATAATTTTTATTGCACACTTAAAGGTCGAAAAAACATAATTTTTATTATTAATAAAAATTATATCAAACTTAATAAAAAAGTATTTTTCTTATTGAATAAATGCGCGCACACGGGATTCGAACCTGAGACTCAAGGTTGGCAGTCAACCGTTCTGTCATCTCGACGTATTATACTTGATAGCTAAAAACATAAATGACTTGCTGGCACAAAATGTCATTACTTTCCAGCTTACAAAAATCAAAAATAAGTAGTTATATATGTAATTACTAGAGTTGAAAATTATAATGAGTCTAAAAACAGATTTTCTAAAAATTTTTAGATCATTACTTTATATTTAAAATAATGATAAAAATACTTATTACTTACTTATTAATTTTTTATTTTTTTATAAATTATTTATTTTTTATTTAAGTAGGCTGCATACTTTAAGAGCATATTGTATGAAATATATTATTGTACATTTTCTCACTCAAAAAAAATATCGATTAAAAAATTTTGCTATGTTAGCAAAATTTTAGTCAGGAATACAAAAAAAATCTGCTTTTTGTATGCTTCCCAAATTGAGCTTAACCGTCCTACATACAATACAGCAATTACGGAAGTCATTTTGTTGTGCTTTCCTAAATGCATTCTTTTGA
This sequence comes from Delia radicum, assembly GCA_021234595.1. NCBI lineage: Eukaryota > Metazoa > Arthropoda > Insecta > Diptera > Anthomyiidae > Delia > Delia radicum. The sequence continues at coordinate 134,931,143 of CM037854.1, forward strand.
AGCAGTGAAAAATGCTTTCAATGAAGCAATAAGTATTAACGAATCTTTATCTTAGATTAATAAAAAATTTTATAAAATGTATAAAAATTTATTAACCCATTTCACGATCGGACTTTAACTGCTGCAAAATTAACAATTTTTTTTGCAGATTCTGGTTTATCGACCAAACATTTCTAAAAAAGTGTCGTTAAAAATATTTTTTGCAACTCCTGCTATGAAAAAATCCATGGGACATATATATCCCATTGATCGTCAACGGTCAAAATTAGGTAACAAATACCTCCCCAAAGTCATAGCGAAAGACATGTCGAGTTTTTTTTGTCTTGTTGACGTCATAAATCGAGTTTTAAATGTAGTTCTAAAATATCATTTTTATACGATATTTCGAAATTGTGCAAAAATTAGGAAACCAGATTTGGAATCAGTAGATAAATTATATAAATATCACTATTTTAAAATAAAATAAAACTAAAACTGCTTAAATTTCTATACGAAAAAAAAAAATAAAAAAACTGAAAGAAAATTTCTTTTTTTTAGCTTTGACTACCAATGGCATATATACAGTGGTGTTCAAAACATTTGCAACTGAAATCATGGTTTAGGTAATTATAATTTTTTTGATCAAAACGATTTGTGGTATAAGTTTTTGTTTTTTTTTTTATTAAATTCAGTTATAGCATATTATTTTACAAATATAAAAAAATTATTTATAACTTCTCAAAAATAAAAAAAAAAGTAATTTTCACAAAATAATTCTATAGTGCAGTGCTCAAAACATTTGCAACTCTTAGAGTAATTAGCAGGAAATACAAACAATGGTTTTAACGCTCAGTATTTTGTAGCGTAGCCATTATTTTTTATAACTTCTGAACACCTCTTAGACATTGAGGCAATGAGTTTTTTAATATAATCGTCAGAAATTTCATTCCACTGCTTCTCCAACTCAACGAAAAGTTTATCACCATTTCGGAATACTTTATGGCCGATATTCTGTTTTACAATCATCCACATGTTCTCAATCGGGTTGAGATATTAATTTCATTTTCCTGCAGCCAAACTTTTACAACCCCCGCCGTGTGTTTTGGGTCGTTGTCGTACTAGAAGGTCCATGAGAGTGGCATTTCCCATTCAGCATACGGAAGCATAACTGAACTCAAAATATCTCTATAGATTGTGGCCGTCATTGTGCTAGTAATGCGGTGAATTGGGCCATTCCGATTTCCTAAAAACACCCCGACACCATAATGTTTCCACCACCGTGCTTCACTGTGGCGGTTGTGTATCTGGAATTAAACTTTTCGCCTCGTGGTCTTCGAACATTGGCTCTTCCATCTGATCCCCGGAGGTTGAATTTAGACTCATCTGACCGCAATACATTTTTCCATTGCTGTTGAGTTCAGTTCAAATGGAAGCGTGCAAAGTCAAGCCGAGTTTTCGGTTTTTTTTCCGACACAAACGGTTTTTTGTACATCTATAACTTCTAAGACCATATTCTCGGGCTCTTCTTTTAATGGTGGAAAGACTGGCATCTATTAAACGTTCAGTTTTAGCTTCTCTGGGAACTGCTTTGGGATATTTCGTAAAAAAATTCTTGATTTTCCGATCTTTTCTTACAGTTGTAATACGGGGTCTTCCACCTTTATGAGTTGTGTGGATGTTACCACTATTAACAATGCGGCAAATCGTTGATTTTGGAACGGAGTACTATATAGAAATTTCTTTTTGAGAAAGTCCATTTTGAAAATCATTTAAAACTTTTGATTTAAAATCAGAATTGTATTAATTTTACAAAAATTATTCTTACGATGTTTATGCTTCCAACATCTTATTGCAACTATTAAAGAACAATAATTATAATAATTTGTTTAAAAAATGCAACGGCCTGAATCTCATATTAAAAGAGAATGCGATTACCGTTATATCCTAGCATTTGTTAGTATAAATTGTTTCGTTAAGAGTAAGAGTAATGAGAGTTGCAAATGTTTTGAACACCTGCATTTTGAATACATCTATTATTAATTTTTTTGCTGTTTTAATTTAACGAAATTAATTTTTTTTATTTGTTTAACATAAAACAATGTATGAAGAATATGTAAAAAATAAATTTTAGTAACTAAGTGGGATTTGAAGAAAATAAATCATTGAAAACAACAAATGCGATATCAGTTCCAAATGTTGTAACCACTACTGTATATCCCATATAGTATTAGTGTCCTGCAGGAAATATAATGAATTAAAATTTATTTTAAAAATCATCACATATTTAAATGAATTTCAAAATAAAATCTGTAAATATTTTGTAGACATTCACTGTAACGAAAATGTTTGTTAAAATATCTTTTGATATATAAACTTTTTTTGGCTGAATTTTTGTACACATCATTTTTTAAGCTATTTACATATTATACTAAATAATGAACTCACGGGTCATTCTTTTCCGCTATGCTGTCATATAAATTTTAGGTATATTAGGCGTTTTTTCATAAACCGCTTTTTTTTTACACGAAATAATTGGTCAGATTTGATTTTATCCGATTCCGAAATGATATGATTAATTGTACAAAAATAGTAAAAAGTAGTAAAAACTGAGAAAAAACTCGAAGTTACTTGTTAATGCTGCACATTTATTAACCAAATTTGATACCCGAATGTTAATTAAGGTCTTTTTTAAAAAACTGAGATAAAATATTTGGTTTTTAAAATTTTATGTATAAAATTTTAAAAAAATCGGGCCCTTAAGTGAAAAAACTGGGTACGCCATTTCAATCAGCGTGAATAAAATATTTACGACCAATGTACGGTAATCTTGTTTTCAATTTTAGTTAATTGAAAGCAATTTGAAATTAATCTGCTAAATTTGGCAAAAAATGTGCTAAATATTAGTAGACAAAAAAAAAAATCACAAAAAATGTGCATTCTACTAAATTTAATGTAAATATAGCAAAAATATTGTTGGTATTACAGTTTTTGTTTGCTGTTTTTAGTGTGCAAATATTTAGTAAACGTTTTTGCTATTTTCAGCAGAGTAAATTGCTATTATCCATTAACTAAAATTCAACACGAATATAACCAAAATTTAATTTTAGCTGTTCTTATTTCAGTTTTATTTAACACACAGAGAATAAAGTGGTTGTAATTCCATTGTAGCCAAAAAATTTCATCATTGTTTAATAATTTTAATTGTAAGTGTTTAAAATTCATCATCAGAATAATTGAACTATATTCTAAACAGAAAATATATGAAATGACCCAAAACACAGTCACATCATTCAAACTATTGGGTTTCCTTATCAATATTGAAAAAATATTATCGTCTAGATTACCTTTAATACCAACAACCAACCACTTTTCGGAGATTTTATCCCTTGAATAAAATATTTGCAGCTAATATTAGATATTAGTTTCGCCTGCAAAAAACAATCACTCTATATAAAATATAGGTTTTTGTTACAAATTTTAAAATAATACAAAGTTTTTTAATAGTTTTGGTAATATTAAGATTAGCAACCTAATTTCTGTCGTACATACAAATCTATTTTTAGACATTAATATTTAAATTATAAAGAAAAAAAATATTCAAGGTAGAAATTTGAAAACAGAAATTCAAATTGAGTTTAGGCTAGAGGTAAAGTAATTGCCTGACAACAATAAGGTCGCCGGTTCGAGCCCAGTTCGCGGAGAAGAATTTTTTATTAATAAATTAATTTTAAAATAACATACATTTTTTATAGTTTTGGTAACTCTAATAAAATGTTAAGCAGCCGAATTTGTATTGTACATACAAATCTATTTTTAGACAAATATTTAAATTTTAAACTAGAAAATATTCAAATGTGAAATTTAAAAAAAAAAAACACATATTCAAATTAATTTTAGGCTAGAGGTAAAGTACTTGCCTGCCAAACGGAAGATCGCCGGTTCGAGCCCAGTTCGAGATAAATAATTTTTTTATAATCAATTTATAGAATATTATAGTCCATAAACATAAAATATTCAATTGTTACAATAAAAATTCGAAATTTGTAATTAAATGTCGGTTGTTACAGTAGTATTATAATTTAATAACAGTAATAGTTCGTCGAACTACAAAAATTCGGTTGGCAAAAAATTCGGTTGCAACTACAAAACTGTTTTTTGTGTGTACCTTTTCTTATTTTATAAATATTTATCTGCTAATTTTTGTAGCGCTGTATAATTATAGTCTTTTTAAATTTAAGTGATATTTTTCAAGAAACTATGCAAAACATTCCAATTTTGGAAAATTTTTGACAAAATAATCAATTGGGTTTTCATATTAGTAGTAGTCGCTCCATACACCAACAAGAATTAAATTTTTTTTGAGTTCATTATTGTTTTTTTCTTTAATTACTACTATTATATTATAGAAATAGCAATTGACATATCCAAATAAGGAATTTTAAAATATCGTTAAAATATTTTTTTTTAAAAAACATGTTTCTGCATTTTATCAAATTCGTGTCTCATATTTGATTTTAGGCTAAAGTGGGTTAATGATATCCGATGAAGTCAGAATTCAATATATGAATAATTTTGAGTATATTAAATGAATAATTGAAATTAAATATTAAATTTTTAAAATTTAGAACTTTGGGAATTTTTAATAAAAATATACTTTTGCAAAACAAAAATCGATTTCTTCAATTTGGAACAATTTGGAATAAAATTAGGGGTGTACTGTCAAATCATCTTTTAAGGGACACCCTAATCTACATCTTATCATTTGGATGTTGTTCACGCAATAAATGAGTTCATAGCACAATTAATAATAATATAATAGAAAAATAAATTAGTCCAACAATATTTTAAAATTAGTTTAGAGCTAAAATTGTATTACTAAAACTTGTGCTAAAAACGCAACAAATTTTTGAAAAATATAATACTTGATTTATAAACGTTTTACTAACTTATTCTTTTGAGTGTTTTTTTTTTTTTTGAATACTCATAGGTTAGTTCAGTTATAATAACAGCAAAATGCAATCGTATCAAAATGATAATAATAATAACAATAATAGAATATAATATGGACTTTACTATGCATCTGCAATTCGGCAATATGAACATATTCTTCTATAATACTCAAATTAAAGGAAATCTTCTGGGGCTTTAATAAATGCACATTTCACATATTATTATTATTTTTTATGGTTTTTAGGAAAATTTAGTTTTCTCACATTCTTTTTTGTAAGTTTTTCCTCTCAAAAAAGTTACTCAATCTGAAAAATAAGAAAAGTAAAGGATGCTTACGAAAAAATGTTTACATTTTGTATTTATTATTTGTTATTTAACCAAAGTTTAAGAAGCCTTAATTTTTTAATTCGGTAGATGCGAAAAATGAAGGAAGTTTTACTCAAATTTAATTACGAAAAAGCATTCTTAAGGAATGAAATCTTAGCTTAATTCTCAAAAGCTTTAAATAATATGAATGAATTCTATTTTGAATGAATTCTTTAGTGAATTATAAAAAATTTTCTTAATTCATTTATTAAAATGTTGAGTGCATAAAAAATGTTTTTCATTAATTAGTCAAATGATTAACGAAATTTTTCATAATAAACCTGAAATATTTACATAAAGCATAAGCAAATTTCTTAAAATTAATCTATAAAAAAAATATTTTATGCTTTGTTATTGCTTGTGTGTTATCAGCGCTGCCAACTTTGACCATTTCTCCATTTTGATGATTTTTAGAGGAAAATATGATAAAATGACGATTGATTTATTGTATGGACAATGACGATTTTCAAAAATTTGGGTATTTTGAAAGTTGTTAGTGAAATAATTTAAATTTGCATTAAAAACAACGAAAAATTAAAGGATTTTTCATATATTTTTGGTAGAGAAATCCAAGAAGGATATAAATCATTTTAGCTTCGAAATTACTAAAATAGTGATTTGCAACGTTTTTGATACCAGCTAAATAAACGTTTTTCTTTAACGCCATTTTTGATAAGCCGAAATTTTGTAAAACCTAATATTAAAAAAAAGTTCTTAAGACTTTCTTCGTGGAATTTTACAGATTTAAAAATATGTCGAAGAAATCACTAAGCCCAAATTTTGTAAAAACTAATATCAAAAAAATTCTTAAGAATTTATTCATGGAATTTCACAGATTTGAAAATAGGTCGAAGATATTACCACTTTCACGCAGTTTAGGAGCGGATCCATTAAAGGGTTTTGGGGGGATGGGAACCACAAACACAAAATAATAATACAATTTAAATGGAAAATCACTGATGACGCCTGTACATAAAAAGGTAGAAACTAGTCTAGTCAGATTTAAAAACTAATAGTGTTTATAAATTTTAGAGAAAAAAGTTTATTTTTCTTTTTAACCTCAACATTTCTAAATTAAAATTTTCAAATGCATATTAAATAAAAACTAATCGCAACTGTCTATATGATGTTAAAATAACGCTGTTCTAGAATTCATTCAAGTTACACTCAAAAAAAAAGTTAGTAAAGTCAGCAACATTATTGCTGCTCCCAACAAAAATATTGCTGACATTAGTGATATTTTTTTTTTGAGTGTAGCAATTTATTCACTACCAATCAAAGCTTTTGAATGAAGCTAAGGAATGAATTCCTAGAGAATGGACTAACGGAATGATATATAAATATTTTTTTAATTCTGAATTAATTTTTTTGTGAATTAAGCTCAAATTGAATTAGTTCTTTCGAAGCTCTGATCATAATTTTATGAAATGAAAAGCTACAAGCAAGATTTTTACCTCAAATTAAACACAAAACTTTAACGATTTAAAAAAAAAAAAAAATGTGCACTTCGTTGCGAGACTTAGCGAATTTTTGGTTTTTTTGTCAAAAGGGGCCATCATTGGTTTTGCAAACTACAATTTTATCGTGTTTTTTAATATAAATCTGAAAAATAATATATGTATATTTCATCATATTTCGTTACTTTTAATACATTTTCATGAATTTCAATTATGTGGACTTGATATTTTAGGTTCGTTGTAATTCTTGGAGGTTTTAGGTTTAAAACTCTGTTTGAACCTATTTCATAGTATTTTCTCAAAATCTTTATATTTTTTTGGTTGTAATAACGAATTAAGGTGAAATTAAGCAATAATAATACTGTGATAAAGTATTTCTTATTTAGAAACAAAGAATGTGTTGTAAAAATTCTAAGTTTAAATTATTGACTGGTCTAAGTAGGTGCCATATAAGACGACTCTTCAAATCAGCCATTACTACAATTTCATTGTCAAGGTCAGAGTTTTTCTATTAATTTTTCAACAATTTTATCTTTATACAGTTCAGAATGTGTTTCAGTTATTAAGTTCAAAATAAGAATGCAAAAACTTAGTGGAAATCGGATTTTGATTTTTGATGAGTATCAAAAAACCGAACTGAATTAGCCCACTTTTAACTGGCTCACTTTTTTCAAAAATATGAAATATGTCAAATATATTTAATAAAATTTAATTAAAATTACATTTAAAGCGTCCATGGTTCTGTATACATCCGAATTTTAGTAGTAGTAACTGATTTTCAGTTGGCAAATAACAAATTTTTTCTCTGTGTGTGGCTATATTTTTAATACCTAAACGAACTTCATCTATCAAGTTTTTACAGCTCTTAAATAAAACTACATTAGAAACTTTTCTAAAAAATCCAAGGACGAAGTCAGAGTACAAGGACATCAAACTGAACCAAGAGAATTAAAAAAAACAAATTAAAAAATATTATCAAAAATTATATCACAGAATTGCGAACAAAATTTAAAGGGCGAAATCATTATCACTTCAAACTCATTGTTCAGTTTGTATCCTTCAAAAGAGGAACATTTAAAACAATATTAAAAATCTTGGACAAATTTTCTCACATAAGTTTGTTATTAAAAAAATATATCGCAGATTTGTGAAAAAAATTTAAAGGGCGACATCAGAATACAAGGACATCAAACTGAACCATTAATGCATTCTTCAAAAGGGGGAATTTCCAAAAAAAAATTTTAAAAAATTAGGTAAATTTCCTCACTCCAGTTTTCATATAGTTATCAAAAAAGATATCGGAGATTTGCGAAAAAAAATGTCAAGGACGAAATCATGATTCACGAATAATTTAAAAAAAAAAATAAAAATCTTAGGATAGTTTCTACTCTTCAGTTTTTAAAAAAGATATCACAAAGATGTGAAAAAAATTTTAAGGATGAATTTACAAGGATATAAAACTGAACAATGGTGGTATCCTTCAAAAGAGGAAAATTTAAAAAAAAATTAAAATTCTTATGAAAATTTCCTCACTCCAGTTTCTATAATTATTAAATAAGTTATTAAAAAATATACTAAAGATTTGTGAAAAAAAAAATTAAAAACAAAATCAGGAAATAAGGACAATTTCTTTGAAATTTTTAGCTTAAAATAGTGGATAATGACGAATTATTCGAGATGAAAAACGTGGGGCTTCGAATAGCTCGAAAGCCAACCTTTTTCAAAAATCGGTTTTTGAAAACGGGAAAAATAGCAAAAAACCGGTTTATCGAATAATTCAACCGGTTTTCACAACTCTATGTACACACTCAGGGAACTTCTGCTTTAAAAATATGTAGCTGTTTAGGTTGTTATACAGTTTCTTTATTTTTAATGTAAATGTCAGTCATTTGTAGAACAAATTAAATTGTTTACTAACCTTGTAGTTCATTTAAAAAAACAAACCACATCAAATGACTTTTTTATGATTTTACATTCATTTTTTACAGTCATTTTATGTTATTTAAAAAAATAAAAAAAAATTAATGATTGTTTATTTTTTACTACCATGTGTTTCATTTTTACAACAATTGTTAGTCATTTTTTGAACATTAAAAAACAAATGACAATGTTAGTTGATTTTAATGAAATGTAAGTCGTCCTTTCTTTAAATGAAATTTCATTTGTTTTCAACTACATTTGCAGTGGTCTTTACCTACATAGTATTCTAAGTGCACATAATTGTAAGTTTTGTACCCTCTGTCATTTATCCATATTTCACAAAAATCGGGAGCCCTAAAAAATTCCTCATTGTTAAATACTTTATGCTGCCAAGATAAATACTTTAACTGTCAATGGTACACAGAGAGAATTTTCTTGAACGAGTTTTAATGAAAGTCTTTTTCACAAAGCGAATAACAAATTTCTTAAACATTATGAAAAAGCTTCATAATTTTTATCAAACGATTTTTAATGAAATTCCACTGCCTTGCATACTATAAAACAATTAGGGAAGGCATTCTGTAGTGCTTCTCAGAATGCCTTCTTTGAAGCAGTGAATAATACTTAAAATGAAGCAATAAAGTATGCATACCATGAAGCACTAATGTTGTCAACATACAAAAAGCGCTTCTTAGTGCCTAAGAAGGCATGAATTTATTGCTTCTAAGAGCACATGAAAGAAGCGCTTTAAAAGAGACATACCCAGTGGGACATCGCGAACAAAAATCATGCCTTCTTTATTTGCTTTGGAAGCTCTTCGTAATTAAATAATGACTTCCGGAAGCGGTTCTGGTAATCTCTATCTTTTGCTGAGTTATGCATAAATGATTGGACCAAATAATTGAATTAAAAACTAATTTCCCGTTCAGTAAGCGGATGTAGAAAAAAAACATAATTTTTCATAAATATGGCCATAACATGTAATTATTTAAAGCCTTATTTTTGACAATGAAATACATTTATAAGTTAAAAAAATGTTAGTAAAGGCTTATTTAGTTTGGAAGTAGAAGTGAAAAAGTAAAGTAGCATTCCTGTAATGAATATAAAGATTATAAAAGTAGTTTTGTTATCTTTTTCTTGTATAGAATTTGAAAATTTCTATTTTTTTGCGAGTTTACTTGACAACAGTTCACATGCATGGAAAAAAGACAAAAAAAAAAATGTTTTTTTACTTTGTTAACTCATTTAATTGTCTATAAATACGTTTGTTTTACTATACGAACGGACTAAAGAAGCCTTAAATTGTAAAAGCAAAAAAAATTGTGCCATTTAATAATTTCAAACATTTTCAAAATGTCGTTTAAAAAATATTAAAAAATAATTCCATAAGTCTATTACTGCATAAATGAGTGCATATATAAGCATTGAAAATGCAAAAGGGTGTCAAATATTTTTCAATAAAACAATACAAATTTTTTCTCAATATAATGAGAAATAATAAATGAAACAAAATTCGTAATTTGTTATGCAGCTTACTCGTATTTCGGCTTTTTAACATACACGCATGCGCACAACTTTTATAGATGTATTTTGCAGTTTTTCCAGGACAGGGTTACTTTCCCACTATACGGCTAATAAATGCCCACTTTTGAAATTAAAAATTAACCCGTTAAACGCGGGCTAGGATGATGTTTTATGCATTAATCTGCATTAATCTACCAAAGAAGAGATTGATACCATGATCTTGGATAAGCTCCTCCTACTTCCTGAGATATGTCCATCCCGGACAGGGTTACTTTCCCACTATACGGCTAAAAATGCCCACTTTTGAAATTAAAAATTAACCCGTTAAACGCGGGCTATTTTTCTGCACGTAACGTTTTCAAAATGTAATAAATCGTACTGCTTTCTGTTTAAATGTAAAGAAAGCCATTATATTCTTATTTAAGGTACATGAAGGGTGTTTTTTATAGAGTGACACAAGTTTAAATCATAATAAAACAAGGAAATATATTTTTAATATCAATGAAACGAGCTTTACTGGAAAGACAATTTTATGAAATTAATGTTTAAATATGATTTCTGCCATGTGGCCGCCACGGCTGGCGCGTAATAGGCGTAACCTTGAACACCAATTTTTAACAACTTTTCGAAGCATTTGCGGCCGTATTTCGCCGATAACTCTTCGAATGTTGATTTCCATGTGTTCAATTGTTTGTGGTTTATCGACGTAGACAAGTGACTTAACATAACCGCAAATAAAATAACCCAATGGGGTTAAATCACACGATCTTGGTGGCCAACTAATTGCGACATTGCGTGAAATTATTTTTTCATCAAAAGTTTCTTTGAGTAAATCAATTGTAGCGCCAGCTGTGGGGGAACCACATATTAGCAAGATTAATGCCACGTAATTGAGGTACAAAAAATTTGGAATCATGTTCCTATACCGTTCACCATTGACGGTAACATTCTGACCATCATCGTTTTTGAAGACATATGGGCCAATGACTAGCCCATAAAGCACACCAAACAGTAATTTTCTGCGGATCTAATGGTGTTTCGATAAAAGCTTGTGGATTCTCCTCACTCCAAATGCGACAATTCTGCTTATTTACGTACCCATTCAACCAAAAATAGGCTTCATCGGAAAATAAAATTTTGAAAAAATTTTAAAACAATTATTTAGATTAAAAATTTCAACAATTGGCCCGCGTTTCTCTGGTGTAAGTGGATTCATAATGAAATTTCAAAGCAAACTAAACAAAAAGCAACTATCAGCTGTTAATTGGGTGGTCAAATAAAGCAGTGATGCCAACTCAAAGTTGTGACACTCCAAAAAAAAACACGCTTTATTTGATTCACAAAACTAAAGATTAAACCCGTTATTTAGCTGTTTTAAAACGTTTTTCCCAATTTTTACGGTTTTTTTAATACAGTGTCTCATATACAAAACACTCGATTTGTCAAAAATTGTATATTGCACCATAGCTTTCCAAGATGAAGAATCCAACTTTTAGTATGATGTGTGAATAGCTTTGAAAAGTATATGTGCAAAATATTATACAAAATGTTTATGTTTTGTTGCAAAAACCCTACTATTGTGACGAATATATACCAAAAGGGAATTTGTTAGGCAAACTTTTGGAAATATTAATACTTTTAGCTGAAAATTTTAAAACACAATTTTGAAATGTAAACTCAGAAATATTATTGGTTGAAATTTTTTAATTAAAATAAAATATTCAAATGTTGAAATAGCAAATAAGGCAATGAAAATTAAAAGTGATTGTGGTGCAATCAGTATGACAGAGGACTATTAATCTGAACGCCACAGTTCAATACCAGAAAAATCAAAAAAAGTTTTTTTATTTCAATAAAATTTTGTGGAACGTAATAATTAATATTAGCTATCACGACTAAAGAAAGATATAATTAAACTTTACGATAGTGGTCGTAATCGCCAGAATTCGATTAGCAACAAATTCGGTGGCCACAACTGAGACTGTTTTCTGGGTGTATTTACATATCATACTAAAAGCTAGAACTCGGGGTCATCGTGTAAATTTTTGCAAATCTAGAGTTTTGCATAAAAGCGCTTTGCTGAAATAAAATAGTTCTTACTAATATAACTCCTTTTCAATGACTCTTTCCACTTGTGAACATTTTATTAGCTCGATTAATTATTTAGCGTTGGAATTCGCGAAAAAATTATAAAAACGCTAAACAGCGAGTTTAATTTAAAGTTTTGGGAATCAAATATGTACCATAAATATTACTACTCGTCTTGGTCTTTAGATTTTCACAGAAAGAAATCAGGTTTATTGAATTTGCAAATTTTTGTATTTTTGTATATAAAAAATATCATGAAGATGCGTAAAATTTTAAAGTAATCAGAGAGTCTGAAATATATATGAAATGGCCATAACGTTATTCATTTTAAATGTTATGATTTTGTTCTCCTGTGTAAATTTTATAAAAAGCTGGTATTGTTGTTTTAGCTTCATTTGCATTTGTTTTTGTTGCGCCTAAAATAACTTCTCATTGCAGTTGATTTAACTGCAAATTCGATCAAAAAAAGTTACATCTCAAATACAAAATCATATCTCATTTGATGTAGATCGATATGTATTCATTTCCAAGTTTATGTCAAAATTGCGGTATCCAGTTCTATCCCATTATGTCTCTCAAATATTTTACCGGATTCAGTTAAAAGAAAATTGATCTCAAAATTGGTTATCCAAAAATATCTAATTTAAGATCCTGATGGATCCCAAAATATCACGTGGGATGAATTCAGATCTACTTGAATCTAATAAGATCCAAAAAGTTAAGTAATTTTTGCTGGATAGAATGAGATATTTTGAGAATAAATTGAATTTACTTATATGCCATGGCATATATTATTTTTAATAAAATATAAAAAAAAAATTAAAAAAAACTTAACTTGGATATCTGCGCATATATAATTATATATAGGGTTAACTAATTGTTAATTTTAATGTCATATATAGTTATATCTTGAATTGCATTATTCATTTATCAAAATATCTTAAATAACACACAAAAATACTTTTTATACGATAGCTTATATTATTATATCTTAAATTATATAGCTTCTATGTTACCATATATGATTGTAATTTGTGTTATATATGACAATGTCAATATATCTATCACATCTTATTCTGTATAGCATATATGCTTGAAATCTTATTTTATAAAGGCTAATTAAATTTAACAATAAATCGTTATGTATGCTCACATATTATAATATATTTTAAGATGAAAAAACATAAGACCATATATAATTTTTTTTTTACTCCGGAATTTACTGTCGACCTTTTTAACTGCAATTGCAATTATTTTAACTGATACTTCCATTTGCGTGCATTATAAATTATTCATTTAAAGAAAAAAATCCAGTTCTAATAAAATTATGCATTTTAAGAAAAAATAATGCATTTTTAAAAAAATTTATCAATTTTTTTAATTAATGCATATTTAATAAAATGCCCAGAAATTATTAAATTATTAAATATTTAATATTCAATATTTAAGTGCCGCCCTTTTAACACATCCCACACAATGCCTGCATGCAACACTAAATTCGAGTTCAGTTTTAGTTGCAATTTGTTGTCTAATTTAAGTTTTATGTAACTATGAGACCATTTTTAAGTACATATTAAAAGAGGAAAATGTTTTTAGTTATATGAGAAAATAATGCATATACTTTTTGTATGCTGAACATATTTCATGCAACAAATGAAACTTTGTAATTTAAATAAATTACATATGTATGCATTTATGGTCTTTAACGATACGAATGAAACTATTAGCTGAACATTACATTAATTATTTTTTTTCTAATTGAACAAATGCTGGGAATTTATGCAACATTAATTTTATTTTATATGAAACATATCCCTATGCGGAATGAGGAGTCAATTGACCTAAAAGTGACTGGTTAAAGAAGGACTTATTACAGGACTGGTATAATTTAATACTGAAGTGGGTTAAGCAGTGTCAATTGTCCTAAAATTACCAATCCTGTAACTGGTAAATGGAGGACATACCACTTAACCAGAATTCTTATTAACAAGAAAAAGCCAGTTGGCCAGAATTTTACCCATTGGAAGCTGTTTAGTTTTCGTTTATTTTATACGACATGGCCCTTTTGCGACATTCTTGTGGTATGCCCATCTTTGGTTAATCCTGTGGCATGCCACTATTTGGCTTAAAGCTGGACAAATGACCCCCTCCTATGACAAGCCAAGGTTAAAGTTGCCAGTTGTTTACATAGGGTAGGGTTTAGCAGAGGACCGGTCTCTGGCACGAAGGGACCAATTCTGTGGTACACGCAGAACCGGTCCCATTCCCCATAGGGATATTTTGAGACAAAACATTACAAAAATTGATTTTTGATGAAATTCATTTTAACATAAGTTTCGTAATTTACTTTAAAAATGGCATAATTGCTGTAGTTTTTACTACACTGAAAAAAATAAGTTAGTGGAAAAGTTAGCAAAACGTATTGTAGAGCAGGTATACTATTTGTCAGCAAATTTTTTTGCTAAATTTATGTTTTCAGCTAAAATTTTAGTTGTAATTATTCAGCACTTAGCTGTTTTCAACTAATGTTTTACTAATTTATTTTGCTAAAAAAATTGTGCTGATTAGCACACTCATAGTATGGACGACAACCAGATTGAAAGATATACTCAGAATGAATTAGCTGTCGCGGCATGTTAAGATGTAGTAGTGACGTGGAAAAAGATACTTAAAAGTACAACTTTAGTAATACAACCATGGAAGATTTTTGTATCTGTTTTTCATACATAATACAAAATTGTGGATTGAAACAACTAAATTTTGCGTTGTCACCGGCTTGTGAAAGTAATTGCTTACTAATTAAATAAAAGACAAAATATTTAAATGTACAATAATAACGATTAAATGCGTATTTGTAAACTAAATGTTTTTAGAGATTAATAATCGAATTTGGTCAAATTACAAACAAATATACAGCAGGTATACAGACTTAAGCGAAAGACAAAGACACACATCACAGGTAGATTTTTATGTTTCCTTTTTCTTATTTAAAACAAAGGGTTGTATATGCGTTCCTTTAAAAGATAGTATCATTTAGACAACCATTGATGTAAGTAGTTGAAAGATAATTTTGTTTATGTTAATATAATTATTTCTATATATTTGCAGATATTACATTAATTCATGTCGTCAATTTGGAAGTACAAACATATTTTTATAGTTTGTAACGTATTGTAATTATTTTTAAAATAATCACAAAAACATGTTTTATGATTTTCAGCAAATAAATTAACTAAAGTATAATTTTTCTACAAATTTTTTGAGTTTTTTTCAGCTTACTAATATTTAGCAAAAAATTTTATTAATTTTTAGCAAGGGTTTTTTGATTCCTAATCCGCTAAGTGTAAGCAAAACTTTTGCTGAATCTATTAATATTGTTGTTAAACATCAGCTCGCTGATTTTCAGCAAAAGATTTGGCTTGTTTTTTGCAAGCACCCTCCTGACTAAAATTTTGCTGACTCAGCAAAATTTTTTTGCTGACTTTTTTGGGTTTAGATCTAGAAAAGATACAGGAAAAAACGGCTTTGATTTGAAAGTAGCAATATTTTCTATTAAAAATGGGCTTTTATATGAAATTTCAATACAGCACATGAATGAAAACATGTAAACTTAGTTAAAAAAAAAATGGGGCTGACGAATCGACCATCTCCGATTACAATGAAATTCGCCATATCATACTACACAAGAAATCAACGAAACATAAATTTAATTTTCCGGACCTTTCGGTTTCTAAAATAATCAATATTGAGTTTTGGCTTTATTATTTTTGGTTAAAATGTACTCTTTAAAATGTTATGAATTTTCATGGAAGAGTCAAAGTTTTTTTTTGGGTATTGAATTCAAATGCCTATATCTCAAAATACTTACTTTTAAAGTAATAGTCCATTTTCTAACGACGTCATATTTCAGAAAGCGTGAGTTTAGGAATCTGAAATTTGTGTTTGTCGACTTCTTGTCGAGTATGCCAGTTACACAGAGAGAATTATCTTGTATGTTTTAATAAAAATTTTCAATAAACAAATGAAGTTTTCTTTACAAAGTGAAATGAAATTTCACTTAAAAAAAGGACGAATTACGTTTCAGTAAATTCAATTAACATTGTCAGTTGTTTCACTGTTCCAAAAATGAATCACAATTGTAATAAAAAGGAACCACATATGGAAAAAAAATAAACAAACATTTATTTGTTTTATTTTTCAAATAAAAAAAAAAACTACTGTATAAAATTAATGTTAAATCATAATACAGTAATTTGATGTGGTTAGTTTTTTTAAATGAACTACACTTGTAGTCAAAAATTTAATTTCTTCTACAAATGACTGTTATTTTACTTAAAAATAAAGATTACTGTTTTACTGAAATAGTCAATCCGAATGGTAATTGAGTATACATGTTTTCACTCATGTGAGAGTTTCAGTAGAATAGTACGTGTGCACAAGATTTCCATATGATTTTGTTGTAATAGCTTTCAGTATTTGATTGTTTTTATGTAGACAAGAAAGACATGTATTTTGAAGTAGGTGGCCCAAAAAAGACTGTCGAATTTTAGAGCTCCACAAGGCTGCCCCTATATAGTGCTCAGTCCAACTTTTAGCCAAATCGGTCAATATTCAGATGTTTTATCGATTTTTCAGGTTTAGGCCGCTATTTTACAAAAATTCAATGGAAATATTGAGGTTTTTGCACTGACTTATAATAAAACTTTTTTTTGAAGTATATTAGACTCCTACACACGAATATAAAGTTAAAAAAACAAAAACCCTTCCGCAATATAGTCCTTTAGTACGTAAATAAATTGGTTCAAAAAAATATAAACAATCCGTTAATAGAATGGAAATTGGTTCAAAACGGAACGAAATGGAATGGAAGGAGGAGCGGGTAGAATCTGAACACTTAACATAGGAACCGAAATGGAACGGGGAATTAAGTTCGAAATATAGGAGTTTGCTAATTTATATGTAAGTCTCCCTGTAGCAGTTTTGTAAAAATCAATCCTTTGGCATACCTCCAGAACCGAACTCATTCGTTTTATCTGAGTCCGTTATATAGATCAGGTTTTGCAAAATTTTTGTCCTTGTTACGATATATCGCCTAGTTTTAGGGCTACTAGGTATTTTGTAAAATTATTATTTTAAAAATAACCAGTAACTCTGGGACTAAATGAAAAAGGGCAAAAACTTTGCTAAACGGGAGTATTAATACACAATGATAATACAAAAAGGATTGGTAAGGGAAAGATCTCGAGTTCGATTGTATTTCGTTCTCTGTGGTCAATGTTCCAATTGCGCTGGAGAAAGATATTAAATGTACCGGCGAACGATATTCCGGTAGAAAAAATTTCTAATTCCATGGTTGCCATTAATGATTTGAAACAACTATTTTTGGATTTTTTATAGAACTTAATTCAAAAAATATTTAAAAATATAAGGAAGACTGGAGTAATAAAATGATTTACTGGTTTCGATAAAGACATATAAGAAAATATTTAGAAATAGAAAAATAGTTCGTTCAACTTGTACTTTTTGGAAAAAAATTTATTGATCATATCAAGACTTTTCCGTTATTGTAGAAATGGAGGTTATGTAAAAAATTAATCCGTTTTAGTTTTTAATATAAAAAATTAGATATTTTCTCTCAACAAGCAAAGGAACATACAAATACTCAAAATAGTGGGAAAACACCAATCAAAATTTGTTGTAATATTTTTATACAAATTTTACTTGTTAATACATAAAAATTCGATTCTTAAAATTAATCCTTTAAGGGCATACAAAGAGTCGAAGTTTAAATTTTAATTTATTATATCACCACTAGAGGGCGCGATTATCCTATCTTACACCAAGTTTTGTCAAAATATTCACACAGTCTATGCTTTGTAAAAAATTCCAATTCCACCAACAAGGAAGATATCCCGGCCCCGAACTAGCAGATTTTAATAAACTTTGGATATGTTGTAAAGGAGAAAAAAGAGACAGGTATTTTTTTTTAGCTGCCCAATGTCACGTTTAAGGGTTAAAAAGTAGAGTTAAGACTTAAGTTATTTTAGTATGAAAACTTTTCTTTAATTTACGAAAACTAGATTTATTTGTACGAAGGGTTAAAGTACTCACGAAAACAAAAAATTTGATACGGATATTGCCTATAAAGTGTGACCAGAGTTGCCAAATTTTTGAAGTATTTGAAGTTAAGGGAAAAAAGGCTGTTCGGGAAGAGTCGCATAAAAACTTATTGCCTATAAAGTGTGACCAGAGTTGCCACATTTTTGAATTATTTGAAGTATAGGGAAAAAGTATCTTCTAGAAAAGTCGCATTAAAACCGAACGGTTTTGAATATCGGAAAAAGCTCAGACATTGCCATGCATAATGTTTGGATTAATACAACTAAAATTTCTTAATAAAACGCAATGTTTAATGTTACTCAAAACACATTTTTTTTAATAACAAGAATACTTGAAAATCTTTGGGCATAAATTCTACACCTTTCATTTGATAGGAAATTTGTCTATAGTAACTTTTAATTTAACGAACTAAACCGGGGTAATTTTTGACCCCACTTAGTAACGACTAAACATAAGATTAGGCAGCTAAAAAAATACACGAGTCCCATACATATTTATTTTCTAAAACATATCCGAAGCTTATTAGGATCTGCCGGTCCGGGTACGGGATATCTCCCTTGCCAGTCTCCGTTTTAATCCATAACGTCTTGATTTCATTAGATTTCGTTTTACCAAATTTTTTTCTACCCAAATTGTGAAAAAGAAATTTTAGAGGTGAAAAAAAAATGTTTGTGTTGAAAAACTTTTTGGATGAAAAAAAAAAAATTGTGTTAAAAAAAAATTTTTTAAGTGAAACACCATTTTGTTGTGAGAAGAAATTGTGGTGAAAAAAAATTTTTACGTGAAAAAAATTTGATGTGAATTTTAAATATTATTCACCTCTAAGCGTATGGTGAAAAATATGACATACTACTTTATACACCAGACTCTTCTATGAAACTCTACTAAGAGACCCATTTTGTATGGACAATTTAGAGTAATATATTTACAGCATAGAGAAAAAATTAAACTATCGATATGTGAAATAAGAAAATCAATAAATTAAAAAATCTAAAGACCGTAAATCCCTTAAGAAAATGCAATAAAAATGCACAATTTTTAAATCGATCTGTAAAATAAATTTGAATGTACAAATTTTTACGAAATGTTTAATATAAAAATACCACACCATAACAAGCCTACTCCGTTTAGAGTTTTGAAGGATGATTTAATGCCCTGATTTCAAATTTGGTATCCAAATTTTTTATAAGATCACAATTTTAAGATATCCGAGGTTAAATTAAATTATTTTTGATTTCTTCTTACCTGTTTATTATAATATTTTAGCTTTCTGATGAAGATTATTCTCGAAAATCTGACGGGTCATGCTGAAAAAAAAAATAAAACAAAACAAATAAATATACAAACAAATAAATATATAAACAAATAAATAATATCGCAATTCTACTGAAGATTACTTGGAAGAGCGTGAAATTATGATATAGAATAACACAATGTTTAGAGCTCTAAATCAATTTAATTTTATTTAATATTTCAAGACACAAATAACAAACTTAATCAGTTTAAGAAAACTTTGAGATAGTCCCATATAAAGCACGGCAATTATGATGCAGTAGCCTAAAAGTTGAGAATTGGAAAATATTTGTTCATTCTAGACAAGCATCCTGTCCCACGGTGCGCCTAAGCCAATTTAAATAAATTTTGTGTGTTACTCCAATCTGAAAACGGATTCTGTTTCTAGATGGTCTAAAAACTATTTACCAACAAAAACGAAAAAAATCTTGGTGTCGCCTTTTTTTCGCGCCCAATCAAAATTTTTAAAATTTGGCTTGTTTTAAGTTTTAGAGCACATCACTGAATTGGATAACAAATTAAGGAACGATTCAGATGCGTGAGCTGATTTGATAATTTTTATTTTTTTTATAAGACACTCCCGTTTGGAGGCAGACAAGTTATTTTTTTAATCTTCAATTTTTTCAAAAATTACTTACCGGTTCGAGACAAATTATAGGGCATTAGAAAGCTCATAGAATATCGTATCCTCTGAAATATATTTCATTTCTATTTTCCAGCGTTGGCAGCGTGTTATTTAACTTTAAAGTAAAAAATGGCCGAAAAAAACTGTACTTCAATTTGAACAATTATGGCGTTTTCTTTTCTGACAAAAATGTCACATTTTTTTTGTGCTTTGCCCTCAAATTTAATTTTTTGTGTTCTTTTATAAAATAAGGTGAACACCCTGAGAGTGTGCCGTGTTTCTTTCTAAAAATGTTGCCATAAAAAAGGCAAAAAGTGTAATTTTAGCGCCCTCAAATTATTTACAGTGTTGTTTTTGCCCTGTTTTTTTTCGATTTATCAATCTTATGTGTATGTATATATTATAAATTTGTTTGCGAGAAAACTCTCACCTTGGTAGCCGAAGGGTAGTGTGCTGGCTTCTGATGCATAAGGTCCTAGGTTCAAACCGTCATTGGACCACTATTTTTTTTTATTATAATTTAGGAGTTTTTTATTTGGTTTTATGTTATAATATAATATAATATATTTTTTTTTTTTTTTTTTTAATAATTTTTGACCTAAAATTCGTTAAAAAAAACAAAATTATAATAAAAATTATAAAAAAAATATATGAAGCTAACTTAAAACATAATAAAAAAAAATAGTTATTAAAAAAAAATTCTTTCATGTTGGGTGAGATTCGAACCGGGACTGCCATAACAATATTGTATTAACACACATGTTTAAAGAAAGTAATATGTGATACAATTGTGTTCTATTCTGTTTGTAAAAACGAAGCATTTTATTGGGGGCGAGGGTGAAATGTTTGCACTTTAAAATGCAAAACGTTTTTCCAGAAAAGAAAACACCATTAATTTCACTTTTTATTTTACGTTTAATTTATTTTTATCTTGTTTTCAAGGCTAACCAGTTACATTTTTTTAGTTTAAATTCTCCTAAAAAATTACTTATCAGTTCGGAACATATTATATGTCATTGGAAAGCTTATAAAATCTCCATTCCTATAATAGAGTGTTGTGTCACTTTAAGGTTAAAAATTAAAAAAAAAAAACAAAAAAAGAAACTGTATTTTGTCATTTTGAACAATTACTTTCACTTTCACTTTTTATTTTACATTTAATTTATTTATATTTGGCATAAACAAATTTACTTTTGTTTAAAGCAAGGAAAACTTATTTTCAGTTGTTCGTTAATGACAAAAACTATGATTTCAGAACTTCTAGTTAAAATATTTCGGTAATTTTTGCATTTAAAGTGAAATAACACGCTCCCATCCCTGGAAAATAAAAATGTGATTATATCATATGAAAGAAGATTTTATGAACTTTCCAATGACGCATAATTTCTACCAAACAGATAAGAAATTTTTGAGAAAATTTAAATTAAAAAAATTAACTTTTTACCCTTGCCGCCTCTAAATGGGGCGTGTCTGACAAAAAAAAAATTAAATTTCTCTACTTATCTCTACTATCTGAATCGTTTCTAATTTTTTTTATTAAAATCACTGAGGTGCCCCTAAAATAAAGATAGGACAAATTTTGAAAATTTTGATTGGCCACGAAAAAAGCGCCAACTAGATTTTTTTCTTTTTCATTGGAAAATAGTTTTTAAACCCTCTAGAAACAGAATCCGCTTTCTGATTGGATAACACGCAAATTTTATCTATATAGACTCAAGCGCACAGTGCTCTACAAATCGTTTAATTCACAGAAAAAACTAAAAACGGGTTTCAATTAAAAAATTTATTGAATGAATTAATATTTTAATTGATTTTGCACCTATAATATTAATTAAAACTTTTATTAAAATTAAGAAGGAAAAAAAAAGTTATAAATAACTTCTACAAAAAAAAAAATATGATACTCACAAAAAAAGTGTGTGATCTATACGTTGGTATGTGTGTTTTTTGCAATGCTGAGTCTGTTTGTGTGTGTCCTTGTTTTGTTTGTTAACTTCAAATGTATTTGGTATTTTTATAATTGCGTCTAAAATAAATATGTATTTATATTAGGGTATTCAATCGGCTAACCGTTACTCGATTAATCGATGAAATGATGTCGAACAATTGTTCGAGTAATTCGAATTGGCCAATTTCGAGTAAAGAATAACTCGAACAATTTTGGTCGATTAATCGAGTAACTCGAATAATTTAAAAATATGAACTATTTTATATTTTTTTAATATTTTGTATAAAATAATGTGACTGTTATAGTGAATATTTAAATGTTAAGTGTATTTTTATATTAAGTGAACACTGTTAAAGAAATTATATTACGAAAAACGAAGAACTTAATGCGAAAAACTCCGATATCGAAGAAACTTGGATATTTTTTAAAGAAACAAGTTCTAAGACTGGGGTGTTTAAAATTATTGGTGCGGATTTGAGGGTTAAAAGTGGGATCAAACATTATTTTTTTTTTTAATTTAGGTGCCATTTGATCTGAAGAAACTACATATAAATACTATATTTTCAAAAAGGAATTTTTAAATGTCATTTACTAAAAATTTTTTGTTGGTCCCTTTTATGTCGTTGTAACAAGCCAATTTTAGAAGCCCTATATGGAAATTCATAGCGGTCCTACGCAAAATTTCCACATATTAAAATTTACATATAGAAGTAATGAAGTTTTCATTAATATGAAGAAAATCCTCTTAAATATTCATGAAAGTTGTTTCAAAACTTCTTTATAATTTTTTTTTAGAAAAATTACATATCTCAAAATCCCAAAATGATAGGACAAAATGGACTTTTTTTTCGTTTAGTACTAACACACTAATATAACAAAACTGTGTCAAGTCTGATTGAAATTACAAATCGGATCACCTTACAAATATTTTTATAAAACAGTTTAATACATATTTATGAACCAGTTATATTGAAAGAAAATCAATGAAGATTTCAACATATTTATAAGGAATTTCATTGATATAATAACGCTTTTGCTTTGAGTGTACTGAGACAAAACTGTCGCAATAATAAATGATCTTAGCAAATGTTATTCTCTTTTAGATATACTTTTTACTAAAATTTTTAATTAATTTGTTAATTTTTATATATATGTTATATTAGTACTAATAAAATATAAAACTTACAAAAATGTGAGTTTTTGGAAAATAAAATTAAAGTATTAAAATTGTTCGAGTTACTCGAGTTATTCGAGCAATTTTAAAATCTTACTCGCCTACTCGAATAAATTAAAAACCTCAAAATCGAGTTACTCGATTACTCGAACAAAAGCAAACCCGAGTAAATTGAATACCCTAATTTATATATTTAAAAGTCAATTAAAGTATAAATTGATTCAATTAAATAGTTGTGTAGAAACAAATTAAATTAAGTTTAAATCAAATTTTTAATTTGATATTTTAGGTTGATAATTTTTTCTGTGTATGTAGATTTATTAAATTTATCTTATTTTTAAGGATATTTTTTATTTAACAATTCAACATCTCTTATTTTAGACAAACTGCTTGTTAGCTCTAAGCTAGTTGCAGTAAATGTTTGTATTTTTATGTAAATTATTTAGTATAATTTTTTTTAAAATAAACATTTAATAAAAAAAAAAAAAAAAAAAAAAAACAATTCAAATTACAAATCAATTGTATAAATTGATTGGTTTAGGTATAATTAACAAAATATCGTAAAAAAAAACTTTAATACTCATTAGAAAGTTGATCTATTATATAGACAAAGAACAAACTAAAAAACAAAAAACCAAAAGGTTTAACTTAACTATTCACTTTTAACGGAAATTCATTAAGAAAATAATACCATGGAAAATACTGAATGTCTTCGGAAATCGTTATCCTTTTATTTTTTCATTAATTGATGTTTTTTTCCAACTTATTTCATTGAAACGAATTATTATGTGTGTCTGCTGTACGTAGCTAGTGATGTTCAAAATGACAATTTTTTTTGTGTTTTTGTTCATATCCTCTAAAACTCTTCTGACATAAAATTTCACTTCTTCGTCTTCATTCAACAGGCTTCATTGGAGTAACAACGATTTTTTTTTATTCAGTTTTTTTTATTATTTTTCTACTACTTGACGTCTCCCTCTCGTTTAGTATTCTATTCTATTTCAATTCATCGTTGTTTCAATAAAAGCTTAATGAAGCATTCATGGCATAATAAAAAATGAAAAAAGTTTTAGTGGCTAGTTAAGTTGGTAACCATTTGTAACAATTTAAAGTGGTTACTGGGTTTACTGGGCACAAAACTATGCATTTACTTATTCATTCATTCACTCATCTAGTCAGTCAACCAATCCTTCATTCATTTCGTTCGTTCAGTCATGTAATGATAATAATTAAATTTTTTTAATGATTGATACGTGTTTTGAAAGTGAGTTTATGAATGAGATGGATTTTTTAGTTGTGTTTTTAAAATAGTTTTAAATAATGTTTGGAATTAATATTATTATGAAAATTGTACTTTGCATTCATAAATACAAATGTTTAGAAATTATTTAAATTAATATGTTAATTGTTTACAGAAATTGAATTAAAACTTTTCTTCAATTTAAAATAACTATTTTTACACTAATTAAAAGATTAAAGTACTATCCCCAACGAAAAACGTTCCTATATACACTCTCATAAGAATTCTAAAATTTCATCCAACCGAATTGATTCGGTTGATGCGAACCCCGTAAATTCGGTTGTCTTAACCAAATTCAGCTGTCACAACTGAATTTGGTTGCCACAACCCCCCAATTCGGTTACTACAACCGAATTCAGTTGCGACAACAGAATTTACGAGTTTACAGCAACAGAATCAATTCGGCTGGATGAAATTCTGTTGAAACAACCAAATTGTTTATGTGAGTGTAGGTATATATAATCATTAGAGTTCGTCAAAAAAGTATAATTTTTTTTTGTTTTTTGGATATCTCATCACTTTTTAAAATATTTTTGTATCAATAAAAAAATGGCATTATTATTATTTTAAAATTCCAACTCCTTTCACAAGAGCACGGCGCACAGTGGGATATATTACATAATTTTTGGAAATAATTCGGCCATTTCTTACTTAGGTTCCATTGCAGTTAAATTTTGAACAGGCATAAGTGATGTAATATTGCATTCAAGTTTTGATGTTGAACTTCCGAGATCACCCGGGAACGCCAATATGACCCCCCAAAGTGTGCACATTTTGCGTACAAATTTTCGAGTGTTCGCCATTTTTGGTTTCTCATCCGATTTTGAAAAAATTAACATATTTGTGCTCTGCTAGTAGATCTCCTATATGTTTTATCTCCTATAGTTCCCGAGATATTCCTATTTGAAATTATGAAATTCCAAATTTGGTCCGACTCAGGTCCAGCTTTTTGCGAATACCGGGACAAAATCGAGGCCAATTTTTTGTTTAAAATGTTTGTTGTTTAACCAAATAAATTATTTATTAAATCAAAAAGAAGCTAATGCAATTTCTTGTTCCACTCAAAAACTTGGTCAATTCTATTAGGAAGGTAAACATTTCGGGTTAATGTATTCTTTTACTATTGAATAAAATATTTATGGCCGAATTATTTCTAAAAATTTTGTGATTCATCCCATTGTGCGGCGGCCAAAAACGCTGATTAAGCAAAAAAACGTTTTCCCTGTTTTAAAGTGCTCCATTGAGAGAATAGAGTGATCGTAAAAATTTTTAAGGTAATTTGTTCATGATACACAAAACATTTTTAGCTGAGAAAAATGGTGTAAACTTTTTCTCTCTACGTTAACCCAGTAAAAAGTTATAAACTTTTTAAAATGTTGTCTTTACTTTAATGCAATAATTTATTGATTAAAAAATTTTAACGGGCCGCGATATATCAAAATTTTTGTAGCATTTTTCGCAGCTCAAAATACTTTTGTGTGTGTTAAAAAAATATTTTTATTTTAACAAAATTGATACCTTAATAAGTTTTTAGCGGTTCTCGATATATCGAAAATTTTTATACCACTACACTCATTTGGTAATACATCTTTTTTTGTGTGATTTAAAAATGTATTTTGAAAAGTTTGAAGAGTTTTCCGTCCACTTTATTGTAAACGGTGAACTTTCAAAATTGGTAATAACTTTTTTTTAAAATAATTTTTGGCGTCGAATCAAATATCGAGTTCAAGTTTTGCAAGAGTTGAAATTTTAAAAAATAATTACGCAATTTTTTTATTGATGCTGAAACCGTAAAAAAGTGATGATATCCCAAAATCTAAGTTTCCTGACGAATTATATTATATAACCTAATATATAATGATACATGGAAGTATATGTATAGCTATATCAATTATAAATGATAAGACAAAACATTTTTACTTGTATATATTTAACATAAGTTATAATGATGTATAATTATATAAAGGGCTCAACTAGCATGATTTATAAATATATATCGTTACATGTAGACACATATACACATATTATATACAAATGTGATTTGATTTACGTGGATACCTGCTGTTACACCCCACGGTGTATTCAAACACTAGGTGAATACAGGCGTCCAACCAACGCCCATTATGCTGGACACTGAGCATCCAGTTTGTGGTTCCAGTTTTAGAGTATGTGGTTCAGACATATCTCCACCCACTGGCGAGGTCGAGGCCTACCAAAACCTCTGCTTGATCTTTTTGTCCCAGCACCCGGTTGAGAGTGCAACTCCACACCGAACACCGAAGAGTTCTTTTTGCTTAGGCATAACCACAGCCACCACGAAACTCCCCGAAGGGCCTTTCCCAGTAGCCATTACCGTTATGGTCCATAGCAGGATCATGTAAACAATACAACAACACAATACAAAACACATTGACATGTCACTGTATATATAATTAACAGACAAATTACCAACCAACATTCTTCTTGTAAGACCCTTTTTTATGTCTTCAGATCCAACTTCACTACTTTTATGAGAACATTCTGCGTACCCAGATCCAACTCACAATTTCATGAGAACATTCTGTTCTTACATTCATCCAACATCCAGATGTATAAACCATTTGATGCAAACAGCAAACAACCAGTTAACGAACCACCACAACAACGCCTGCCGCCAGATCGACATCACAACAACACACTCTAGATCCTTTCTGTCTACGACGGTATTAACACTAGACTTTGGATCTAGAGCTTTTCACGCTTTTACAACATACAACATTACTTCCTTTTTGGTTCATTTCGTCTAGTCCATCGACTGAGATGTCTTCTGGTATCACATGTATACCTTGGACATGTCTTATTAGTTCGTATTGGTTTACAGCAGATGATCCCTCTAGGTACCTCCACGGCGAGCCAATGACTCCCGTGGTACCATTTTTTAGTCTTTGGTTAGACCTTGTAGCCGAAGCTACTTCCACTATAGCTTCTGTTATCCGTAAAATATCGTTACCGATATAACTAAAATATCAATAACCTTAAAAAACCCGTTACCGAAGTAACTAAAATACCGTTGTGGCTAAAATGTCATTACCGAAATATATAAAATACCGTTAACATTAAAAACCCTTTACCAACGTTACTGAAATATCAC
This sequence comes from Delia radicum, assembly GCA_021234595.1. Classification (NCBI taxonomy): domain Eukaryota; kingdom Metazoa; phylum Arthropoda; class Insecta; order Diptera; family Anthomyiidae; genus Delia; species Delia radicum. Next base: position 134,959,017 of record CM037854.1, read on the forward strand.
TACCCATAAAATACCGTTACCAAACTGAAAGAAAATAGCGCTACCGATACCTTACCGATACCCGCATCGAATCGGTTATCATCCATGCAAGTTTTTCGTCGGTTCTTTAAATTAGTGTAAATTTCAATGTTAAGCTATTTTTGTATTTGATATGTAAGTAATTATATGTTTAATTAAAATAGTTTTGGTTTGGTTTATTTTATTTTTTTATTCCTGACAATATCATTGATTTATGTATACATATGTCACCACATTGACATCCAATTTAAAATCCACAAATCAATATAGAAAATGTGATTTGAAAATTGTAAACAATTGTGCTCATACAAAAATATATATAAATATACGTACATACTTTACATTGTGTATAGTTAAGTAGACATACTCTACATTGAAATGACCAACCACATCCGTTGAATGAATGTGCCATCTTTTGTTTTCACTAAAACAAAATAAATTACACACATACTATAAATACTTTTGAATACAGTTGCGGTCAGGAAAAAAGCACAGATAATTACAGGTTATTAAAAATAGTTAAATTATAGCAACTTAACAAATATAATTTTTGGCTCAGCAAAATATGTTTTTTTTTTTTTAATTTATTAAGAGTTTGGTGCAAAAATTTTGAATTTATAATATATTTTTTTAAAAATTCTTGTTTAAATGAAGTAGTTTTATTGCAAAATAATTAATTTAAAATTTGTTGCCAATCTTTATTGGAATACAGTTAAAAATTTAAATATCGAAATACCAAAAAATATTTTCAAAATTTTTAATAATTTGTTAACAAAAGACATTTGGCATATTATTTTTTTAAAATTAGTTTGCTTCATTTTGACTCCAAATGTTCAATTTAATAATAACACTAAAAAAGTCATGTAAGTCAACTGCGAGGATAATTTTTGTTGCTGATGTTGGCAACTTTTCTGCAAGGATCATCCCAGCAAAAATGTTGCTGACTTTACTTACTTTTTCTTAGTATTAGTTGCAAAGTTGAAAAGTGTCATGTGCTTTGTGGTATATTGTTGCAAAAAAAATAAAAAAATTGTCACAGCCTTTATTGGTTTCGAACCTAGGTCTGTATAGTTACGACAAAAATTTAATTATCAAAATACTAAAAAATGTTTGCAAAATTTTGAATAATTTGTTAACAGAAGATATTAGACATATTATTTTTTAAAATTAGTTTACTGAAATTTTACTGTAAATGCTCAATTTAATAATTACACTAAAAAAGTCCATAAAGTCAACAACATTTTTGCTGTGAGGATAATTTTTTAGCTTGCGTTAGTAATTTTTCAAATCCGTAAGAACAAAAAAATAGCAAGTTAAAAATAAATGTTCAAATTCTAACTATAGATCAGTAAAAATAAATATTATATTCAGTTATTTGAAATTATTGCAGTTTTTTTTTATTTCTTTGTTTTGTAAAAAAACAAACACGAATTTTTTGAAAATTTTTTTGAAAAAAATAATAGCAACAGAAACAAATAAACTACAATACTCCGTTTTTGTTGTTAAATTTTTATTTTTATTTCAAATTTAAATGAAAATAATAAATGAAACTAAAAAATCGGCAAATAGTAGTAAATTATTTTGAACAAATTTATAAAGAAGTTGAAAAAAAAACATTTATTTAAAAAATAAATGCATGTTTCATGTACTGAAAACTTTTTTATTAAACTACAAACAGTAAGTAGTAGTTTCTAAATGTAAAGGTGTTTTTTTTATAGAGGAATGGAACTTTGAAATGAAATAAAACAAAGATTGTCATTATCTGACGGTTGCAAAATACTTTCTAACACTTTCTAAACTTGCTTAACGGCGACTCAATCTCTAACCTACACTTGGTATCCAACTATTGTATGTGAATAAAGCGCATCACAAAAACGTGATAATTACTTGTGAAAAAGAGATAGGATTAAGAAGAAAAAGCATTCTAGTAGAGAAATGAATTGTGCATTGGTATTAGTTAATTCTGGCTCTTCTGATCGAAACAATACTTGTTTGTATGTAGTGTGACCAAACTCCACTTTAGCCACAGTCATCGCTGTGTCGACCGTGGCTCAACTCGTTAAGAGGTGAGATTACGATGCATAGCTTGATGCTAAGGCAGTGAGTTCGAATACCAGTACGACACCAAAAAATAAAAAGTTTATCCCGATGAAAATGAATTTAAAATAACAAATATGCAGGTGCTTGTGCAAATTTAAATGTAACTAACACTAAAAGAAAACATATGATTTCCTATTGTTGATTTACTTCAATAAACGTCACTACATTGCTAGGTCTGTCAAAAAAACAGAGTAGTATTTGGAAGATGACAAAGCCAATTGTGATAATATTTTGTTGTTGTTTTTGTTATTTCTTTGATATTTTAAGTTTTGAATCACGCTCCTAGACGAGGACAAGAAATTCTCATTGAGTTTGTGATTTAACATAACAAATATCTCTAGAAATTCTAATAACAAAGTCCCCTGAAGATTTCCTTGGGCAGGAATGAAATCCGGATAGGGACAAGCCTACAGCAGATTGTTTTCACAATTTGTTAAATAAGTTTTGCGACTTTAGCACATTTAATTACTAAAAAAGTTTTTCATATAGAGCAAATTAACAATATAAAATACTTTGTTCAATTGACACATAAATTAACCACTGACGAGTCACAGGAGGGGGACGAAACTGCGGCAGTCTGGTGTATACCTTGTGTCCGTAAAATTTTTCAATAAAATGTTTTCTTCTTCTTCTTCCTGTAAAGAGACCAACTAAAATGAATTTTTTAAATTGACATGAAATTTACTTTATTCGAAAGATAATCTTCTGGCATTATAATTTAAATATGACTTCTGGCATATGACCGCCACGGCTGGCTCGAACATAGTCTAATCTGGAGGTCCAATTTTCGATGACTTTTTCCAACATTTGAGGCCGTATATTGGCCATAGCGCGGCGAATGTTATCCTTCAAGTGGTCAAATGTTTCAGGCTTATCTGCGTAGACTAGCGACTTCACATATCCACACAGAAAATAGTCCAGCGGCGTTATTTTGTATTGCACGATCCTGGAGGCTAATTCACGAAAAAGTTAGCAATCATGGCTCTATAGCGGTCACCATTGACTGTAAGGTTTTGACCAGCATCGTTTTTAAAGAAGTACAACCCAATGATTCCACCAGCCCATAAAGCTCACAAACAGTTAGTTTTTCTCGATGTAACGGTGTCTCAACATACACTTGAGGATTATCATCACACTAAATACGGCAGTTTTGTTTATTGCCGTATCCATTTAACCAAAAGTGAGCTTCATCGATAAACAAGACTCCCAAAAATTCTCGTATTTCGAACAGAGCCATGATTTTCAAAAGAAATTTGCACAATTTGGAAGCGTTGTTCAGGCGTCAGTCTATTCATGTTGAAATGCCAAAGCAAACTAAACATAAATCACTTGACAGCTGACAAAATGGCTGCCAGTTAAACAAATATTGCCAATTTAAAGTTCTATACCTGTATTAAAAACACCCTTTAGTAAAAAAAATCTATGGAAATTTCTACGAAAAAACTTTCGTAGCTACTTTTCTCGTAAAATACAACAAACTTTCTTTGCTTTTACAAAACAAATTCAGTGCAGCCTTTTAAAACTTTACGAAGCTAACGAAATCATTCGTTTCCACTTTTTTGGTAATATGTATGAAATTTCCTTTTATTTTAAGAAACAAAAAGTGTAAAAGCTTTTGTTTTTTTACGAAACTAATGAAACATTTTCGTATAGTTGTTCTTGGAATATACATAAGAATAAAATATATATGTGCAACATTTTGAGATTCTTCTAATATTATGATTTTTGTTCTACTAGTTTTGTTGTAGTCTTTCAACCATCCCCTTTCCAAAGAAAGCAACACATTAATAAACAAGAAGAATTTCCTGAGTGTTGCTTCTCTTTAAAAAAAGAAATAATTTAAAAGTGTTTTATTTTTGTGTTGAAAATACAAACATTTCTTTTCGGAATTTCTATATTTTCATATATTTATTTAGAAAATTGATCTACCTGAAGTCAAAAAAATCTAATATCATATTGTCATATTAGATTTTAGTTGTTGTTTTTCAAAAAGTTTGATCATTTTCATGATAGACAATACAATTGTGTCACTGGCATATTCAATTGTCTGCAATAGAAAGCGATAATTGGCTTAACTCAAAGCGAGACATTACATACAACTGCGGATTTGGTTGATACGAATGAAACAATTATATTGCCGATCTTGAAAATTATCAACCTTTTTGAAAAGCACCAAATAAAATCTAATATGACAAGACAATATTAGTTTTTGAACTTGAGGTAGAACAATATTCTAATTAAATATATGAAAATGTCAGAAAAAATTTTTTTGCATTTTTAATACAAAAATTAAAACATTTTTGAGCATGCCACGGCTCTTCTCATACAAACATTGTTTGTTGGGATACAAGTATATATTGTTTTTACAAACACACATACTACATATAATGATATACAAAGTATATTGATATGTAAAAATTGTTCCTTTTCAAATAGTTTTGATTTTATAATTAGGTTTACCAAATCAGCCTGTTTACCCACTAATAATGCATTTCCACTGAACGTGTTTTGGACGTGTTTTGAAACGAAACATTTTTTGTATGTGTTTTCCCTTACATATTTTTTTACAACAGCACATGTTTTGTTCAAAACACGTAAGTGGAAATACAGTATAAGGCAGAAAAAATTCTCATTAAGTTGATTTTGTCTGTTGTATGCAGTGTTGCCAGAACTTGGTTCCCGAAAATGGCTAAATTTTTGTAAAAACAAGGCTAAAATTTTTTTAGGCTAAAATATAGTTCAAAAATGGCTGAGCAATTTTATAAAAAAAAACATTTTTTTTTTAAACATCAAGATAATTTAAATTTTAACTGAATATTTTAACTATTACCGAAAGTCCTTTTTTTTTGTTTATTGAATAACAGACAGAAAGTATTCCATTGAAACAACTTTATCGATAAACTTTTTATATAACTGTTGAAATTTTATGGAAAAGTTTTTATGAGTGTATGATCAAGATTTTTGAAAATTGTGTTCTTTCGAAATATTTTCTTTTTTAAATTTAACGAAATTTTAACTTAACGAAATTATTCATGATATAGACAAATTTCACAAGTGAATGATTATGAAATGTAATTGACGTTGCCCAAATCTGGTTAAAAGTATGATAATTCCAACATTGTATTTTTCTTACAAATATTTTAAAAACCCCTAACTTATAGTAGATACGTAACGCGTACTATAAGGAATTTCAGAAATAAAAAATACGTTAAATCCAAATTAACTATCTGAAAATGTATACGAAGTTCAATTAAACTTGAAAGACCTTTGTCTAAAAGGAGTATCGAAAGTTTTTATAAAAACTCACTTTAATTTCTTTGAGTTAATAGAAAAAAAAACCAAAAAATCTGACTTTAAGCATGAGATTAGACCACTATAAAAAATACGTATCTCTTGAATATCCTCTATTGTATATTTAAATTACAATAAGACAGGAGAGGACCCGCCGGATGACCCTCCTTGTGAATTCAATTTCAAAGCATTTTATATTTATTTTAATGTTTTTCTGCTTGTTTAAAGTTTTTGTGTGTTTTGACGAATTTGTATGTTTCGGTCATTTATCTATTGCTAACATTGTAAACACAACTGTATTGGACACATTTCAATCTCATGGCTTTAACAATTGACCATTCAATGAGCAATTATTCGCTTAACAAAAATACATAAAAAACAAAAGAGCTCATGTATACATTTGCACCAATACATGCATAGTACCAATATTGGCAGCAAGAAAAACACTTGCACAAATAACAATACGAGTGAGTGCCTCATACATTCTACAAACCAATACAACATCACAAAATAAAGGGTTTTTTGTTGATAGAAAAATGGCTAAATGCATACATTTTTCGAAAATTAGTTTAATTTTAAGTTAAAACCAACATTGCATGCCACAAATGCAACTTGTATTACTTGTTATATTTTCATTTATTTTCGTTTTATTTGGACCATGGCTTTAGAAATGTTCATCGGTGAATGAATGTATAAAATTAATGTTCGGATAGGAATGATAGAATTTAAAAACGATGCAGGCGCCATAGTGAATGAATGAATGAATGAAATAAATTTTTGATATGTACATATGTATGTAAAGTGGTTTAAGGAATGATTGATAGGCACAGCATACATATAGTGATGGTTTAAATATCATCATCCTCATCAGCAGCAGCATCATCCGCATCATCATCCTCATCATCTGTCTCATCTTCATCTGTGAACAACTAAAGCAGCATCAAACAATTGCATGTTTTTCTTTTATCCTATTGATAGTGCTGAATATACACTTTTCTGGATTGCTCTTTATGGCTTTTGTTTATATTCCAGAAACAAGTCATCCAGCCAGCCACATTGTCATTGTGGCACTTTTTCGTTGTTGTTGCAAATATACGCATTCCGGTTAGTTCATTCATGGGATATTGTTTAATACACTGCCTGTTTTTTTTTTTTTTTTTGTATGTCATCATCAGTTGCAGTTGTCATTTAAGTTTTTTGTTTTTAGGATTCTACTATTGATGGCTAACAATTTGTATTAAGCTTAATTTTATTCTATAGGTTTTTTGCTAGTGATAGACGGTTAGTTAATTTTCCGCCATTTTAAATATTTAAAATTAAAGAAGTTACGACTGTTGCAAAACAGAGCAGAGAGTTAAATATTTATATATGTAATGAAATAAGACAAACTTGGGTTAGATTGTTTGGACAGCTCTGCCTTATCGAGTATATGACCTACTGAAAAAATTTTCGATAACTCTTGAAACTGACTTTTACGGCCTGTATTTACAATACGTGTATAATTTCAGACGAACTTGTGGCACCCGAACGAATACTTAAGGAAATGAGTTTTTATAACTCGTTCGTCTGACTTACGTTTGAGTACGTAAAGCTTTATGCAATATCAAACAGTAGATATTGCCATTATATTGTTTTTCGGTTTTTGTTACCTTTTTTCATATACAGATAACACATTTTTTGTTGGTAGATGCCAACCCAACAGTGTAAATGAAATATAAACAAAAACAGCTGATATTTGTTTGGAAAAATATTGTATTCATTTTAAAATAATTAAAGTGTTCTAAAAGTTAAATTTCTGTAATGAAAAAACAAAAAATTACAAATAAAAATATTCGGGTCAATTGCTATGGGATTCTTGAAGCTAAAATTTTCAAACAAAACAAATAAAAACAACGTGTTTTGTGTACAAAATGCATATTTATCATTTTTTGTTATTTTCGCTGATCATAATTATGTTTTTATTAAACTTTTTAGTTAAATGAACATTTTTTTCGGACGAACGCTTACACGACGAATGCTTTTTTGGGATCGTCTGTTTGACGTTTCAAATCGCAATATAGAAACCGAAAAAAAGAACGAAAATGACAACTCCTACGTTTTCACTCATTACAAAGTGACATTCGTGATACAGAACCCCAAAGTCATTTTTATTACTCTTTTAGACGAATTTTTTGAGTGGCACGTCATATAAAAACAGGCCATTATTTCACAAGATTTTACGATCTGAGTGGAACGATGTACAAGGTTAGGTTATATATACATGAAAACTATGACATACAAAGTTTTACGATAAACCGTCTGCACCAAAAGAATTGATGGCCCAAATGGCCATAACTCATAACTTTGCTTTTTAAACTTGCGAACCTGTAATGAGTCAACAATGACCGGTAACGGTGGAAATAGTTACAAAATTCGGCTCGCAATTAAAGAAAGTTTTCGCCAAAATGGTATTTTAACAGTTTTTATAATGTGCTGTAAGAATGCAATTGTAAAATTAAATAAAATTGCATATTAATTATAGTATTAACTGCAATTGTCTGAAAAAGACGTTAAAATTCAAACTCAAACAAAAATCAAACTTTGCTCTCTGGCAATTCTTCCCTAAATACGTAAGCGCCATCTATCGAATATACAAAGAATATATCATAGATATGGCATCACTTACAACATATGGGAAAACAGTGGACATTAGAGTGAGGTAAGTTTCTAAAAATAGAATTGTTGTGTTGTTGGAGTTCTACTTCTAAGATTATGTATGCAAGAACAAAAACACCGTGTATTGAATAAAACTAGTTTTAATCACAACAAAACTCGACCTGACGATAGATCAGTGCGCTAAAGCGCTCTGTCTAACGTGTAGTGCGAGTGCATGTGGCATTAGAAATCCGTTTATCTATGCCACGGTCAGTCATTGCACAGAAAATTTCATATAGACGCAATCGAACAAATAAAAACATAACAAATATTACATTATTCAAAAAAAAAAAAAAACAGGGTAAAAAAAACCAATACCAGAAACTGCGCAGTCTGATTCAGAAAATTGAAAATTTACAATGTAGTTATGATTTTTAGAAAATACACTCATTCTTCTCTACCACGCCTTTCACAATTAAAATTAAATAAAATTGCATATTAATTATAGTATTAATTGCAATTGTCTGAAAAAGACGTTAAAATTCAAACTCTTAATATTATTATTTGTTGTTTCACTTGTTATTTATTATTTGTTACTTTACTTCTTATTTATAGTTGCACAAAAATACTAAAAAATATTTTTAACAAAATATATACTCTGTAATTCAACAAAGAGAAAAAAAAAACATCAAAAAAGTATACCAAAATAAGGAACAGAGTTAGTATATTTTTTGAAATTTTCCATTTTTTATTTTTTTAAGAATATATATTTTTTTCCGTGTAATTTCGACCCATGGGCCTAAGCTACTGAAAACAGTATTCGAAAAATTTGTTGTGCATTAAATAAATTTCCCTTGCAAATTAATTGACTAAAGTAGCTTTATCCAAAAACGAGATATAGTCAAAATATTTAAAAATTTTAATTAAAAAATATTATAAAAACTACGCCCCAAATTGTGTTTTTAAGAAATTTTCAGTTTTAGGCGACCGCAGGTGTAGAAGAGTATTACCATATTAGTGGCTATATAAGTACATATTCGGTAATGGTAAGTACTTACAAATGTCATTACAAATGTCATTACTTTTATGTGAGGATGTCACGCAAAATAATGACATATCATTTCAAAACACCTAACGAAAAACCAATAAAAATAAATGATTACCTATATGCTTACTAGTACGCACAAAAACATTGAGTCTAAACATAAATTTCCAAAAAAAAAAATTAATTTATTAAAAAAAATACTTGTTTTACTGACATTTTTTTTTTTTTAATAAAATGTTCCCACACGGGATTCGTACCTGTGACTCCAGATTGTCAGTCAACCGCTCTACCATCTAAGCTCTATCGGCATGTTTTATTTGATAGATAAAAACATAAATGACTTGCTTGCACAAAATGCCATTATTTTTCAGCTTACAAAAAATCAAAAATAAGTAGTTGTTTATGTACTTACTAGATTTGAAAAAATAATGAGTCTAAAAATAGGTTTTAAAAAAATTTTGAGATCATAACTTTATATATTTAAAATAATGGCAAAAATAACTACTTATAAGTAACGTATTTTTTTGTATTAAAATAATTGGAAAATTAACTAGTTATTAGTAAGTCCTTATAATTCGTGTTAAAGTAATATAAGCTGGTAGTGAGAAAAGCAATGACATGTCATTACCGTTTCTACACTGGAATATATTAAACAATAGCCATTTAGTTATATATCTTTACTAGGAGATTGACCCTTTCAGGAATGTGTTGATAGATCTGTTTCGGGAATTTTCTAGGTTCCCATCATCAGAACACGTTTTGAAAGAGGTAACAATCCCATGCCAAACATCAAGCATTCATATAAACTAGTTTACTCACTACATGAGAACTAATATATATTATATGAGCTCGAAGTAAAAGAGATTATCACCATTGATCAAAAAATAAATTGAAAACTTGTTTTTGTGTATATGTCTTACCTGTTCTGATGATGGAAACCTAGAAAATTCCCGAAATTCTATAGATTATTTGTTAGGACAATATCCTAATAAAGAAATAAAGAGTATGGCCTCTAACTTGAATAATTTCCATTTTCATTGCACAATTAAAGGTCGAAAAAACATAATTTTTATCAGACTTGGGCGACGTCAATTACATTTCAAAATCGTTCTCTTGTGAAATTTTTCTATATCGTTAATAATTTTAGACCTACGCTCACACTTGTGGGCTTAAACGCTTCCTTGGGAAATTTCCAATTTTGTCAATACCAGACATGGGACATAATTCCAATAGCTGTGTATTTAATTACAGGCAAATTACTTTTTTATGTTCAATTACATGTAATTGGATGTAATTGAGTAATTGCCCTGTAATTAAATACCCAGATGTTGTTATTAATCCCCATATTTGGTATTGAATTGCTCAAAGTGATAGGAATTTATTAAGAAACGAGACACAATAGTTAGAAATTCTGAAAATGCATTAGTATGTGAAAAAATGCAATGTACCAAATTATCCCACCCCTTCCCCTACTTCTCGGTAACGCTTTATATTTTGTATTAAAATAATGGGACCATTAACTAGTAATTATTAAGTCCTATATAAAGTAATGCAGAGAGTCAGCTGATGTCATTACTGCACTCATAGAAATAAACATGTAAAAATTCCAAAAAAAGTTACTAAAATTTAGTTAAAAATTACCTTGCAGAAAAAACTGCTAAAATTAGCAGATTTTTTTTACTAAATTTTAGTAATATAAGAATAGCAAAAATAAATCTGTTGAATTTACAAATATTTAGTTATATTTGAGCGAAATTTTAGTAAATTAAAATTAACAAAATAATCTGCTAAAATCAGCAAAAACATTTACTAAATATTAGTAGACAAAAAACCATTAAAAAATTAGAAATTTTTAAAGTTTTTTTTTAGTTTTGTTTTTAATGCGAATAAAAGTCTGTACTTATGAAATTAGCAATCTACAATTTTTTAGCAAAAATTTCTGTTGATTTGAGTAATATAAACTGTTATTTGCATTCTACTAAATTTGCGGTAAATATAGGAAAATTTTTGTTAATATAACAGTTTTTGTTTGCTATTTTGAGTCTACAAATATTTAGTAAAAGTTTTTGCTAATTTTACAGAATAAAATACTATATTCAATTAACTAAAATTCACATCGAATATAACTAAAATGTTGTAAATTTAATAGATTTATTTATTTCATTTATTTTATTAATATTTAGCAAAAATATTTGGTAAATTTAGAAGTTTTTTCTGCAAGCTCATTTTAACTAATATTTAGTAACTTTTTCTGCTTATTTTTATAAGTGTGGTATTTATTTCTATAAATGTGGTATTGAGAAAAATAATGAGCTGTCATTACAGTTTCTACACTGGGTAATTTAATGTAATAACAAAACTAATCTCTAAAAATTGACAAAGTTTAACAATATTGTGTAAATTTTATACAAATAAAAGTTGTATTACATGTAAAGTAAATTATTTTTGCTTTCTCAAATACAAACACATAACAAAATTTACTTTCATGTTGGGAAGAGTGGTTGAGTAGAGTGTAGTAAAATGACATTAAAGTGGTCCAAAAATAAGGAAGGTTGGATTTTGCGATCTCAATAATATTGTTCCTATTCCTTAATGCTTAAAAACTTTATGTGCCAAGTTTTAGCTACATTCGTTAACGTTTAGAGGTCGCAGAAAAAGTTGACTTTAAAGAAATAGGAATTTGTCTCCAGAAGAAAATCATACAAATTGAGGATTTACTCCAAATTGAATTATTTTTTTTAACCTACTAAGGTTGGGGAAATGCCCGGACTGCTTAATTTCCGGGAATCCTGGGAAAAATTCATTATTAAAAAAAAAAAAAGTATTTCCATTGCAACAAATTAAAAAAAAAAAGAAATTTGAACTCAGAACATATTTAAAACATGCATTCAAAAAAATTTTAGAACTTTCGAAATAATTATAATTATAATTATAATTACTTTCGCTTTTCATTAATGTAAAAAAAAAAACAGTTTGTTAGGAGCTACTACCTCAGTTCTAAAATAAATTTAGTTTCTTTATGGATCGATTATTACTGTCAAACTTCTTGCATTGAAATCAAGCTAAATATTTTGACTTTTGAGTAAATAAAAAGAAAATACCATTTGAATATTCAAATCTCCAAGTTCATTAATTCATTTTTGAAAACATAAAAATAAATTCAAATCTAATTGCACAAGTAAAGGAAATTTCAAAAATAAAAATCCACTATAAAAGAATAAATAAATCATGTTAAAAATTTCTTATGGGAAAAAATAAAACCAATTTTTTATAAGGGGAACCGAACTGCAAAATTCCTCCAAAGTAATGGGTTTAAAGCTTTCGGATTTGATTTTAGAAAAAACACATAAAATTTACAGAAATTATGAAATCTTTATTTGAGTCGATAGAACGATCTATATAATTCAATGTTTAAAGATCATTTCATGTAAATGTTGACCGCGGCTACGCCTCAAATGGTTCATACGCTGGGTCCAATTTTGGCATACTCTCTCCAACATATCGGCCGGTATCTCACGAATAAATTCTTCAATATTGGCTTTTAGTGCGTCAACCGTTGCGGGCATGTTCCCATAGACATAAGCCTTAACATAGCCCGATAAAATATGGTCTAAAGGCGTTAAATCGCATGATCTAGGCGGACAACTGACAGGCTCAAAACGTGAAATAAACTATTCACCGAACTCATCTCTCAATTGAGCCATTGTTTCGCGTGCTGTGTGGCATTTTGAAACCACATGTCACCCCAGTTCAGCTCCTTCGTTCCTGCCTTCGTCGTATTTGAAAAAGTAGGGTCCAATGATGCCACCGGCCCATAATCCACATCAAACAGTGCATTTTTCGGGATGCATTTTTCAGTTCTTGTAATACTTCTGGCTGCTCTTACACCAAATACGGCAAATTTTGCTTGTTCACGTATCCATTTAACCAGAAATCAGCTTAGTGGCTGAACACAATTTTCGGATAAAAAAGTGAGTCTTCATCCAACTTTGCCAGCGTCCATCCACCAAAAGTTAGCCGTTGTGGTAGGTCGTGTGGCATCAATTCTAGCAAAAGTTGAATTTTAAAAGGTTTTACACCCAAATCCTTCCGCAAAATCTTCCACGTAGTGGAGTAACAGAGGCCCAATTTCTGCGAACGGCGCCGACCAGTATTGTTGATGACCGTGAATTAGGTCATCAACAATACTGAAGGATACAGCTGCGATATTTTCCTCTGTCCGCACTCTACGTATGCGCGTTGGTGGTTTAATGTCCAATAATGTAAATTTGGCGTAAAATTTAGTCACAAGATTCCGAATAGCCGTCTCAGAAGGTCTCCCAAACCGACCTTAAATTGGAAGAAGTGCACGATGCATTTTCTTAACCGAGCATGCATTTTGATAATAAAATTCAATAATCTGCAAGCGTTGTTCGTTTGTAAGTCGATTCATGATTAAATTATAGACCAAACTGAACATGTTTAACAGTAACATGTTAAACGAAAACAGCTGAGCTGCCAAAAACAGTGTTGCCAAAACGAAAGTTGCTAAAAAAAGCATCCTTTTAGTTGTATATATTTTGCTACAGTAACACAATATATCTACAGAATTCCACTGGAGAAATTATGTATTCCGTTCGCTTTATAGTTTCAAGTTTCGAGTTTATCGCTTTATAGTTTCAAGTTTATAGACATTTTATAATAAGTATTTAAAGATCTAAAAACTTTTTTAAAAAGATATTATTACTCTAAATGTATATTTTGCCTTAAAATTTTCTAAAACCTCTGCTATAAAAAATATTTAAAAAAAAATTTACTCTATTTAAACGTTTTCTAGAGACTTTTTACTTAAATTACTAAAAGTAAGAAAATATGAATCAAATTCGATTGCTTATCAAATTTCTTATAAAGGGTCCGCCATCTAACTTTTTTTTTCAACTAGTGCTTATTTCGTGAATGGTTACACTTAGCTCATGTCTGATTTGACAGATAATTAGTTTTATCCTTCCGCTGAACGAATATGGTTGTGTATACGCATTTGGTTTCAACAGGACTGCGCTACGTGCCACACAGCCGAAGCTACACTCGATGTTTTGCGTCCTGTTTTTGAAGATCGCATTATCAGCCGCAGAGCTGATGTCGTTTGGCCACCTCGGAGCTGCGATTTGACACCGTTGGACTATTATTTGTGGGGTGCCGTCAAAGATAAGTGTTACGCCAACAAGCCAGAGACACTTGACGCTTTAAAGGACAATATTCGTGAAGAAAGTGGTGAAATACAGCTGCACACAATCGATAATGTGCTTAAAAATTGGACCGATCGTGTAGGCTACTGCATGGCCAGCCGAGGCAGCCATTTGAATGAAATTATTTTCCATTATTAACCGGAAGGATTGTACTTTCAAATAAAAAAAGAAATTTGAGAAAATATTCAGTAGTTTTTTTTTATAGCATTTTCAAAAAAAAAAAGTTATTTGGCGGACCCTTTACAAAATCTTCAAAAAAAAAAATGTATTTAAAGCTAATTTTTTTTAGCGAAATTTACATTGCCGTTGCGTTATAGCAACACCTACTCTTAAGGCCCGATAACTTTTGATAGGAGGCAGATATAGCAAAAGCAGTAAAAAGCATATGCTAAATTGAGGTCTAGTTTATGCGAACCTGTAAAAAATATGTAAGAATTATTGTTCCAATGGTGCTATATTATTAATTAAAAAATACAATTTTTGAAAATTTTGTTAAAGGATTTTTTTGAAATTTTTTTAATTTATAAAAGGAATGCCGGCGTTATAAAGGCTATGGTCTGATTTGGTAAGGGACATGTGGAAAACATTTTTGAATCCTAAAAATTTGTTGTTCAGTATGTATTTTTTATGTAAATATAAAAGATCGGATCATTAACTTTTCGAATTTGTTAAAAATTTTAATATGCTAAAAATTACTTTAATATGCAAAAAATTACTTTAGTTATCCAAAGTTGCCATATTGCTCTTTTGAAAAGTGTCTAAAAACATCACTATTTTTGAAAAATTCTCTAAAATCGTGAAAATCCAATAGATAAAATGCTCTAACAACAAAAAAACAAACTATAATTAAAAAAAATCTTAATCCGTTAACTACATACAAAGCTTAACATTTTTAATATAAATTGTGAATAACACCTCTAGATGGCACAATAAAAACTTTATAAAAAGCTTATTGTGACTCTGTTAGTTACATTTTTCTACCAAATTTCGTCAAAAAATTACTACGGAATCGATGAGTCTTATAAAATGCGTTCATAAAAAAGCATATAAACCGATTTGTTTGCTTTTCTCGTTTTCCCAGAAATTCCTGATCCCCAAACACTACAACCTACGCAATGTAACTTAAACAAATTCTACAATCTAGTTAGTCTAAATTAATGTGCAGAAAATGAATATGATATTAAATTTAAAAAATTAATAACTTTTATGTTATTTGAGGTTTTCTTAAAAATATTATACAAAATGATACGAGGGCGGTCCCAAAATTAGCCGACCTGATTATGCATCAGATGGCGGTAGTAGTTTGAAAAAAAAAGTACTTTGGTGAAAAGTGACAATCTTATAAAACATATGTTTTAAGTTTCAAGGCGCCACGTTGTTTAGTATTTTTTTTTTTGGATCCATCAAAAAAAAAAAACGATCTCAGTGATTTTGTAAACATGGAAAAAATTGGCTATCGTTATGAAATTCAATACTTTCATTGGAAAGGTCTCAGTCCAACCAATATTAAAGGCGACTGAAGGTGCGTGAGCTGGATTAAATGACAAAAAGCGCTCTAAATCGAATATTGACCGAAAATTTCGATTCCCAGTGACGAAAACAACAATTTAAAAAATAATATATATGAGTTTTCTATCGCGCCTTCGGTGTTCCCATAGCACTTAACCCCACCGAAGTTAAATAATGAATCAGGGCTATGAATTAAAAAGCTTCAATAAGTTCGCCAACTCTCCATTAGGTGGCGAGCAACAACAGTTCTAAGACATACGAGAGCGGATCAATAAGTCCTTGACTTTTTGAATAAAAAACCGTTTTTTTGAAGACAATCGATGTGGATTATCCCGCGTGCATCCCAAAAAACTGTTTCCATTACCTTATTGGCCGACAAAATTCCCTTGGCCTTCTTCGGAGCCGGTTCACCCGGAGAAACCCATTGTTAAGACTGCTGCTTGGTCTCCGGAGTGTTGTAATGGATCCATGTTTCATGCACAGTTACATAACGCCGCAAAAACTCATTCGAATTGCGGTTAAACAACTCCAAACAATCCTTTGAAGTTGTCACTGATTGGGGTCTTCCTCTACGCTACGCTCTACAATAGCAATGACTTCTTCTGTACGCACTGTACGACGTCTCTGTGGATGCATATCGCACACCTAGTTCAAAAGTGACTCAACTCAAAATTTTTATTTTTTAGAAATCAAAAAAAAAAATATTTGGAACTTTATAGCAATTGGAACATAAAGAAAGACAAAACTGTTTTTTTAGCAACAGCTAATAACAACAAAATACACCGATCTTTTTTTATAGATAAACAAGTGCATTGTGCATAGTTTAAACATATAACCCCGAAAAATTAAAATTTTGAGTTAAGTCACTTTTGAACTAGGTGTGCGATATTATCGTTTAGATTTAACTGTGGATCGAAAACGTTCCATAGTTAATCGAACTAACTGCTCTGATGGACAATTATGTTAACCGCAAAATGGACGAAGTGCGCGATATGTATTTCGAATAGAACCATGATTTTTAAAAAAAATTTGCACAATTTGGAATCGTTGTTCAGGCGTCAGTTTATTCATGTTGAAATGCCAAACCAAACTAAACATAAATCACTTGACAGCCGACAGAATGGCCGCCAGTTAAAAAAGTGTTGCCAACTTAAAGTTGTATACCTGTCTAAAAAAAACACTTTATACTAAAGTTTGCAATTTGTTAATGTTGTAGTTGCTCTATTATAATATTATAATAGAACAACTACAACATTTACTCTTACATTTCGGTCTGTGACCACAACCTTTTCTTGTCTGACCATATATATTTTAATAATGACATATATATTAAGCGTTGTGGATGGAGTTGGCGAATTAAAACTTTTTTTCTGGACCACCTTAACTGACATGTATAATAAAGTTTACAATTTGTTAACATATCCAGCTAAGAGGATACGCATAATTGCATGAACAAAAAGAATAGAAAAACAACAACTACAACAAGAACAAACTATATTCATGTACGCCTGCATGCATGCATAAAATGCAAACAAAAACAAAATATGGAAATAAGAAAGAAAACTCTGCCATGCAACAAGGATTCTAATTCAAACATATATTATTACTTAAAGCTGCAACAACTTAGTTAACAAAAATAGTTGGTTTGGAAGAAGAAAAAAATCAAGATGATGATGATGACGAAGAAACAGCATCACATATGTAATCCATACAATGGCGACAAATGATGTTGACAATGGCGCCACGACAAGGACATTCACAGCGAAACATATCTTATGCAAAAGCCACCATTGATGCTGTTGTAGGTACACTATAGAAAAAAGTAGTAATATTTTTTGCTAAAACTTTTAAAAATAAGTTAAAAATATCGCTGTTGGATCTACAGATATTTCGTTATATTTGAGTTTTATTTTAGTTAATTAAAAGTAACAAATTAATCTGCTGAATTTAGCAAAAATTTTGCTAAATATTAGTAGGGGAAAAAAAAATCATAAAAATATGCGATATTTTTAAAGTTTATTTTTTTTATTTTTTTTATTGCGAATAAAAATTTCAAAATGTAGCATTTTTTTTGCATACATTTCTGCCGATTTTAGCAAAACATACTGTTATTTGCGTTTTAAAAAATTTAAGGTAAATATAACAAAAATATTGTTAATATCACAGTATTCATTTGCTGCTTTCGGTATACAAATATTTAGTAAAGATTTTGGTTATTTAAGCAGATTAAATGGCAATTTTCAATTAAATAATATTCAGAAATGCAACAAAATTTATAATTAATAGTTCTTTTTGTTAATGCTCTGCCCATTCTGGAGGCTATATCTTTTCTAAAATCTCGTGTTCTGAAGAGATTTTTAGCCAGATTGAAATACTAGTATCAACCTAGCTAATATGTTTGTTTTGATTTATTTTTTTAAATATACGGAATGTTGAAAGCCCGTTATAAATTAACAATTACAAAAAACTAATCTCGATAAGAGCAAAAAACAAATAAAACTAAATAAACTAATAAAAAAATTAAATTTTTTTATATAAATAACACATTTTTGGTCCTCAAAATTTAGTAACGTCATGATGCTTGTTAGGAAAATACCCTAGCCATGTGTTTGATTACTAAGAAGACAAGAATGGATCAAAATTGATGATTAATAGGTTTTTGTTAAAGTTCTGCCTATTATGAAGGCTCTAGCTTTTCTAAAACTTCGGGTTCTGATGAGATCTTTAGCGAGATTGAAATACTGGTATCAACCTAGCTAATATGTTTGATTTGCTTTATTTTTGTAAATATACGGAGGTTGAAAGCTCATTATAAATTAAAAATAACATAAAAGTAATCGCGTTTTAAACACTCACAATATTTTTTCCGTAAAGACTACTGAACATACGCATTAAATTAATAGAAAATCAGGTAAAACAAGGACTACTTACTTTTCGTTTAAAACAGTTGTATTTTCTAGTTTATTTTCAACTGTTGAAAAATTAATTGCCAAATTAATTGTTTTCATTTATTTCAGTATTAAATATAATATAACAACTTTTGGTTTTTTAATTTATTAAAACTTAAAAGTAATATATAAAAACTTTTTGTTTTAAATAGAAAATTTTACCTGAATATTTTAACTATTACCGAAACTCCGGTTATTTGTTTATTTTGTTTATTGAATAACAGACAGAAAGTTAAAAAATATATTTCTTTTGTAATTTAACTGTATATTTCATTGAAACAACTTTGCCGATTTAACTTTTAAACAACTGTTGATTTTTTATGGAAAAGTGTATAGAAACAAAAAAACTAATAAAACTATAAAAAACTCAACTTGAATATAACAAAAATTTTGTAAAGTCAACTTGAATATAACAAAAATTTTGTAAAGTTAGCAGGTTTATTTTCGCTGTTTTTTTTTTTTTTTTTTATTAATAATAAGCAAAAAGAAAATATGCTAATTTCAGCAGTTTTTCTGCAATGTCATTTTTAACTAATTTTTAATGGATTCTTCTGCTATTTTGACAGGTTTATTTCTATGAGTGTAGTTGTTCTAACTGCTGGAAATCCATAAACAGCATAAGTGAATGAATGTATGCAAAGGGACGAAAAAGTTTCTAGTGCATTTTTTTTTTGTTAGACAAAAAAAGTTCACCAAAACAGGATTTTTCCTTTACAAAAGTCGTTTGTACACACACATCCGTTTATACTTAAATCCCATGATACAAAACAAAAGCAATTTGCTAAAAAACGAAACCATACAATATCCTTTATCGCTCAAGCTTGGCCTGTGTGAGTTCAGTTGAGTTTGTGAAAAGAGATGCGTGCTTAAGTTTTCAGCTGTGGAAAACAAAACGAACAAAAAACACGAGAAAAAAAAACTACAAAAAATAACACGAATAATGTTATTTGGTTAACTTGGTAAACAGGAAAAAGTTTTCTAGTGGTTCATTCATTTCTTTTAAATTCAAAAACTTATACTAAAGAATGCGTCCCAAAAAAAAAAACGTTAACACATATTTTTCCTTATAACATTTTTTGGAGATTGATATAAATATTTTTTATTCATCAGACTATGTTTGAAAAATGTGTGAGATAATACCATTTTTGATTTGTCAAAATTAATTTTTTAGTTAGTTCACAATAAATAATCAAAAGCAAGTGCGTGAACAAGTTTTTTACACTTTTCGAAATAATCCAAGTTCGACTTTCAAAAAAAAAATCACAAAAAAGTTACATGTATTCAGTCAGTTTGTTTTAAATGTGGTTGTACAGTTTAACAAGGACCTAACAGTTGGTAGAACACTTGAAACTGGTAAAACAAAGAAACCCAGGAATACTACCAATGCTAAAAAAGTGGAGAAGATTTTGATTTTTGGCCGCGAAGTAATACGACGCGTGCAATTTTCGAAACATTTTGTGCGCCAAGTTAAAAAAATTGTTCCGGATAGGAATGCAAAGAAGAGTACTGAAACCGTAAAACGAAAAAAACTACTCAAAAAGGTTTTTTTTTTATCATAATCGTGCACTTTTTCCAATTTCTGGTCAGTTTGGACGACCTTCTAAGACGGCTGTTAGGAATCTTGTGACTAAATTTCGCAACAAATTTACATTATTGGACATTAAACCACCAGCACGCATGCGTAGAGTGCGGACAGAGGAAATTATCGCAGCTGTATCCGCCAGTGTTGTTTATGACCGTGAATTATCGATTCGGTGCCGTTCGCAGCAATTGGGCCTCTCTTACTCCACTACGTGTAAAACACACACGACCTACCACAACGGCTAACTTCTGGTGAATGGGCGCTGGCAAAGTTGGATGAAGATTCATTTTCGGAAAATTGTGTTCAGCGATGAAGCTCAATCCTGGTTGAATGGATACGTGAACAAGCAAAATTGGTGTATTTGGTGTGAAAATGCACTGTTTGGTGTGATTATGGACCGGTGGCATCATTGGACCGTACTTTTTCAAAGACGACGAAAGCAGGAACGTTACTGTAAATGGCGAGCGCTACCGACAGCTGCTTACAATTTTTTTTTTTGCCCAAAATGGAAGAGCTGGACTTGGGTGACATGTGGTTTCAACAAGACGGTGCCACATGCCACACAGCACGCGGAACAATAGCCCAATTGAGAAGAGAGTTCGGTGAAGATCGTGCAATTTAACGCCTTTAGAATATTTTTTTGCAGGGCTATGTTAAGGCTCATGTCTATAGGGACAAGCCCGCAACGGTTGACGCACTGGAAGCCAATATTAAAGAATTTATTCGTGAGATATCGGCCGATATGTTGGAGGGAGTATGCTAAAATTGGACCCAGCGTTTGAACCATTTGAGGCGTAACCGGGATCAACATTTACATGAAATCATCTTTGAACATTTAATTATATAGATCATTCCATCGACTCAAATAAAGATTTCATACATTTCTCTAAATTTTATGTGTTTTTTTTTTAAACAAATATGAAAGCTCTTTGCGGATTTTTCACAGCTTCCCGTATGGAAGTTTTATGTAGCAGATTGCCTTAGAGACTTCCCGATATAGTAGCAATTAAAAAACCTATCGAAATTTCCAAAAAAAAAGTTTTCAAATCTATTTCCAAGTTTCGATATAAGTCAACAGCAAAATCACGACAGAAATTGCTTATGGGCGAAGTACCAGAAAAATGAATGAAACGCTTAACTTTTATACCAGATGGTACAGAATATAAATCTGTATAAAATTTGAAATAATAAAATGTTTTATTTTAAGCTATCGCTTAACTTAGTCTCTATTAACGTAACTTTTTGTGTGTTAATGTTTATTTGGGCGCACACTTTACTCGAGTACTCATGTACAAACTTATATGTAGCCAGCAAAAGAACAAAAGGCCATGATGAGAAGCATTGCATTATAGTTTTGTTACCAATGTATTAACCTCTTAAGTGGGTACATAAATATTGAACTGTTCCCAAACACGGCACAGTGGGGTGTTTCAGTAATATTTTGTAAATAATTCAGCCATTTCTTACTGGCTTTGATTGCCATGAAACTTCACATCATTATAATCAACGTAATATTAAGGTGTACCTTGCTATTGCTTTTATTAAAATGGAAAAAATTCTGGCAAAGCTAAAGGAAATCCCACATTTCCCAAAAAGCTGGAAAAAATTTTCTTAAATGTGATTTTTAACATTTATTGCTGTGTTTTCCACATTTGAAGCGATGTTATAAAAAGATAATGCTATCATATTTGGACTAAATTGCACCCGTTTTCATTTTCCAATTACGGTGGTGCACTCAGAGAAAAAATTGGTTAAAGTTGAAATTTAAGTAAAAAAAAAAATTTCCGAATTTTGAAGGATCTGGTGGGAAAATAATAACCAACTGTGGAATGTAATTTTCTTACAACGCAACTATATATGGCAGTCTTTCATACAAATATATGAAAAAAACACTTTTAATCCGGATGCTAAATAGTCTAGCTACTTTTTTTTACCAAAAAATTACTAAAATCCCGTTTGCTTCATTCAAGTGTTTTTAGTTAATTGAATAACTTGTTGTTAATAACACTTTTCAAAGCAATCAGACTTGATTTGCTTATGCCATTGGCAAAAAACTGAAAATTGCAAAAATTTTGATAACACACGTATTTATTGTAGGAAATTACGAGCAGATTACAGAAATGTTTCATTTTTTAAGATTGATTAATTTATATAAAATTGAAAAGCTCTCAACATTTTTAAACACCCGATGTGTCCTACTTTGGAGTTTAATTGATCAGCGGATGAAGGGTATAGTGGGACCTTCTTTGAAACTTAAGCTTGAAATTACGTTAATTAAGGCTTTGTGAAGTTTCATGGGAATTCGATCTGCCAGTAGGAATTGGCAGATCGGATCAGGTACATAAATACGTTTTATGCTAGAACTGACGATCATATTTTTATCCATGATTTCAAAAATATCAGTACTCAACAAATTAGCTTAGATGCTGCGAATATTTTATGGAATAACTCTCAGTTTTTCAACGATGTTAATGCCAAATTTAACGTTTTATTACTTTATGAAAAACATGTTCCTATCCGGAAAATAAAAATTAATAACTATAAACAGACATTGTATAGTTCTGAGGTGTAATCAGCTATCGAACATTTTGCTATTTGGAAATCAAGGCAAAATGACCGCAATTGGGAAAATTATCGTTTTGCTAGAAACAAGGTAAATTTTGTTACCAAAAACATATATCTACTATCAAAGTAAACTGAATGCAAACATTCCGTCTAAGGAGCAATGGAAGAATCTCGAGCAAATTGGTGTTAAAATAATAAAAACTGAATGTGATATTTGTCCCACAATCATGAATGACTTCTTCCTTAAGTCCACTGTTAGAAGTGGACTTAAGGACAATGAAAATCCTAATCCAGTGTACTATGAAGCATTTACTGTCGAAGATGTTGGAAAAACTATTACTTCAATAAAATCGAATGCTGTTGGATATGATCGTATAAATATTAAATTCATCAAACTTATCAAACTTATTATGTTGCCAGCCTTAACTCATATCTTTAACCATATCATAACGACCGCTCATTTTTTAAAATCTTAGAAAATTGCTAATATCATCCCTGTTGGTAAGAAGAATCAACCTATTTTAGCTGAAGACTATCGACCAATCAGTTTTTTATCATCTATTTCCAAATCATTTGAATGTTCAATTTCGCAACAAATTGTCAAGCATTTGGTAAGCGATAACCTTCTTACGGCAAATCAATCTGGTTACAGAGCTGGTAGAAGCTTACGGCTAATTAATCTGGTTACAGATCAGGAAGAGGCTGTAGTACTACCTTACTTAAGGACCTTGAAGTCATTCGTCCGTAGTTTGATCGGGGCGACTGATCGTTCTGGTTATGTTTTCAAAAGCTTCCGACACTGTCAGTTGTGCTGTATTTTGGATAAAACTGATTAAGTATTTCGGTTTCAGTAATTCCGCTTCTAAACTTTTCAGTTCACATTTGTCAGTTCGGTAAAAAAGAGTAAGTTGTATGTAGTCATTCTCAACTACAAAAACCGTTTGTTCTGGGTTACCCCAAGGTTCGATTCTTGGTCCTATTCTGTTTAGCATTTTTATCAACGATTTAATTTACTGTTGTAAAATCTCTACACTCAGGGAACTTCTGCTTTAAAAATATATAGTTGTTTGGATTGTAATACAGTTTATTTGTTTTTAATGTCAGTCAGTTAAATGTCAGTCATTTGTAGAAAAAATTAATTTCATTTTTTTTTATAAAGAGAAGCAACACTCAGGAAATTCTGCCTATTCATTAATGTGTTGCTTTCTTTGGAAAGGGGATAGTGGAGAGATGAAAGGTTGTGAAATATGAAGGGCTTCAAACATGGCAACACTGTAATTGCGCGAGATGATAAGTCTTAGAACAATTGTTGCTCGCCACCTGATGTAGAGTTGGCGAATTTATTGAAGCTTTTTGTTTCATAGCCCTGATTCATTATTTTACTTCATTATTTTACGAAGGTGGGCGTAGCGATATATATAAGTGATAGAAAACTCACACATATTATTTTTCTAAATTGATGTTGTCGTCACCAGGAATCGAACCCGGGACCATCTGTGTAACAGTCCAACGCGCTTACCATTACACCACAATGCCCACAATTTTTTACTTCATTCATTTAATTTTTCACTTCATGTGGTTCATTTTAAAAAACAAACCATATCAAATGATCGTTTTACGATTTTACGTTAAATTTTTAAATTTGTTTTTTGTTAAAGTTGTTACAGTTGTTTTTTTGTTGGAACAAATTTGCGGTTGCCACTACGGATTTAAAGTTAAAATTTAAAAACAAAATTATTTTCTGAACAGTTCACTATAACGATGGCAACATTTAGTTCGATCAACATTTCCATTTATTCTATTTAATAAGAGAACATGAAGAAATATTTTTCGTGAAATAATTTTGATTTAAACTTCTATTCATTATTTTTCTACTAATCGAAATTGTGCATATTTTCTAAATTATGAAAATATTCAAAAAAATTGCATTTAATGGGTTAATAAGATACTTTTGAAATGAGCTGTTTTAGCACAAACACACAAAGTTTTATGTTCGTGCATTTCTTAAGTGACATTTGCCGCAGTGTCTATTCCTTAACAACCAAACGCATTCCCTTTTATAGATGTAATCTAAAAAAAAAAAATTTAAAACTTTAAATCACTATATGTAGACCATATAATACAATAACGAGATGATGGGGAGGCAAGGAAATAAAATCAAGTCAGAACACGTTTACAACGACCAACACCAACATCACCATTATCAACACCACAAACATCATATACCACATTTAGTTTTTTACGGTCGTTTACATAACAAATTCATGTTCATATTTTTTTTGTTCATTGTGTTGCCTGCCACACAATCACACAATTCCAGTATCCTTTCCAACTCAAAAGGCAACAACATTCAATCTTAAGTTTAAGTAATCTGTCTGTATGCGGTTTTAGTTATTTCAAGACAATACAAGCTTCAAAGTATTACTAAACTAACTTAAGTTGTTCTATACAACATTGAGCCTCGATTTCAGTTTCAGTACAAGTTTTCTTACAATTTTAAACATTATTATCATCCACCACCAACATCCTACTTTTCCTCCAACCAAATGTATTCAAGTGTCAAATAGTTAGAAGCGCAAAAAATGGCTGTGAAAAACTTTTGTTGTTGCTATGACTTGTTGTTGATGTTGTTGTTGATGCTGCTATGCAAAAATTTGTAACTATATGAAAATGATATTGGCGTAGTCCTTTTGGGAGACCAATTTCCTTCTTGTCACATAAGTTTTTGTGGTTTACGAAAAAGTTTTAGTGAACTTTAACGCGTTTTTTTAAAGCAGATTCAAGGGAATTATTTTGAATTTTCATGTTGATGCTTTTAGGGAGAAAAATAAATTTAAACAAAATATACATCAATCATTTAAGTAAAATTTTATAATGTATTATAAAGATGGTATAATTTGAATTTTAGTTAATTGATCATAAAACGGGCCGTTTGCAAAAATTTCTTTGCTGCGAGCTAGAGTTTGAGAAATTTATTTTTATTAAAAATATTATCTGTTCACAGTCAATAATCTCAAATTTATAATATGGGATGTTCTTTGAAACATTTTTCAATGTGGGACAATTTTTTTATTATTATTTAAATTTATTTTTTTTTCTTTATTTGTTCAATCGAATAATGACAATCGAGCAGATTTTTTTTTTTAATATTTACAAAGTTTATAAACAAAAATATATTACACTAAAAATATCTTTATACGCGGTTCTGTTCCTCCAATTCGTTAGATTTTTTATGTCTTAGGCGTTTAGTTTGATTATGTAGAACCAAGGTTCGATATTCAATGTTTGAATGACTTCTTAATCTTTGATGACGATTTTGAGCATTGTTTATGATTACGTCTGCTACAGTTGAAATGTTCAAATCTCGATGTAGATCTTGATTTATAAGGTGCACTTAAGAAAAAAAGATTTAGTAAAGTCAGCAAAAAATGTTGCCAAGTCAGCAAAATTTTAGCCAGAAGGGTGCTTGTTAAAAAAAATGTATTGTCAGTAAAATCTTGCTGCTGATTTTTAGCAACAAAATTAGTAGATTCAACAAAAGTTTTGCTTACTTAGTGGATTATAAATTAAAAAACACATGCTGAAAATTAATAAAATTTTTGCTGAATATTAGTAGACTGAAAGAAACTTAAAAACTTTGTTAAAATAATTATACTTTAGTTAATTTATTTGCTGAAAATCATAAAACACATTTTTTTGTGATTCTTTTAGGAATAATTTACAATACGTCACAAAACATAAAAATGTTCATACTTCCCCATTGACGATATGAATTAATGTAATATCTTAAAAAAAAAATGGAAATAATTGTATATAACACAAACAAATTTTTCTTTAAGCTACTCACACCAATGGTTGTCTAAATGATGATGCTATCTTTTAAAGGAACCCAAATGCCGCAGATAATTATAGAAACGCAACGAAAAAATAACAAAATATATCTTATACAGCAAGTTGTTGCTGTTTTCAATTTGACCACACTAGATTATTAATCTCTATAAACATTTAGTGTGCAAATACACATTTAACCTTTATTAAATTTAAATATTTTATTTGCCTTTTATTGAATTAATAGACTATTACTTTCACAAGCCGGCGACAACACAAAATTTAAGTTGTTTTAATCCGCAATTTTGTTTTATGTTTAAAAACAGATACAAAAATCTTTCGTGGTTGATTTTTGTATATGTATGTCTTACAAGAGTTGTGTCTTTGTCTTTCGCTTTTATCTGTGTACCTGTCTGTATATTCGGTTGCAATTTGATCACACTAGATTATCAAACTCTATAAACATTTAGTGTGCTAATACACATTTAATCTTTATTAAATTTAAATATTTTATTTGTCTTTTATTGAATTAATATACTATTACTTTCACAAGCCGGTGAACACACAAAATTTAAGTTGTTTTAATCCGCAATTTTGTTTTATGTTTGAAAACAGATACAAAAATCTTTCATTTTTGATTTTTGGATATGTCTTGCAAGAGTTGTACTTTTAAGTATATTAATGTGCTAATCAGCACATTTTTTTTTAGCAAAATAAATTAGTAAAACATTAGTAAAATATTAGTAAAACACAAGTTCAAAACAGTTAAGTGCTGAATAAGTATAACTAAAATTGTAATTGAAATCATAATTTTAGAAAAAAATTAGCTGAAAAATAGTTTACCTGATTTACATGACGATTTACTAACTTTTCTACTAATTTATTGTTTTGAGTGTATCGCGGTGCATATATGACGCAGGACTTTGTTTTGAAAAACTTTTAATTTTTTTTTTAATTTTTTTACAAAAAATACTCCAACTGTACGAAAAACAAGTTTTAAAATACGTATTATTAGAGAAAAATATGTTTTTTAGAGCATATTTTTAATTTTAAGACTGTATTTGCCCTAACTCCATACAGGTTTAAGTATTTGCTGATAGATTATAAGTTTATTGAAATTTGTTATTGGAGAATACTTTCCAATTAGCCATTATAGTTTTTTATACTTAAGTTCTTATTAATTTTTCTTGTTTTTGTTACAGGTTTGTGTTGTTGAGTTTTTGTTGTTTACATGAACTGATTTCGAATTGTTAATTTTTTTTTTTTTCATTTTGATGTCCAAAAGAATAATAACAAATTTTCAATGTCTCAGTGGTAGTATTACCCACTGTTATAATCGCCGTGTCATCTGCAAATGTTGCAATTTTTGTATTTTCTGTATTTGGAAGGTCTTTTCTATAAATCATTTGAAAGCAGAAGTTAACTGAGTGTAGTGTTTATAGCACAATCGACAACATGGGGACTAGTTTCAAATAAGGGCCGATTTGTTTCTGGGGTAATTATTTTGAAATTCGACGATTCATAATTATAGGGAGGGAAACTTAATACATTTGTGTTAAAAACATTTTTTAAATAGAAATATATGAAATATAATATATATATATAAATCCCAGATTCTCGGATATTTTACAACTTAAAAAATTTTACAATTTCAACAATTTATTTCAAATAAATTTTTTCGCTGTTTTTAATTTAGTTCCCGCATAAACTTTTCTTTCAAGGATGGAATCCCAACCCGAACCGAAAAAAAAGAAAATGGTGAGCACTCAACATTTTATATGCAAAAAGTTAATTATTTTGGGTATTCATAATGCCGCCCGAAGGGTTTGGAAGGTTCAAAACTTAAGCTCGATATTACATCACTAATGCCTGCTCTAAATTTCATTGCAATCGGGCCACTAAGTAAGAAAAGGCCAAATTAATTCCAAAAGTTATGTGCAGCCCTTGGTAATTAGTCTATGATTTTTACTACATTTGTGGTTCATTAAAGAAAAAAACCAAACCATATCAAATTACTGTACTATGAATTAACATTCATTTTATTATTTAGTTGTTTTGTTTTTTTTTTACTACATTTATGATTAAATGTTACTACATTTGTGGTTAATTTTTGTCAACAGTCAGAAACAAATGACAAGTTATTTGAATTAAATGAAATGTTAGTGGTATTAGTAGTGGCTTGCCATAAAAAAAAAACAAAATTAGTAAGGTTACAGTTTTTCGGCGAAATGACTTTAAAGTTTGATGCATCTTCGAACTGGTTTTATATATATAAATTTGCAAATGCAATTAATTTGAATTTTCTGTTGAAATCTAAGGACAAGACCAGTATTAATATTTATGGTACATATTTGATTTCCAAATCTTAAAATCAAACTCGCTGTTAATAACTTTTTCTTTGTAATATTTTCGGTTTTCGCGAATTCTACAGCTAAATAATTAATCGAGCTAATCAAATGTTCACAAAGTGGAAAGAGATATATTAACATGTATATTATCAAAGTGTTTTTTATACAATATTCACGATTTGTCTAATATTTTAGATGACACCATAGCTTTTCACCATATGATATGATATGTAAAAAAAAAATTCGCTTAAACCGTAAAAATTTGGGAAAGGAAGAAATATCACTAAATAGCGGTTTTAATCTACGGTTTTTGTAAATCAAATGTTTTGATTCACAATTTAATTCTTAATTTAAAACGTTTGAAAAAATAATTATATTGGTGAAAAAATTTAATAGGCAATGTTGCCGATGTTTCCGTTAATAGCCATACTATTTTTATTTTACCTTAACTTTTAGTCCTTTGCCCAAGCGTTTAGTCCTTGCCCAAGCGTTTTTGGCCACGTAAAACATAGAGTCAATATGTCCGAAGTTTATAATTTTTCTCAAGAGGTGAGTATACAAGATATCAATACGACTTTTTTACACAATATCATGTTTTTTTGAGTTGTGACGTCCTTAAAGTAATTGAGCGATATTACTAAAATTTTTGAAAATAGTGTTTAAAAAAACAAAAAAAAAAAAAATTAAAAATCGCGTATGCGGAGACAGTAGACCTTCGCCGGCGATTCAAAAAATACTTTGGATCAAGTCAAAATTTGACAACAAGGTAAAATCGGTTTAATCAGAATGTTTTGTCTCTATCTTGCAAAGTACATTACTCCAGGATATTTTTTTAACAATTCTTATTTACAAAAGTTGCAAGCCCCAAAAGATTTTTTATACAAGCGGTAGTGAACTTTAACAACCTGTAAACACACCCTGTACAGGGCTAACAGATCACAATATTTCGAAAGATTAACACCTTCTTAACAATTTACAATTTCATTCATACCGATCGGATCAGTAGTTTAGTATAGCAGATACTATATTAATTTCTGCCTTTAATTTTTTGCTCAAGCTGGTTTAAAAAAAAAAAAACAGAAAAATAAAAGAAAAAATTCTTACATTCGCCATTACATTTGGTTTTATTCGGTACAGTAGCTAATAAGTTGAATATTTATTATCACTGTTTTTCTTGTTCAAACCTACAGTACGTATGAGTGTTATAATTTAACATTTTCAAATAACGTATACGCCACGTATGCCAACAGAAAAACTAGTATATAATCATGTCGTGCAAAATATGCTAATTAGAGATGTCACGAATGTTCGGTTACTATGCGGTATTCGGCATGTTTTTA
This sequence comes from Delia radicum, assembly GCA_021234595.1. Taxonomy (NCBI): domain Eukaryota; kingdom Metazoa; phylum Arthropoda; class Insecta; order Diptera; family Anthomyiidae; genus Delia; species Delia radicum. The sequence continues at coordinate 134,989,450 of CM037854.1, forward strand.
CTTTTCTGTCGAATAGTACACTCAAAAAAATAATTTAGTAGAAAAGTTAGTTAAATGTCTTGTAAATCAAGTATACTATTTCTCAGCTATTTTTTTGCTAAAAATAATTTGTACTACTAATGCCCGTAATTTCAAGCAATAGATACCTACCGGTGCTTAGATACCTACCCGATTTTGTTCGTGTACACGGTAGGTATCTAAGCACCGGTAGGTATCTATTGCTTGAAATTACGGGCATAAAAAGTATAACTCTTGTAAGACACATAAAAATCAATCATGGAAGATTATTATATCTGTTTTCCATACAAAAGGACTTTAAAAATGAGAATACATACAGTAGTGGTCAAAACATTTGGAACTGAGATCGCATTTGTTGTTTTTGTTGATTTATTTTCTTCAAATCACGCTTACAGGCATACCTAAACAAGAGCGGAAAGCGGAACGTTTTTTACCGCCTAGCGTTAACGCTGAAATGTCATCCCTAAACCAGAGCGGCAACGCTACGTCAAATCGAAAAAATCAGGGTTATCAAAATAAAAATATAACAACCCTGATTATTTTAACAACAAAGCACATTACAATATTGGTGTTTCTGATTTATGTTTTGTGTTTTGTATAATAACAAATATATATAAATAATAATATAAATAATAATATAATATATATAAATAACAAATATATTTTTTTCTCACTTATTTTTTCTTCTTTATATATTTGTTTACATCAGGGATGGGAAATGAGAATTTCGTTCGGTACCAATAAAATTTTCAAATAGTACTTTTTCGACTCTCAGAGTACTAAAATTATTTTTTATTTCATTTTACTTAAAACTTAACCAAAATGCATTAAAATAACATTAAATGATAATGAACATAAATTTATGAATTTATAAAGTTTTACTTTAAAAAAGTATATTTTTTAAATTAATGTACAGGAACAAAGAACTCCAAATGAGATCAAAATTAAATTAATCAATACAGCTAAAAAAGAATTGGTTGATAATAACTTGTTAGAGATTTTAAAATTGTAAAAACAAGAATTTGTTGCATTTAATAAATCTTTGGTTTGTATTAGATTTGATACTGCTGGAACATGAAGTCTGTTTCTGCCTTTGGTTTTAATCAGATTTTAGTATGAAATAAAATAAAATACCAGCAGCAATTCTGGAAATATCGGGAAACATATATATGTTTAACTCATTTTTAATTTTATATACTTTTGACCAGAAACTACATATATTTTCCTTTCTAGAAAGTTTTAGTTCTTGCCAATCTGCCAACGCTCTGTATTGGGTATTAATGGCGTCAACATTATTTTCTTCGTTTGGAATTTTTTTTTATCAAAAATGGCACGATACTATTGGTTCTTCCGCAAACAACGTTTTCAGGTGAAAACTTACTGAACCAAATTAAAATTTCATTATCAAAATTTACTCTGGTCTTCAAATCCTCACAAAATTTAATATAACATTTTTTGGAATTTTCTTTTATGTGATTTACAGTGCCGGATTCAATCTGATACAAATCCACTTCCGTACCACAAAAAACGTCGTTTAGCGGAATATGGTTATCGTGGATATTTAATTGTAACGGTGTGCAATTATCTAACACATCTTTATTTATGAAGTTGCGAGCAATATATTAATAAAATTTATATATTAATAAAAATTTAAAAATAAAATGAATTAAAAACTTTAAATCGTCCAATAGTATCAGATAATTAATCAATTCATATCGTCAACCTACGAATGAATGAAAATTTTTATATTTTAAAACATATTGAAATTTAATTTTAAAATAATCACAACTTTTTTTTTTAATTTCCAGCAAATAAATTAATTAGAATATAAGTTTCCTAAACATTGTTTTAATTTTTTTTTCAGTCGGAAGCTTAGGTATGGTTTTTTTAACCAACTCCCTTGTCTGCAAATGTGATAATATTACATATCGTTCCAAAACTACATAAACGAGGTTTTCAACGATAGCTTTGCAATTTAGAAGAGACGTGACCGCCAACAAAAAAAAAAAAAAAATAACACCATTAAACTCTACGTGGACGTACAGTTTTGGAGTCATTTCGACTAATTTAATTTTTACAAGAAATTCTATATTTTTAAAATTGATAACTATCGTTTCTGACAGCTTTAATATAGCAATGCAGATTGTAAGTTATGACATATTAATTGTATTTATCTTCAGGAATAAAATTTGGTCTTAAGTCGTTTGATCCTATCTCGCATAGTTTTCGAGAAATTTGTAAAACTTTAATTTTCGGAAATTCAAATCTGAGATAACCCAAATACAACATGAAGAAACTCATTTTAGGTATACGCACTTTTGGGTTAGAGCTTTTTTCGACGAACCGTAAACTATTTAATATTGTTTTAAAAACTTGTGTTTAGTATAAAACCGTGGTATCGAAGATGTTTTCTTAAACATCCCAAATACATAATCAATAAAAACATATATGTCGACTTTTGGGTCAAAGTTCGTTCCGACAAGATGTGTATATTTTTAGTAACATTTTTTTTTGTCTAATTATCAGTGTTTTTGTAGTTTTATACTTCAAATAAATCTACCTTAACTATTACAAAATATTTATTTTTGTAATTTAGTTAAGATCCTTTTCTAAAATAATTCTATAATCTGATGATTTCCTTAGCTTAAAACAATTAAAATATCCACAAAAATTTATAAAGTTATTCTTATAATCATATTGTTAACAATATTTTCAAAATTTACAAAATATCCTTTGATATCAAACATCAACTCAACCACTTTTAGAGATCCTGTGTGTGTTTTTTTATTCTGTTTCTGTTGAAAAACTTTTGAATTTACTTACAGTTTTATTTTTTTGTGAGTAAAAGAATTAAACTCATTAACATCCTGCAACAATTTAATCTTGAGCTTCAATTTTTTTACCTTTTGTTGAATGTTATTTGCTGTTGACGATGATGATGATGACTGGTTGGTTATAACTTTATTTTCTTTAAAGGACCTTTTTTGGTTTTTGTTTCTCAGGCAAATCATCGACATTGTTGGGAATTAGTGTTTATAGCTGTGTGTGTAGGAATGTGTGTATGTGTTAGAGGGAAAACAATAATTGCTTTTATGTTTTTGCGAGTTTAATCTGATTTTTGCTAAATTAGGTTTGAAATAAACTTTGTTGTTGGTTTTCGTATTATTCATTTAATTTTTTTTTGTTCTATATAAGTTTATCTATTTCTCTTTGTTGTAGTTGTTTAACACAAGGACAAACTTTAATTTCATTTAAGTAAATTACAACTAAAACAAAAACAAATATTCAAGGAACCAACAAGTATCGGTTGTTGTAAAACTACAGTTTAACACTATTATAACGTACTGGGTAACAAAATATGAAACTACCTTTATATGCCTCTTATGACAAGCAAAGTTTAACTTTGAAAAGTTTTCACCTAAAGATTTGATGGTAATTTAAATGTAGAAAAATTAGAAAAATTACTTAGATTAGACTAGATCTTCCATGATCTTCCATGATCTTCAACATGCCAACGCCTTAATGTATGCTGACGATGTTAAATTATTAATTTCCTTCGACAATCCTGATGATCAAGCTTTACTTCAATATGATATTGTTAACTTTACTACATGGTGTGATGAAAACTTAATGGAACTTAATACAAAAAAAAATGTAAATACATGATTTTTTCAAGGTTAACCCCTTTTAAAGGGTTATACTTGATGAACAAAGAGCTGCTGGATCTGGTTGATACATTTAACGATCTTGGAATATTACTTGATACGCAACTTGATTTCAAAAAACATATTACTACAACTGTAAATAAAGCAACCGGAGTTCTAGGTTTTATAAAACGCTGGGCTAAGGAGATTTCAGATCCTTATACAACAAAACAACTTTTCACAACGTTAGTGAGGCCAATTCTGGAATACGGATCTGTTGTTTGGGATCCATTCTATGAAACACATTCGAAATCCATCGAGTCGGTACAAAAACAATTTTTGCTATTTTCTCTCCGAAATCTCGGCTGGAATCCACTCGTGAATCTTCCTTCTTATGAAAACCGTTAACTTCTTATTAGACTGCCTACACTAAAAAGTCGAAGACTAATGCTAAATGTGACATTTCTATTAAAACTAATAAATGGAACAATGGATTCTGAATACCTACTAAATAAACTCGATCTTAATACGCCTTTTTTCGTAACAAGAAATTTCGAATTCCTTCACCTAAAAACTGTACGAACAAACTATGCTAATGCAGATCCTTTTCGCCGTATTTGTTTTGATTTTAACCAATTATATCATCATTGATTTTAACACAAGTCTTGACAATGTGAAGCGAGAATTAATTATTTATCTTAATCAAATTTAAAATTTTTTGTAAAACCTGTAATATTTTTATAATTTAAATTTATAGTTTGTAAGGATTTTATATCTGTAGACTAAATAAATAAATAAATAGAGTGGCACTATGCACCGCGACCAGAAGTTGGTATTTTGTGTTGCCAACGAATACACCTTATTGGTTCAGGCTCCCTACGAAGCCAACTATCCTACAATGTAAACAATTCCAAACGTCCGATGGCGTCACTATTCGACCACCAAAATAATGCAACCTCCTGTCGGAGAGCGTCGGACATTTGCAGAGAACATGCTCTGAGGTCTCGGGTTCCAATTCACAAAACCTGCACGTATCCGTAGAGGATCGTCCCATCTTGTACAATTGATACTTAAGGCCACAGTGTCCCGTGAGGTAACCCGTCACGGTAATTAGTTCGCCCCTCGTCATAGACAAGAGTTTCCGCGACCTCTCCCCAGAGGGAGATATAAACAGCATCACCTGTAGCTGCACAGGCGATCTGGCCCAATAGGCCCCAAACTCCGACTCCCTACAACTTCTGAGCCTCTCTCTGACATACCAATTGGGTACGCCACAGAAGGGTTCAGGGCCAATGAATTGTCGACGAGCTCCTCAGTTGGCCAAATAGTCAGCCAGTTGTTGCCCTTATGCCCTTCATGGCCAGGAACCCAGCGCAGTGTCAATGAGTTGTTAAGTCCAACACGATTTAGAGAGTCGATACATTCCTTAGCCAGACCCGACGACTCATCTTGAGCCCTCAAGGCACTAAGTGCCGCCTGGCTGTCAGATAGAATGTAGATCGTGGCCCCACGTGTCCTCCTCCGCAGACACTCTTCCACGCAGATACAGATAGCGAAGACCTCCGCCTGAAAAACGGAGGGATATTTGCCCATGGGAGATCACGCTGAAATCCGGATCCGACGACACCCGCCCCCGTATCCATGTTCGACTGTTTTGAGCCATCCGTAAACCAGACCTGTGCACCAACCTCCGGTACCCAAGATCTAGTCAACCACGTGATCCTGTCGAAAACTGCAACAACAAAGTGCCTCACAAATACCTGCACAGGCAGTATCCTGTATCCAGTATCCCTCAGCGAACATTTTCGCAATCTCAAGATGCCCCTTCAGATCCCCACTCCTCATGCAGTATCCTGTATCCAGTATCCCTCAGCGAACATTTTCGCAATCTCAAGATGCCCCTTCAGATCCCCACTCCTCATGCTGCCAATCTCCCACAGCCTTAGGGATCCCATGCACGCATTCTCCTTTACAGAGATATGCAAAGGAGGAATGCCCAGCATGACTCCAATGGCATCAGTCGGACATGAGTTCGAGACACCAGTGATACCAATACATGCCAGTCGATAAACCCTCTTAAGAATCATCATCATCGCCATCATCATACAAATTACTTCAAACTTACAAGAGTTTTTTCATTAATTATTTTTTGCTCTTCGTTTTTAACTTTCACAGCCACACATATACACAACGAAGTCACTGAACTTGGAAGATACATCCACTAAAAAACTTATTTCCATATCGCTGCTCCATAAAAAGTTGTATGGTGGTTTACAAGTGAAACCAAAGTTTCTCGATTTTTAAACTTTTGCACACTTAGAATACTATGTAGGTAAAGACCACGGCAAATGTGGTTAAAAACAAATGAAATTTCTTTTAAAGAAATGATGACTTACATTTCAGTAAATTCAACTAAAATGAAATACATACTAATCAAAAATAAACAAACATTCACTTTTTTTATTTCTTTAAATAACAAAAAGCTATTGTAAAAATTAAATGTAAAATCATGAAACAGTCATTTGATGTGGTTTGTTTTTTTAAATGAACTACAAGGTTAGTAAAAAATTTAGTTTGTTCTACAAATGACTGACATTAACATTAAAAATAAAGAAACTGTATTACAACCCAAACAACTACATATTTTTAAAGCAGAAAATCCCCCAGTGTAGTAACCAAATTTCAGTTGGCAAATAGATCAATTTTTCTCTGTGTATATTTATTACCCGTACGAAACTCAAGTTGTTAGTGTAGCATATAATTGTTGGTCAGATCGTTATTAAGTTTTAAAAGGTGATATTTCGTCCTCCTGTGTAATTTAAATATATAGTATTTGATATATTTGATTGTTATGTTGATGAGGAACTACATGCATTCCTCTGATAAAAATTTGTTCATCGATTATATAAAGCTTTTTAAAAATATAACAAAAGTTTTTGAAAATATGCACAAAGTCTGAAATATTATAAAATTCAATTCGTTTTTACTCAAAACATAAATAATGACTGATTTTTATTTAAATACTGGCATAATTATAAAAACTATAATGTCAGGGAAGCCATACGGAAACCATGATATTTTTCCAAAAAATTTAAAAATCGGTTAACATAAAAAAATAACTTTTCATATTTTTTGTATAAAGATTTTGTAAGAGAAGATATTTTTAAAATTAATCTGGAAGCTCGATTTTCACCGTAGACGTATGGACTAGTGGACTTTTTTGCTCAGTACAATCCCAAATATCGGAAACGCGAAGCGTCCATTAAAATGTTCAAATCGCCCCACCCTAATTTACATCCTTTCAAATTTGATGTGCCATTAGTGATTTAATAAATTTTCCTTCTTTTAGTCCCTTTTATCTTGGTTTTACTGTTTTTTTATAATTTTCTTTATTCATTCATAAGTTTTTCTTCATCTTATGATTATTCCATTTATTTTTTTTTTTATTAGTGTTTTCATTTAAAAACTCTTTTAACTAACGATGTACTTTAATTTGTTAAAAAAGGAATTTATGTCTTACAAACAATTGAATTTACTACTCAACTCAAGAACAACAACATTATTATTATTATTACTATAAGAACAAGTCTAATCATGGTTATATCAAGTGATGTTAATACAGAGAAAGCAACAAAAAGAAAACAATAATAATAAGAAGTGGCTCCAAAATGACAATCATTTTGTGTTTATTATCTAACCATGAAAACAAAAAAGTCTTAAAATAACGACGAACAAATTGTCATTCTAAAAATGTCAAGGGTGTGATAATCATTTTAACATTATAAATATTTGTTTATTATAAACTTTTGTATTTTATTGTATATAATCATATAAAGCTAACAACTTTTTCTGATCCTTACAAGGGGTTTTTAATCTTATGTAAGGATTTTGGATTGCAATGAAAATAAAACCAAGGAACTTTACCAAACGAACGAATTATTAATGCGTTGAAATTTTCATGTAAAAAAATTTCTTTTTTAGAGTTTAAAGTGGGCAAAGAACAAGAGACTATAGCGTTTTATATCAGATAATTCATATTTCTTCCAAAGCAATGATAACTGATAAAAAATTCTGAACTTTTTAGAGCAATAAATAACTCAGTTTATCTAAAACTCATTTAACTTTTTAGAAAAAGATTGACTACACTCTAATTAATTTCTGTTGAAATTTACCCAACTTATACTATAAGTTGGGTAAATTTACTCTATGTGTGTAAATGAAAAAACAAATACAAACATTACGTGTAAGTTGGTCAACAAAAAGTGTGAAATGTACAATGCAAGTGCGTAAAAATGTAATTAAATTTAGAAATAAATGAATAATTTTACTGAATTTTTGAGTAAAAAAACATGCTTTTCTTGTAAATATACGGATAAAATGCGTAAAAATACATTTTATATGCGTAATAAACCCTTAAAAATGTATATATTTACCTTGCGTTAAGAAAGCAAAACAGACCACAAAATGTTTCAAATAAAACAAAAAATAAATTTTTAGAAAGAGTTTTATTAATGTGTTGTATAATAATAAATTTAATAATAAAATATTAATGTAATATAAATATTTGTATATAAGTACCTATACAGAGCTTCAAAGATTGAATTCTATTTTGAAAAAATCAAATCTGATTTTTTTTAAATCGAATGATTTTTTTCTTAATCAATCGCAGAGAATTCATTCTTTGGAATTTCAATCAATTTCGCCCATTCGATATTGTCAATTATTGAATTCAATCATTGGGAATTCAATCGTTGGGAAGTCAATCGTTGGGAATCCTATCATTGCGAATTCAATAATTGGGAATTCAATATTTTTTACTCAATCCATTTACAATTTGGGAATAGCCGAAATCGGCGAAACTGAAAAACATCGCCAGAATTGAAAAAAAAAAAATCGCTGAAATTGAAAAAAATATCGTTAAAATAAAAAAATACCCAAAAATTTAATCTCCAAAATTGCAAAAATCGCCAAAAATGTAAAAACACTTAAATTGAAAACAATCGACAAAATTTAAAAAAATCTCCATAGTTAAATTTGAGCGATTTTTTTTTATTAATTTAAATGTAAATTTAAAACAATCTCCAAAATTGAAAAAAATCGCCTAAAATGTAAAAACACTTAAAATGAAAACAATCGACAAAATTTAAAAGAAATCTTCATAGTTAAGTTTTAGCGATTTTTTTTATTAATTTTAATGTAGTTTTTCATTTGTTTAATTGTCTTTTTAAAGATTTTTTAAATTTTAACGATTTTTGGCAATTTTTTTCAATTTTTGCAGTTTTTTCAATATTGGCGATATTTTTAAATCGATCGAGTAAAAAGCGACTGAATAAATCGAATAAAGAATTTAATTTTTTAAAGCTCTGTACATACATTATATTTTGAAAATATTTTTTCCACAATTAGGCTGCAAACACTTGGAAATAAACTATAAACTAAACACTATCACAAATACTACAGTTATACATTTTTTTCCATTAAAATTGTCAATAAATTAAATTTTTTAGATTTTTTTTTGCTTTTTTTATTCGTTTCATTTTTTTTTTCAATTTAAAAATGTCAAAATAATAATTACTATTATAAGTTAGTATATTTACAAACTTTGTGCGTGAACATTTTATTTAACAAAATAATACTACTTTTAGGCATAATGTGTTTAATTGTAAACACATAATTGGTAAAAATACTGTAAGTGGGTATTATTGTATATAAAAGTGTGCGCAAAATAGTTTTACGCATTTTGTTGTATAAATTTACCGAATTAGCGTAATAATACATGAAACTTTACTCGTTTTATAGTAGTAAATTTACAATCATTTTTTAGAGTGTAGATAAAGTTAATGGCACAGGACCAGAAAATGTGTTTTTAAGGCCTAAAGTTTTCCCGTAGTCCCAGCTAACTGAAATTGTGCTGTGAGAGGTTTAGGTAGGTGATTTCAAAAAGGAACTCAAACTCAACTCAAAATGGTGGATTCAATATATCGGCAAAAGAACTAAATTTTCATCCGCTCAAACAGAAACTTTATGCTGACTTGTGTTTAGGGTAAATGATTCTGATTCTGCCATAAGATTTTAGAAATTCAACAAGTCGGAAGAAATAAAGCTGACCAAGTAAATCACAACTTTTGTGAGATTTTAGAAATTCCACAAGTCGGAAGCAATAAAGCTGCCCGAGTAAGTCGCAACTTTTGTGAGATTGTAGAAATTCAACAAGTCGGAAGTAATAAAGCTGCCCAAGTAAGTCACAACTTTTGTGACATTTTGTTTTAGGTAATTGAAATTGTGCACTAAGAGCTTTTGGGTGTTGGGTGATTTTGAAAAATAAATCAAAAATTTAAAAAATGAAATGGCGGATCCAATATGGCGGCAATTTTGTAAGAAAATCTGATTGTCGTATAATGTATGACTAAAACCCACGTCCTTGGTGACTTTTCCCAGTTTTCAGAGCAGGAAGAGATGTTGAGTAAATAATTTGGACACACTTAATCAAGTTTACAACTAAATTTTTAATTTGGCAAACAGTTTGCGCTTGCGGCAAAAGGAGTACTTCTTACATAACGACAGGCACTATAAACACCGATTAGAACTTAACTTAAGAGAGCGTTAAAAAAACGGCACTAGTCATTTATTCGGGAACATGAGGTACACACAGAGAATAAATTGGTTGGAATTCCATTGTAACCAACAAAATTTAATCATTATTCAATAATTTTAATTGTAAGTGTTTAAAATTCATCATCAGCATAGTTAAACCATATTGTAAACAGAAAATATATAAAATTAACCAAACCACAGTCACATCATTCAAAATGTTGGTTTCCTAATCAATATTGAAAAAATATTATCTTCTACATTACCTTTAATACCAACAACCAAACACTTTTCGGAGATTTTATCCCTTGAATAAAATATTTGCAGTTAAAATCGTTGTTGGCGCTGTGCTGTAATGGTTATCGCGTTGGACTGTTACACAGATGGTCCAGGGTTCGATTCCCGGCGACAGCAACTTCAATTTCGAAAATAATATGTATGAGTTTTCTATCCCTCATATGTATCGCAGCTCCCACCTTCGGTGTTCCCATAGCACTTAACCCCACCGAAGTAAAATAATGAATCAGGGCTATGAACCAAAAAGCTTCAATAAGTTTGCCTACTCTCCATCAGGTGGCGAGCAACAACTGCTCTAAGACTTATCATGTAGCGAAATTATAGTGTTGCCATGTTTGAAGCCCTTCATCTTTCCCCACCTTTCATCTCTCCACTACCCAATTTCCAAAGAGAGCAACAAATTAATAAATAGGAAGAATTAGCTTAGTGTTGCTTCTCTTTTAAAAAATAAAATAAGTTTCGCCTGCAAAAAAAAATCGCTCCATCTAAAATATTAGTTTTCGTTACCAATTTTAAAGTATTATAGTTTTTTAATAGTTTTGGTAACTCTAATAAAATATTAACCCAATTTATGTTGTACATACAAATCTATTTTTAGACATTAGTATTTAAACTTGAAAAAAATAAATATTCAAGGTAGAAATTTGAAAATACAAATTCAAATCGGGTTAAGGCTAGAGGTAAAGGAATTGCCTGACAAGCAGAAGGTCTCCTGTTAGAGTCCAGTTCGCGGCATAAGAATTTTTTCTAATAAAAAAATTTAAAAAAAATATATTAATTTTTTTATAAATTTGGTAACTCTTATAAAATATTGAGATCAGTAACCGAATTTCAGTTGTACATACAAATCTATTTTAAGACATCGCACACCTAGTTCAAAAGTGACTCAACTCAAAATTTTTCGGGTTTATGTGCTTAAACTACGCACAATATACTTGTTTATCAATAAAAAAAAAAAATATCAGTGTATTTTGTTGTTATTAACTGTTGCTAAAAAACAGTTATATCTTTCTTTTTATTCGAATTGGTATAAAGTTGCAAATATTGTTTTTCGATTTCTGAAAAATTAAAAATTTTGAGTTGAGTCACTTTTGAACTATGTGTGCGACATACATATTTAAATTTTAAACAAAACAGCATTCGAGGTTAAAATTGAAGAATACAATTTCAAATTGGGTTTAGGCTAGAGGTAAAGTAATTGCCTAACAAACAGAAGGCCGCCGGTTCAAGACCAGTTCGCGAAGAAGAATTTTTTATTAATTTTAAAATAATATAATTTTTTTTTATAGTTTTGGTAACTCTAATAAAATGTTGAGCAACCGAATTTCTATTGTACATACAAATCTATTTTTAGACAAATATTTAAATTTGAAACTAGAAAATATTCAAGGTTGAAATTTCCAAAAAAATATTTAAATTGGGGTTAGGCTACAGGTAAAGTACTTGCCTGATAAACGGAAGATTGCCGGTTCGAGCCCAGTTCAAGGCACAGAAAATTGTTATTAATAAAATAAATTTTGCTGAATGTATGTGAATCTATTTATAGAATATTATAGTCTATAAACATAAATTATTCAATTATTACAATAAAAATTTGAAATTTGTAAATAAATGTCGGCTGTTACAATAGTATTAAAATTTAATAATAGTGATAGTAAGTGGAACCACAAAAATTCGGTTGGCAAAAAATTCGGTTGCAACTACAAAATATTTGACTCCACTTAATTGCGCTGAACTAAGATCAATTGAAAAGACAATGGGCTCTGCTGTAAAGAATTATGATGAACACAAAACAAGTCACCAAAAATGCTAAAACTTTTAAAACTCAATCGTCAGTTCACATCAAGAAGGTCAATGAAGGGACAATAAAATACATAATCCCTGAAATTTATGAAAAAGTAAAAATATCAATAAAAAACCTATAATTTTTAATTCTGTTTATAATATATAAATTTGTATGAAATACTTCTTAATAAACCGTTTTATTTATTAAAATTTTGTTGATTTATTAGTACACTTTTTTGACTGATCTCACTCCTTACGAAACCAAACAAGTTTTAAATTTAAAACATAACAAACAGGTTTTTAATTTATTTTTGATCAATGGTGATCATCTTTAACTCCGAACTCATATATTAGTTCTCATTTAGTGAGAAAACTAGGTTATATAAATGTTTGATGTTTGCATGGGATTGTCACTTCTTTCAAAACATGTTCTGATTATGGGAACCTAAAAAATTTCCGAAATAGATCTATCAACACATTCCAGAAAGTGGTCAATTAATAAATTTGAAAACAAAAACTCTATAGATTATTTGTTAGGACAATATTCTTGATAAAGAAATATGGAGTATGGCCTCGAACTTGAATAATTTTCATTTTCATTGAAATATTTAAATCTTGACAAAACAAAAATATTCTAATATCAGTCTTCCCAAAAGTTAAATGAAACCACAAACAAAAAATATGACTTAAATGACTTAAAAAATATTTGGTTAATAGATGTTTACTCAACGAATACTAAAATGTCTTTAGGCTATTGCTCCTAAAGGCAATTTTAAATACCATGTTATGTAGTTTACAAATATTTGCCACTATTATTAACCGATTGACAAAACTGCGCATGTTTTCTCAGCACTTAAGGGAAATTATTGACAAATTTAAGAGTATTATAATACACAGCTTGCTTTAATGTCGATAGAAATTAACTGTTCGCAAATTCAAAGGAAATGAATATGAAAGATACACAAGCATTATTTTTCAAATTTTAACATCAAGTAAAAATTTTGTGAAATTGTAGTTTAAAATATTTTGAAATTACTCGTATTTGGGTTCTTCGAGTAAACCAGTGCTCGATTAGTCGAGTAAGATTTTAAAATTACTCGAGTAACTCGAATAATTTTAAGCATTTTATTTCATTCATTTTTCCTTAAAAGAAAATACACAAAAAAATACAAAATTAGTAGTTCCAAAATACATTTATAAATTAGGTAATTATTTTTAGTTAAATGCTTCAGCAATTGAAAGCTTTCATGCTGTTGCTCTTCTTTCGGTTGTAGATAAAGTTATCGAAAAAGTTATTCATCAAAAACTCTTGTCGTACATTGATAATAACAATTTTATTTACAAATGTTTTTAAAAGGGTTTGTGGTACAGAGGCGGCAGTAATAAATGTATGAATTATATTTGCAGTGGCTTGGATCAGTGATCCAAAGGAGTAGCGTGATTATTTCTTGATTTTTCAAAAGCATTCGATTTGGTACACGCAGAGAAAACATGGTTAAGGGAACCATATTCGAAGAGCATCATACATTTATGGATTTATGATTGCGACAACCATGTTACTATGGTTGTGGCAACCATACTCTTATCTGCTTCTGTATCATAATATGATAATTAGATTAAAATATTATGGTTCCAAATATATCCCAATATTATCATATAATGGTTGTGGAAAATTGTATGAATTATCATAATATGAGCCCTACATTATTCTCCCAGCATTCTGTTGAAGCTGTATTAGAAACATGGTTTAGGGAACCATATTCGAAGAGCATCATACATTTATGGATTTATGATTGCGACAACCATGTTGCTATGGCTGTGGCAACCATACTCTTATCTGCTTCTGTACCATAATATGATAATTAGATTAAAATATTATGGTTCCAAATATATCCCAATATTATCATATAATGGTTCTGGAAAATTGTATGAATTATCATAATATGAGCCCTACATTATTCTCCCACCATTCTGTTGAAGCTGTATTAGAATGATATGCATGTTTTTTAATAATATATTTATTTAATAGTTTACACTTTGAAATAATTTAAGAAATCAAATTGTCTTTGCGCTGCAGAGCAAGCTTTGTGAAATATTGTGTCAGCTATACAAGCTATACATGTGATTATAGAATAAACCACGCATAAAAATGTTGTTAAGAATACAATTTCACAATATATTTATAATGATCAAACCATTTTTGCAGCAATCATAACAATTGCATTATTACCATAGCATATCCTAGTTATCATAGTATGATCACGGACAAGACTTTTGTCATATTTTATTACCATATTATGATTATTGCTAACATATTATGATTATTTCGTACTACAGACTTAAAAGCACGTGCATTTTGTTAAAATTTTTCTTTAATACTCTACAAAATAAAACAATTCTTTTCAATTCAATTAACACAACTAGTGGAATCATATTTATATGAGCGATATTTTCGAATAAAACACGAAGGTTCCTACTCAAAACTCAAACCTATTCAAGCAGGAGTACCCCAAGGAAGTATACTTGGTCCCATATTGTATCTAATATACACAAATGATATACCGCATCCTCAAAACACGGTAATTGCAACGTTTGCCGACGATACGGCCGTTCTTTCTACTGGTAACACCATTCAAGAATCAGTAGAAAAAACCCAAAATGCCATTAATCAAATAACTGCATGGACAATAAAGTGGCTAATAAAATTGAACAACACAAAATCGATACACGTAGACTTTTCAAACAAGAAATTTGGTCACCACAAACTTAACATATTAAATGTTGAAGTTCCATATGCAAACTCTGCAAAATATCTTGGAATGAACCTCGACGCTAAACTAAAATAAAAGGAACACATAAAATAAAAACACATTCAACTTGAGATAAAATACAGAGAATTAATCCACCTCCTTGATTTTAAATCTGACTTATCTTTGCACAATAAGCTGATCATTTACAAACAAGTACTAGCTCCCATCTGGACTTACGGTATCCAGCTGTGGGGCTGTGCCCAGAAATCCAACATAAACATTATACAACGTTTCCAAAATAAAGTTTTACGAAAAATGGTGAACGCTCTGTGGTACGTAAGGAACACTGACCTTCACCGTGATCTAAGAGTTGATAGTGTCATAACCACTATTAAAAAGTATGCAGTCAATCATCATACAAAACTACAACGCCACACCAATGAGGAAGCTTATCGTCTTTTCTTTAATCAATGTAACGAACGAAGGCTGGTTCGTACAAAACCCATTGATCTGCTTGGGGAAAATTTGCCTTAGATCAGGAGTGCCCAAAAGTTCCTTATGGAAGAGCAAACACCAATACATTTAAAGAAAAACTAATTTTTATTCAACATTTTTTGTTGTAAAAACCAATACATACAAAGAAAAAAGAAAAAAATATTTCAATGTTTACCAGCAAAGCATACGAAAGTGTTGTTGCTTTTCGCTTGCGTGTATAAAGTGGAGAACGACAAAAAAACTAATAAGACAAAGTTGTTTGTGTATTTCGTATTGCTAGTGCTGAGCGCTCTATATGTGTATTAAAACACACAGCCTATAGCTAAGTGTTTTTACAACAACAAATGAGTACCAAGCGCATAGGCCGTGGGCACCCCTGCCTTAGATCATACTTATTAAGTCACATATCTTAACAATAGAATAATACTACTAGATAGTTCTGCTTCAGCTAGTTGTAGTCTTAGGAAACAAAACAAAAGATTTGTAATAAATTTACGTATCATCATTTGTTTCAATAAAAAAAAAATATTTTTTAATATTTTTTGCATAATTACAAACAATTAAAAATAAAACACTTTTTTTTATCAATTTATACTTAATTTGCAACACTTGTATGTCTATATAATAAAAATAACTTTATTTAAGGGGTGCGCAACAATTAAACTTTTGCCTAGACTTCAAGGGTAGACCGGGTTGAGACTACAACTTATTCCTTCTTCCGTAAAACAAATCAGCATTACAATTAACACCACCACTATGTGTTTGCCTATTTTTAAGGTCTTTTTGTTTAATATTATTTAATTTATTGTGGCTGACTGTTTCTCACAACTTCTTTTTACAAAATCTCAAACAAAAATGAAACTAAAAGAGCGAAGACGCTCAAAAAAACCAACTGTTCATCTTATAGTTAGCGCAACTATAATATAGCTGTAATTACATAGAAGAATATGATAATAAATGCTATATTATGATTGTAGACAATACAATAATATGATAACTGAAAAGAAAGAAAAATTTTTACTGGAACATGATGAAAGCAACCACATTATTGATGGAATATGATTGATACAACAATAATTTAGGTTAGGTTAGGGTTAGGTCGAAAAGAGGATTCGGAGAAGGGAAAATACTTCCCTAATCCGACTCAAGTCTCTGAGGACTTATACTTAAGCCAGAATGTCGGCTAGTTGTGCGCTCTAAACAATCAGTCCTATGTCACCTTTCTACCCCAGGAACTCCGTCGCACTGACGAAACTCCTCAACTTCTTCCATCCTATGCCCCTAAGATCCCCCAATGTGGATATTGGGTCACTGGATAGTATTTCGACCCGGAAAAAAAGATGTTTTCAAAGGACCCAAAAAACGGGTCCATAACTTGGCCCAAAAAAATCTTAAAAATAAAATTGTCACTGTTTTGGATAGATAGATTATAGTACTATAAAAAACCATCATAATTTTGGGGTCTCCGATATCAAAGTCAGTCGCTAGAGCTCACCAGAGTGAAAAAAGAGGTTTTCAAAGGACCCAAAAAACGGGTAGGTGCACGAAAATGGATTATAACTTGGCCAAAAAAAATCCTAAAAATATAATTGTCACTGTTTTGGATAGATAAATTACAGTGCTATAAAAAACAAGCATAATTTTGGGGTCTCCGATACTAAAGTAAGTCGCTAGAGCTACCCAGAGTGAAAAAAGAGGTTTTCAAAGGACCCAGAAAACGGGTAGGTACATGAAAATTGTTCATAACTTGGCCAAAAAAAATCTTAAAAATATAATTGTCACTGTTTTGGATAGATAAATTATAGTACTATAAAAACAGTCATAATTTCAGGGTCTCCGATACCAAAGTAAGTCGCTAGAGCTCCCCAGATTGAAAAAAGAGGTTTTCAAATTACCCAAAAAACGGGTAGGTACACGAAAATTGTTCATAACTTGGCCAAAAAAATCTTAAAATATAATTGTCACCGTTTTGGATAGATAAATTATAGTACTATAAAAAACAATCATAATTTTAGGGTCTCTGATACCAAAGTAAGTCGCTAGAGCTCCCCAGAGTGAAAAAAGATGTTTTCAAAGGACCCAAAAAACGGGTAGGTACACGAAAATTGTTCATAACTTGGCCAAAAAATATCTTAAAAATATAATTGTCACTGTTTTGGATAGATAAATTATAGTACTATAAAAAACAATCACAATTTTGGGGTCGCCGATACAAGTCGCTAGAGCTCCCCAGAGTGAAAAAAGAGGTTTTCAAAGGACCCCAAAAACGGGTAGGTACACGAAAATTGTTCATAACTTGAAAAAAAAATCTTAAAAATATAATTGTCACTGTTTTGGATAGATAAATTATAGTAATATAAAAAACAATCATAATTTTGGGGTCTCCGATACCAAAGTAAGTCGCTAGAGCTCCCCAGAGTGAAAAAAGGGGTTTTCAAAGGACCCCAAAAACGGGTAGGTACACGAAAATTGTTCATAACTTGAAAAAAAAATCTTAAAAATATAATTGTCACTGTTTTGGATAGATAAATTATAGTAATATAAAAAACAATCATAATTTTGGGGTCTCCGATACCAAAGTAAGTCGCTAGAGCTCCCCAGAGTGAAAAAAGAGGTTTTCAAAGGACCCAAAAGACGGGTAGGCACACGAAAATTGTTCATAACTTGGCCAAAAAAAATTATAAAAATATAATTGTCACTATTTTGGATAGATAAATTATAGTAATATAAAAACCAATCATAATTTTGGGGCCTCCGATTCCAAAGTAAGTCGCTAGAGCTCCCCAGAGTGAAAAAAAGGTTTTCAAAGGACCCAAAAGACGGGTAGGTACACGAAAATTGTTCATAACTTGGCCAAAAAAAATCTTAAAAATATAATTGTCACTGTTTTGGATAGATAAATTATAGTACTATAAAAAACAATCATAATTTTAGGGTCTCCGATACCAAAGTAAGTCGCTAGAGCTCCCTAGAGTGAAAAAAGAGGTTTGCAAAGGACCCAAAAAAACGGGTAGGTACACGAAAACTGTTTATAACTTGGAAAAAAAAAATCTTAAAAATATAATTGTCACTGTTTTGGATAGAAAAATTATAGTACTACAAAAAACAATCATAATTTTGGGGTCTCCGATACCAAAGTAAGTCGCTAGAGCTCCCGAGAGTGAAAAAAGAGGTTTTCAAAGGACCCGAAAAACGGGTAGGTAAATGAAAATTGTTCATAACTTGGAAAAACAAAATCTTAAAAATATAATTGTCACTGTTTTGGATAGAAAAATTATAGTACTACAAAAAACAATCATAATTTTGGGGTCTCCGATACCAAAGTAAGTCGCTAGAGCTCCCCAGAGTGAAAAAAGAGGTTTTCAAAGGACCCAAAAAACGGGTAGGTACATGAAAATTGTTCATAACTTGGCCAAAAAATATCTTAAAAATATAATTGTCACTGTTTTGGATAGATAAATTATAGTACTATAAAAAACAAGCATAATTTAGGGGTCTCCGGTACCATAGTTCGTAAAACACACTAGTGTATTCGTAAAACACACTAGTGTATTCGTAAAACACACTAGTGTATTCGTAAAACACACTAGTGTATTCGTAAAACACACCAGTGTATTCGTAAAACACACTAGTGTATTCGTAAAACACACTAGTGTACTCGTAAAACACACTAGAGTATTCGTAAAACACACTAGTGTATTCGCAAAACACACTAGTGTATTCGCAAAACACACTAGTGTATTCGTAAAACACAGTAGTGTATTCGTAAAACACACTAGTGTAGTCGGAAAACACACTAGTGTATTCGCAAAACACAGTAGTGTATTCGTAAAACACACTAATGTATTCGTAAAACACACTAGTGTATTCGCAAAACACACTAGTGTATTCGCAAAAAACAGTAGTGTATTCGTAAAACACACTAGTGTATTCGCAAAACACACTAGTGTATTCGCAAAACACAGTAGTGTATTCGTAAAACACACTAGTGTATGCGTAAAACACACTAGTGTATTCGGAAAACAAACTAGTGTATTCGTAAAACACACTAGTGTATTCGTAAAACACATTAGTGTATTCGGAAAACACACTAGTGTATTCGTAAAACACACTAATGTATTCGTAAAACACACTAGTGTATTCGCAAAACACAGTAGTGTATTCGTAAAACACACTAGTGTAGTCGGAAAACACACTAGTGTGTTCGTAAAACACACTAGTGTATTCGTAAAACACACTAGTGTATTCGAAAAACACACTAGTGTATTCGTAAAACACACCAGTGTATTCGTAAAACACACTAGTGTATTCGTAAAACACACTAGTGTACTCGTAAAACACACTAGAGTATTCGTAAAACACACTAGTGTATTCGCAAAACACACTAGTGTATTCGCAAAACACACTAGTGTATTCGTAAAACACAGTAGTGTATTCGTAAAACACACTAGTGTAGTCGGAAAACACACTAGTGTATTCGCAAAACACAGTAGTGTATTCGTAAAACACACTAATGTATTCGTAAAACACACTAGTGTATTCGCAAAACACACTAGTGTATTCGCAAAACACAGTAGTGTATTCGTAAAACACACTAGCGTATTCGCAAAACACACTAGTGTATTCGCAAAACACAGTAGTGTATTCGTAAAACACACTAGTGTATGCGTAAAACACACTAGTGTATTCGGAAAACAAACTAGTGTATTCGTAAAACACACTAGTGTATTCGTAAAACACATTAGTGTATTCGGAAAACACACTAGTGTATTCGTAAAAACACACTAATGTATTCGTAAAACACACTAGTGTATTCGCAAAACACAGTAGTGTATTCGTAAAACACACTAGTGTAGTCGGAAAACACACTAGTGTATTCGTAAAACACACTAGTGTATTCGTAAAACACACTAGTGTATTCGAAAAACACACTAGTGTATTCGGAAAACACACTAGTGTATTCGGAAAACACACTGGTGTATTCGTAAAACACACTAGTGTATTCGGAAAACACACTAATGTATTCGTAAAACACACTAGTGTATTCGCAAAACACAGTAGTGTATTCGTAAAACACACTAGTGTAGTCGGAAAACACACTAGTGTATTCGTAAAACACACTAGTGTATTCGTAAAACACACTAGTGTATTCGTAAAACACACTAGTGTATTCGAAAAACACACTAGTGTATTCGGAAAAAACACACTGGTGTATTCGTAAAACACACTAGTGTATTCGTAAAACACACTAGTGTATTCGTAAAACACACTAGTGTATTCGTAAAAGACACTAGTGTATTCGCAAAACACACTAGTGTATTCGAAAACACACTAGTGTATTCGGAAAACACACTAGTGTATTCGTAAAACACACTAGTGTATTCGTAAAACACACTAGTGTATTCGTAAAACACACTAGTGTATTCGTAAAACACACTAGTGTATTCGTAAAACACACTAGTGTATTCGTAAAACACACTACAGTATTCGTAAAATACACTAGTGTATTCGTAAAACACACTAGTGTATTCGTAAAACACACTAGTGTATTCGTAAAACACACTACAGTATTCGTAAAACAACCTAGTGTATTCGTAAACACACTAGTGTATTCGTAAAACACACTAGTGTATTCGTAAAACACACTAGTGTATTCGTAAAACACACTAGTGTATTCGTAAAACACACTAGTGTATTCGTAAAACACACTAGTGTATTCGTTAAACACACTTGTGTACTCGTAAAACACGCTAGTGTATTCGTAAAACACACTGGTGTATTCGTAAAACACACTGGTGTATTCGTAAAACACCCTAGTGTAATTCGTAAAACACACTAGTGTATTCGTAAAACACACTAGTGTAATTCGTAAAACACACTAGTTGTATTCGTAAAACACACTAGTGTATTCGTAAAACACACTAGTGTATTCGTAAAACACACTAATGTATTCGTAAAACACACTAGTGTATTCGTAAAACACACTAGTGTATTCGTAAAACACACTAGTGTATTCGTAAAACACACTAGCGTATTCGGAAAAACACACTACAGTATTCGTAAAATACACTAGTGTATTCGTAAAACACACTAGTGTATTCGTAAAACACACTAGCGTATTCGGAAAACACACTACAGTATTCGTAAAACAACCTAGTGTATTCGTAAACACACTAGTGTATTCGTAAAACACACTAGTGTATTCGTTAAACAACACACTAGTGTATTCGTAAAACACACTAGTGTATTCGTAAAACACACTAGTGGATTCGTAAAACACACTAGTGTATTCGCAAAAACACACTAGTGTATTCGAAAAACACACTAGTGTATTCGGAAAAAACACACTAATGTATTCGAAAAAACACACTAGTGTATTCGTAAAAACACACTAGTGTATTCGTAAAACACACTAGCGTATTCGGAAACACACTACAGTATTCGTAAAACACACTAGTGTATTCGTAAAAACACACTAGTGTATTCGTAAAACACACTAGCGTATTCGGAAAACACACTAGCGTATTCGGAAAACACACTACAATATTCGTAAAACACACTAGTGTATTCGTAAAACACACTAGTGTATTCGTAAAAACACACTAGTGTACTCGTAAAACACACTAGTGTATTCGTAAAACACACTAGTGTGTTCGTAAAACACACTAGTGTGTTCGTAAAATACACTAGTGTGTTCGTAAAACACACTAATGTATTCGTAAAACACACTAGTGTATTCGTAAAATACACTAGTGTATTCGTAAAACACACTAGCGTATTCGGAAAACACACTACAGTATTCGTAAAACACACTAGTGTATTCGTAAAACACACTAGTGTATTCGTAAAACACACTAGTGTATTCGTAAAACACACTAGTGTATTTCGTAAAATACACTAGTGTATTCGTAAAACACACTAGTGTATTCGTAAAACACACTAGTGTATTCGTAAAA